>JARHVA010000409.1:4555000-5155000 GCA_037957365.1 Torreya grandis
CTTCAAGGCATGGCCATTGATTGGTATACCAATGCGACAAGTACTGTCAAAGCAATGTGGGCAGGACCCCAACAAGCATTTGAAAAGGAATTCAAACTACTTAGGCACGACAATGAAGTTGTAGCAAAAATCTACATCACCAACCAAGGTAAGCACAAAACAGTTCGGGCTTATAATCAGAGACTCAAAGAGTTGCTTGGCAAACTCAAGAAGGAGCCAGCTGACGGTTGAAAAAGTGGTGGTTTATCGAGGGATTTGGTTTTGTCACTAAGAAAAGATATGAAGATAGTTCCACCATCATACACAAATGCCTATAATAAAGTGATGGACATAGAAAGTGAGAATAAAACATTATCCTCACACACAAGAAGATGTAGTGAAGATGAGGGCTCTGATTCCAATAACAACAAACTAGAATCTATTCGAGCCCTTCAGAAGGACATGCTTCAAATGATGAGAGAGGTGAAAAAGGAATTGAAAGAGGAAGGGATGTATCTTTGGTGAGTCGACTATAAACAAAATGGCAAATGAAGGCCAACTATCTGAAAAGACTACCCTGTGACATTTGTTAGATCAATGGCCATGATATAAAAAGTTGCCCTTAAAATTAAAAAACAAGGGTGCCCAAGTCCTCCTTATCCAAGGAGAACCGTCAACACCACCCATCACACCAACAAAGTTCCAGGGTAATATGGGAGCATCCCCAAGTGCATCCCCTGGTGGACATAGAAACCAATGGAACAATGCATGACGCCATAACAACATGAGGGGAGGCTATAACCACATCCAGTACGATAAACAAGGTTGGCCAATGGTTCGGTTCCAGAAGTACAACTAGTGGTGCCATTTTGCAAGAGATTGCCCCACCAATCAAGTCAATATCAGACTTGTGTAGATGGTGTGGACTCTGAGATCATAAGGATGCTAACTCCCAAAGCAAGCAAACAACAATATGATCAAAGGGGTGATGGCAATCACCAAAGGCCATGCAAAGAAGCTAACCTACCCCGACCCTTATGTAGAAAAGAAACGAATAGCTGAAGCAAGAGCCAAGGTGGAATGAGCAATGAGAGAAGACCAAAGACATCTAGGGGAACATACAAGTACAATGACATGTCGGCTTGAGTCAAACAAAGAGATTGCAAGGCAAGTTCTACAAAGCATTGTACCCATCAAAGTAGTGGATCTCTTATAGAGCATTCCACAACTCAAAAATGTTATAACCACCTTTGTACAAAACAATGAGCACAACACAGAGCGCATGGCACACCTAGTGAAAAAAGGTAAAACATCAACAACCATGGTAAAAGAGAGGAAGGCCATTGTTGAAACCCCATGGTCAAGAGACCAAGTAATTGATCTAATGCTCCTAACAATGAACTTAGCTCGGCATCCAATGGTCGTCCACATGGAGATTTCAGGCTTGAACCTAACCAAGTCTATTATTGATGGCGGCTCTAGTGTGAATGTGCTTTTAGAAGGAACTTGGAAAAGTATTAGAGAGCCAACATTTGGCCATCGTCTTTCCAGTTAGTAGGATATGATCAAAATGTAATACGGGTGTTGAAGTTCAAGATCTGTGGGGTCATGTATTTTAGGTCTAATTGCAACTAACTATGTACAGAAAGGAAAAGAGTCCAGATTCTCGCATAATGGTTTAATTTGCCAACCTTTCTAAAAAATTTCCTTTTGGGGGATTTGACAAAAGAAAAATCTCTGAAAAGGATTTAAACTGTAAAGTAAACATTAAAGGCAGAGCAAAGCAAGGCAAGAAAGTTATTATACCAGCACACTGAAACCGGAAACACCTGCAAAGGAAGTAGCAATAGAAGCACTAGAGAGAGCAAGCTCCCCCAGATGCCCTACCAGCATGACAGATATGACCTGCAAACTATATTGTAACAAATTGACTGCCACCATAGGCCCTGCTATCCAGCATTGTTTTTTCACTTCCTCCCACACTACAACTCCACTGCACTTGACCTCATCCTGCTTATCTCCAAACACAAGAGTTTCCTCTTTGGCTATAAGTGGCTCCTTCAACACATCATTCCCATGACCATGACTCTCAATTGAATCAGAATCGTTCCCATGCCCATGACTCCCAATTGAATCAGAATCGCCTCTCTCCATGTTAATCAATCTCTATTGTGTATGTATGTTTATACCACAAGAATCTTGAATCACCTATCTTTAGATCAAAGATGAAAAATTTCTTTAACTTATCACATATATTTGTTTATTCTGGATTGCTTCAGTGGGTGGGGAGATTATATGGCAGAGCAGGGTATATAAGGACATGAGGCAGTAGGGATATAAAACATTATTTCCCACAGCCTGTCCTGCCTCGTGTATACCCTCTAATGAGAAAACAGGCAGCAGCGGAATGAAAGCCCTACACCTGCTTGCTTGGGGTGGCCTTAAATAGAAGGGACCAGCTTGAGAAAAACAAGGAATTGACTCCAGTATGAAGACCGCCAAGAAGGCAAAAGGGCTGTATTTTCGGGAAAAACATAAGGAAGCAAAGTGAATTTTATTAAGGGAACTGACGCAAAGATTATTTTCTGCGTTTCTCGAGTATCGAATCGTATGGGTAGAGTCAATGTTGTACTGCGGTGGAGGGTGGCAGAGATGAGGCAGACATGATCGGAATGGATATGGACATCTTTCATATCTAAGAGTTCTAGTTAGATACGTTGAGGCTGAGTGTTGCTTTCTCAAGTGTTTGAATTAGGACCAACATCTGCAAGTTAATTCATCCTACTTGTTATTCTAGGGTGGTTTTTCTTCTTGTTATACTAGGTTGTGTGTTTTTTTTTAATTATATGTGGTCTTGGGTTAAGGGAAGTATCATGGCCTCTCTTTATTACTATTGTTCTCATGGTGCAAAGCAAGTTAGAGGTTAGTTAAATAGAGTTGATATTTGTAGAGTAAAGTATTTAATTTATGACTTTTTTTGTTAATTGTTTTTTTTTTAATTTGTGAAACGATCGAACTGACATATCATAAACATTACATGTATCACAGTTTAAGTGGTATCAGTATCAAGTTTATAATAAATTATTCTTTTCAATATCATATATTGAGTGTATTTAAACTATCATTACACAATAAAACATGTATTAATAAATTAATATTATCTATTTTCTTTAGTGTATTCATAAGGCTATTAAAATCGTCTAAACATCCATACCCATATCAATTTAAAATAAAAATAAAAAATAATTTGATTGCTCTAATATAACACAATAAAAATGAATATGTTTGTGAGATCTGGATGACTCACCTATATATTTTCATTTAATAAGTAATATGTTGGAATTATTTAATGGCTTGTAATCATTCATATATGTTTGACTTAGTAGAACAATACAATATTTATTATGTGGCCACTTTTTTTTTCAATATTATAGTGAACAGGGGAGTTGAGCATGTCATTATCGAACGTATAGTTCCAAATGTCTTATTACCCTGCCATGTATCCTACTAACCTTTCAAGTGTCTTAATAACTCAGAACGTTGTTCTCCATTTACCTATGGGAAGAATTATAAGGTTTCTCAACACAAAAAAATATGCAGAGACGGTGATTTGAAACAAAAGTTTAGAGCGATAAAAAAGTTTGAAGCTTTGGATTACACCTTGAATTTCAAGAAAAATATCATTAGCATCAGTAAGTATTATATGGAGATGGAGAAGGTGTGAATAATATCTGATGAGGAGGATGAATGTTCCTATCGGAGTTGTTGCCAGGGTCCGAATAACACGAATGCAATGGTCAAGTGATCACACGAGACGAAGCTGGTGCACACCACAAAGAAGCTAAAGCAATTTGAAATTATACAAGGAAATAAATTGCACAAGACAAATAGGAGAAAACCCAATATTCCATTAACATAAGATGGCCAAAGTGAAGAATACATATAGGAGAACACGTAAGTAACTCCTCCATAAAAGGTGGTCAAGGCACTCCAAGAATAGACTATAACTCCTCCATGAAAGGTGGTGACAGGGTGCTAAGAATAGAGAAGTAACTCCCATACCCGGAATAGCCGGTAAAAAGACTTACTTATGACATTCTTATGACACTTATGACACATCTATGACACACATCTCCACATAAGCTAGCCTATCCCACGAATGTAGGAAAATCTCCATGTATGCACAAATATATAATTTCTCTAATTAAATAATAGGGAAAAATAAAAACCTACACTAATACCCCCCCATAAGCACAGCTTAGGTGGGCAGTGTGGAAATATAAAATGGGTCCCGGCAACTAGGCCTGATGAGGTACCCATGTACAAATGTAATCTCCCATAAGATAGAGAAAAGGAGAAAACCTGTAGGAAAAAACTCCCCCCCCAAAAGAGAGACATAAAAGAAAGGAAGAGGCTAGTGGGGCCCCCCAAAGATGATGCTGTTGCAGATGTGGACTGCACCCCAAGAAGAGCTCGTAGGTGAATGAACTTACTCTCGGTGAAAGGTTTGGTGAAGATGTCTACAACCTGATCTGAAGACTGACAAAATATCAAGTCAATGACCTGACTATGAATAAGCTCTCGAATGAAATGCATGTGAATATATATGCGCTTGGTTCGTTGGTGTTGAACCGGATTTCTACAAATCTGAATGGTACTCTGGTTGTCACAATAAATGATGGTGGGCTGCCTGATAGGAATGCCAAACTCAGAAAGAATCTCTTGAAGCCAAATAGCCTTAGTAGCTGCATTAACAACTCCCATATACTCTGCCTCTGTGGATGATATAGCAATAGCATTTTGCTTCTTGCTAGACCAACTGATAGGACCAAAACCTAGAGAGAAATTGTAACTAGAAGTGGACTTGCGAGTCTGTGAATCGCCAACCCAGTCTGAATATGTATATCCAACCAAGTTAACCTCTATGCCAAATCTGTAATGAATCATGTATCTATTTGAACCCTGTATGTAATGCAAGATCCTCTTAGCTTCTTTCTAATGTAGCTCATGAGGTTCCTTCATAAATCTGGAGATAAGTCCCACTGTATATGATATGTCGGGCATGATGTGAGTCAAGTAGATGAGACTGCCAACAAGTTGTCAATATCGAGTGGCATCAACCAATGGTGAAGAAAAGTCAGCCTCAAGCTTGACTCTTGATAGAAAGGGAGTCGGAGATGGCTTGCAATCAGTGATGTGAAACCAAGCCAATAAGTCAAGAGCATACTTAGGCTGTGCAAAAGAAATCCCTGAATTTGACTGTGAGATCTCGATGCCAAGGAAGTAGTGCAACAAACCCAAGTTTGTCATGTCAAATATATCCTGGAGAGATGCCTTCACCACTGCAATAGCCAATGAAGAACCCCCGGTGATCAAAATGTCATCAACATATAGAACCAAAATCAGAAACGAATCATCCTGCCGCAAGTAGACATTGGGGTCAGAATGGCACCTAGTGAAATCCACTGTGAGAAGGAAGGAATCCATCTTGGCCTACCAAGCCCGAGGGGCCTGTTTGAGGCCATAGATAGATTTCTTAAGTCTGCATACTAAGGAAGAATCTTGAACAAATCCTAGCGACTGCTCCATGTAGATCTCCTCCTCTAGGTCTCTGTAAAGAAAGGCACTCTTCACATCCATCTGGTACACATCCCAACTATGTGTTGCAGCAATAGCCAAGGTGAGTCAAATAGAAGTCATCTTTGCAATGGGTGCAAAGGTCTTTGAGTAGTCAATGCCTACCACTTGTGAGAAACCCTTGGCGACCAATCGCGCCTTGTACTTATCAACCGACCCATCTACTATAAACTTGGTCCGATATATCCACCTACATCAAACCATCTTCCTTCCCTTAGGAAGTGAAGTCAAATCCCAAGTGTGATTTTTGATTAAGAAAGAATATTCTTCCTCTATAGCACTATCCCACTCAGGAACCCCTGATGCCTCTTGAAAAGTCTATGGATTTGAAACTGAAGCAAAGAAGGCATGTGGATCTCTCTAAAAATCCCCCCTAGTACGTCTGTCATCTGTGGGATCTCCTACCCAAGTGCCATCACTCTCAAGTGTTTGTCAGGTGCTAACTCCTCATCCTCTGATTGACTAGAGGTGGATGGCTCTGCATCACTGTCCTCGCTGTCTGAACTCGAAGAATAAGAAGATGTCTCTGGCTCAAAAACCTACTGTGGTTGATCTAAATCTAATGAGGAATCATCATGAAGAAGTAGATCCGATGAGGGAGAAGTGCCAAGTTTTGAGTCTCTAGGACTCTCCTGAAAATGGACACTTCTCTCGCTGAATAACTCATGACTGACTGGATCTAGAAGGCGATACTCCCTAATACCATCTGGATATCCTACAAAGATGCAAGGCTTGGACTGACGTTCCATATCTTTGCATTTCTTCTTCAGTATGTGGGCGATGGCTGGGGATCCAAAAACCCTAAGGTGCTCAACATCAGGTTTCCTTTTATGCCAAGCTTCAAAAGGTGTTATCCCTTTCAAAGCTTTGTGAGAAACCTTGTTTTGAATGTAGCAAGCACAATTGATGGTTTTGGCTCAGTACTGTGGTGCTAAAGATTTGGAGTGAATCATACAACTACCCATCTCTTTCGAGAACCTATTTTTGCATTCTACAACCCCATTCTGTGAAGGACTGTAAGTAACTATGCACTGCAAATCAATCTCCTCTGTGGTGTAAAACTGCTCAAATCTGTTGCTGACATACTCCCCTCCATTATCAGTTCGAAGAACCTTGATGGATTTCTCACTCTGTTTCTCAACAAGAGCCTTGAAGTCTAGAAAATTTTCAAACACTTTAGACTTTTGTTTGAGAAAATATATCCAAGTGTACCTAGAGAAATCATCAATGAAAGTGAGGATGTACTTGGCCCTTGTGAAAGAGGGTTTGGGAAAGGGTCCCGATACATCACTGTGGACTAACTCCAAAGGTTGTGAAGCCCTCCAAGCTTTGCCTTTGTCAAATTTTGCTTTGGGATGCTTCCCAAGGAAGCACCCCTCACAAAGTCCTTTTGAGAATTGGACACGAGGCAAGCCAATGACCATGTCATTTTTGCAAAGTTGTTCAAGGTAGCGGTAGTTAAGGTGGCCAAACTGCTCATGCCATAATTTGCTAACTCCATCTAAATGAGTCAGCAATGCTATTAGAGAAGAATCAGGTGCAAAATGTGAGAAGGTGTATAACCTTTCTTGGTGATCTGCCCTACCCATTGACACTGTAGTATCACTATGCAACTCCCTGATAGCCACTGAATTTGGTGAAAACTCAACTCTCATGCCCTGACCAATGTGAGTGATTTGGTATACGGATAGGAGATTGGTTGAAAGAGAGGGAACACTTAGAACATTATTGAATGTTCTTCCTTCCATTTCAACTGACCCTCTCCCTGCAACAAACATTGATGTGTCATCACCCAAACTAATTGAAGTCATGCTACAACCCTCTAAAGATGAAAACTCAACTAGTGAAGAGCCCATGTGGTGAGAAGCACCCGAATCAATGACCCATGATGTTGTAGAAGTTGTAGTTGCTACAAGGGCCTTGCCCTTTTATTTCTCTTTACCCTTGCCTTTTGCCTTGGTAGAATCTTGGGTAGATGAATTCTTCTTGATGGACTCAGGAACACCTATGTTGTTCTTCTCTAGAAGTTGAGTTAGGTGATCTATTTGTTTCTTCATGCATTTGTGTTCATCATGCTCTGTCTTTTTACAATAGGCACACTTAGCCTTCTCATTCTTAGGTTTAGCATTGGAAGAGGAAGACTCAGTGTTATTTTTGGCATGATTATTGTTTTCTTTCTTCTTCTCCTGGTTCTTGTTCTTTTTCTTCTTCTCCTTTGTTGAAGTCTTATCCTTACCATTTCCAGCTATCAAAGCTTGGGGTTGAGTAGACTTCATTGTGCCCATTTGGATTAGTTTATCTTGCTCCCTAGTCAAGTCGGCAATGAATGAATCCAAAGAAGGCATTTTCCATGTAGCGCCAAGTGCGTTTTTTGTGGCATGGAAAGTGGAGACAAAGACTGAATAGCTTGGACCTAACTTTGCGAGAATAGAAATGATGAGTTGATCATCTTTCTTCTCTATTTCGCATTCTTTCAATTGTAATCTAAGGGCCTTAAACTTAGGAAAGAAGTCCTGTAGGGTGTAAAAGTTGTTAGGACTTAGACTTATGAGTTCGTTTTCGATCTCATGACCTCTCATCTCATCAAGCTTCCCAAATAAGGTTTCTAGGGTGTCCCATATGTCTTTGAGATTCTTGGAGGTTTGTAAATGGAAAAAAAGTTCTAGAGACATGGACAAGCTTAGTAATCCATAGGCTTCATCACTACGGTTGTACCACTTGACCTTTTCAGCATCAGTGCTGGGTTCTACTTTAGTACCCATGGTGATCCTATACAACCCTTTGCTTCTAAGAATGATTGACATTTTAACTTTCCATTCATGATAGTTGAAGGGTGTTAGGGGTTTAAGTTGAAAAGAATCCATTTTAATTTGAATTTAGGTGAAGTTGTGTTGATTGCAAGTTGTGAAATTATGTAGAAAGGAGAATGAAAGCAAAGATTGCAAGTGTTGAAAAGCAATCACACCCCCCTGAAATATTGAGCCCCCCCCAAATATGCAAGTGCATGCTCAAAAGATGTCAAACTCAACCAAGAATGCGTCTTAGAGCAATCAGTGTAAGACTTTAAGCAAACAGGACGTCGGACTCAGCCAAAAATGCGTCTCAGGAGACCCAAATTTTAGGCACTTTATAAACTAGTGTGTTTTTAACAAATAACAAGCCTACACTGTGGAGAATTGAAATAAAAATACTTTTGAAAAAAATGGCACCCGAATTCGAGCTACCGTTTGCAAGATATTAAAGATTCAAATTCCCGTAAACTAGTGTTTTTAAAAAAAATAGCACTAAAACATTTTAAAAATGCCTGTTTTGAGAGAGAAAGTGGCCTTCCAACCACTCATTGGACTCGAAGACCATTGCCACTAATCCAAAGGTTGTGGCCAAGCCCAAGGTTGCTGTCAAGCCTGCTGTAAAGAAGACCGTTGCTGCCAAGCTGGTAGTTAAACCTGCCGCTGCAAAGAAGGTTGCCGGAAGGCCTGCAAAGAAGCCTACTGCTACAAAACCAGCACCTACTGCGAAGAAACCAACGAGCATCGATCTCTAGTTTTCAAAGGCAATGGCTTTTATAGACGAAAATGCCCCGACGACGAATCCTCCTGCGACTAAAGTTGCTACTGCGCCTGTAAAGACTGAAGAGAAGACAGTGAAGACACCCAAGGCCAAGGCTCCCAAGGAAAAGATAAAAGCAACACAAGAAATGATATTGACGGGCTTTTTTTTTAGATCAGATCTGGGAATAAGAAAAAGAACATAAAGAGAACTCCACTCCTCACGATTTCAAAATAAACTAATAGCATAACTAGACACATGATTACCGGGGTGGCTCTGATACCATATCAGAGTTTTTGCCAGGGTCCGAATAATGCGAATGCAATGGTCAAGTGATCACACGAGACGAAGCTGGTGCACACCACAAAGAAGCTAAAGCAATTTAAAATTATACAAGGAGATAAATTGCACAAGACAAATAGGAGAAACCCAATATTCTATTAACATAAGATGGCCAAAGTGAAGAATACATATAGGAGAGCACGTAAGTAACTCCTCCACAAAAGGTGGTCAAGGCACTCCAAGAATAGACTGTAACTCCTCTATGAAAGGTGGTGACAGGGTGGTAAGAATAGAGAAGTAACTCTTATTCTCGGAATAGCTAGTAAAAGGAGTTACTTATGACATTCTTATGACACCTATGACACATCTATGACACACATCTCCACATAAGCTAGCCTATCCCACGAATGTAGGAAAACTCCATGTATGCACAAATATATAATTTCCCTAATTAAATAATAGGAACAAATAAAAACCTACACTAATAGTTCCATGTTATCTGAGATGCTCCACCATGTAATGGAAAATGTGCTTCCCTGGGTTCTCATGCTGATTTTTTTTTTAAAGTGTTGTGATTAAACAATTATCACATCGTGTGTATATTTTGGGTGATACTTGTCAACAACTGCATGGCGTATGTGTTGTTTATATTCTTTAAACATTGTAAAAGACAAACATTATGAGCTGAAATTTTTTTAAGTGTTTTATCAATGATACAGAATAAGGCCTCAATAAAGAAAAAAGACGTGTAACGTACCATGTTATTTAAAAAAATGAGTTTTCTTCTTTAATGTAAATGACACAAAGATTTGTTTTAAAGATAAGTTGGTTAAAAAATCCCTAAAAATTTCTTCAAATTTTGAGATAACTAAATAAGGATGCATATTTTCATGTGTTAATTATTATATTATTAATACAGTGTTACTTTTAATTTAATATAATATGTTATAATATATATTTTTATTAATTATATATTATAATATTAATTAATAATAATATCTATAATATTATTATAATTTAAAAATATTAAAAATATATATATGAAATAATATATTTTAATATATAATATAATATTAAAATATACTTTAAACTTTAATATTAAAATGTTTAATATAATAAGATAATTATATATTTTAATACATAATATAGTATATAAATATACAATATCTCATATTAAAATATAGGTTAAAATATAATATTAACATATCTAATATAATAAAATATATGATAAAATGTAATAATATAATAAAATATATAATAAATTAAAATATAAAAAATGTATAATCCCAAAAAAAAAAAATATTAAAATATTATATAATTACAAAATTGTAATAAAAAAATTAACTAATTGTATATATAGTATAATATAATAATAATTAAAAAAGTATAATATTATATATATATATATATAGTATTATAAAAATATATTATCTATTATAATGTAATAAAATAGTTGTATATTAACTATTAAAAAATAATAGTTAAATAATAAAAAATAACAATATCATAAAATGGAAATTTCAATAAGAAATTACAAACAACCTAATCTATTAAACCTAATATGCTTTGAATTGGGTTGATTGCCATTTGTATTTCATGTCGGCATGGATTGGGGTGCAAGGATGTGTATTTCTTAATGCCATCATTCGTTTCATCAATGCTAACACGTTTCACTCCTATCTCGTTCCAAGTTTCAAACCATTCTTGCATTAAACATGCTTTTTGGGGTTAATGTTACATCATGGATTTCTAAATTGGTACTTGATTGCTTCAAGTGTCAAAGAATGTCGTGGCTTGCATAGGGTCTGGTTATGGAGTGTTGTTGGAGGGTCTGGTATAATATATGTTTTTTTTTTTTTTTTGTTTAGAGACTAGCAATATTTCTATATCAATCTTGATAACCACTGATGTGGCTAACATGTTTGGTGTTGAAATTATAAGGTTTTATGGAAAAAGTGTTGTTGTGGTAAGATATAAGCACAATCTTTCTATAACAATCTATATAAACTATGACAGGACTGGTGAGTTTGTTGCTGAAATTATGAGGTTCTTTGTTGCTTTGTAATATAGAAGCAATTGGAAACATGATGACACTAACTAAAATATGTTGGGTGAAATGAGATATTGTTTAGCTTCTTAGTAGAAAGGTTTATTGCATTTTAGAGTGCACTAATGGTGATATATAAAGGTGAATAGATTCAACATTTGTACTATGCCATAAGATGGGACCGTAGGTGAATAAACATGTGTCGAGAGATTTTATGTCCACATCATATGATATGAATGGCATCAAATAAGATTCGTGGATGAATCTTAGGTCCATTCCTCTGAACCCTATTTTTTTTAATGCAATATGAACCCCAATGGATCTAAAAGAAGCCTTGTAGAATCACCCCCAAATCTATAGCCTCTGCTTGGACCACCACCTCCTTCATCGTCACATGTTCTATCACCTCCACAACTAGCTCCAGTAGCGCAACGCATTATCCAAAACATAAGTGGATATAGCTCGATTGTAGTTGTTAATGCCTATTAGGGATTTTAAAAGTCTGAGAATCCCTGTCAATCATCATCAACGGTGCTCTGTGAACATAACCAGATATAAAAGAAGCAAGACTATATATTGGAGTCCTACTTTTGCAACAATCCCATACGATCTCCAATAGGTGAACACACACTATATAATTATATTAGCATCCTTGAAAATTATATTAATTTTTTTCAGATAAGAGTTTAAATTTATGTGCTTTGAAGTTTTGCAACTTTCTTTGAGGTACTCAATTCAACAATATATGTAAGATATAAAAAAGGTGGTCAGATAAATTGTAGAGTATACAATGAAAATGAAACCCTATGTTGTTAAATTTTTTAAAAAATAATTATTTAAAATATCTAAATCTAATTTTACCTGTTGCATAAAATCTCTTGTTTCTAGAAATCCATTCGTCCCAAAGCCTCCATCACCAAGTAAAAAGTGAAGAAGGTGCTTGTGGATAATGCAATCCAATAGGCCCTCCTTGTGGTTACAATCAAAACATTAGTTATCAACAACATAAAAATAACATTAGTATCATCAACATCAAGATCAACACCAATAACAGCATCACAATCAAATCAAAATCAACATCATATATTGGTAGCATCACAACATCAACATCATCCACGTCAATATCAACATCATCATCCAAATCATCATCAATATTAGTATTAGTATCATAATGATTATCATAGTTAGCATCCAAATCAAAATTAGGAGCACACGATAATGGATACACACCCCTTGCATATTAGTACAACAACCTCAATGATCCTTTTATAATTTTTGTAGAAGTTTTCACTGACATCAAAATAGGTCCTCCTAGTAACCTCTATGAGAATCATGTCACCCTCAATCCTTTCATCGACAACACCGATCCTTTTATTGATATCACCCATCCTTATTAAAACTCTAATCATTTCCATCATATCGATAATCAACCTCTCATAATCGTCGATTAGGACCAACATAATCACACACCATCAAACTTCTTCCATAACAACATATTAGTTGCAAATTCCATGGGGATCTAAGATAGCCTCCAAGTTGTAGAGCATAAAAATTAACTTGAAATCAACTTTGATCCAATAACATATCTCAAAGAGCAAGAAGAGCTCCCCCATCCCAAAAAATCAATCAATTAAGAAAATAAAAAAGGAATGTTCCTAAGTGAAAACCTCCATGAGGCACTAACAAACAATCAAAATAAAAAATCAAAGTACCCTAGTGAAAACCTCTATGAGGCATTATTAGGCAATCAAAATTGATCAAATCAAAATAAAAAAGATCCAACAAATCAAGAAGAATATGTTGGTGAAAACATCTTTAAGGTACCAATAGATGAACAAATTAGCTTTGCATCATTTGACCATGACATCATTGAAATCAATATCGGGATGACCGATAATCCTCAAATCATTCACATCACAACTAATCTCAAGCTTAAGGAAGAAAAAAAACTTTGGGTCCTCTTGAGAGACTTTTCAAAAGTCTTTGCAACATCCAGAATCATGTTGTGTAAAGCACAATTGGAACATCCAACAGTGTGTGTGACTGTGAGTCCCAATCTCTGGTATCCTAATAGTATACCTCCCATCCAAATCTTATACACTACCACCAAGTCAAATCCTTAATCCAATCCATATCATAAGTTATCCTCCCTATCAACATTGTCTTTCGTAGGGGCTACAGAGACACCTAGTTGAGATGTCTAGATAAAGTTGAATCAATAGTGAATGAATATCACAGTGAAATCAGTGGAGACAACATCAATATCATGATCCTAGTAGTAAATTTATCTATAATAGGTATCGATTGAATAACAAAGGTGTTTGCATCACACATTTTGTACACCTCCAATAAATCAAAATGCCATTAACTAATTGAAATAAAATTCATTCATCCAATGGTGAAAACTATTTTTTTAGTGCCTTGGGCAAGTGCCATGATGAAAACCAATTTATGACATCATGCATAAATAATTCATTGTCTGTAAGTACCTTGATAATTAGGGGAAACCCCTTTTGTGTTGAAATACTCATCCTACAACCATCCTTATCCATCTTATCCATCCTACAACCATCCTAAATATATTATGCCATCATGTTTTCCATTTATTATGTACATCCTTTCTTCCCATCTTGACCTTAGTAAGGAAGTGTAAAAAGTTTTGAGACATGTTCCAAAAACATGCTGGCATATCCTTTAAGCAACACTTTGATGACTAAACATTTGGTTTCCATGTGATGCAGTCCTTGGAGATCTGTGGTCAATTCCTCTTTGTCCCTCATCCCCTTTTTGCATCATCTAAATTATTTCACCATTACATCCACTACCATTCCCCATCTTGGTTGCTAGGTTTAGGTTTTCCCTTTTCTAGTGACCCCCCTTTTGTACATAAAACAAAATAAGAAAAATACAAAAACTATAAAAAAATCATAAAATTCAGAAAATTGAAACATCCTAGTCATTTTGTCCTACATCCTATGAAAAATCCATATCCTTACCCAAAATCACAATCCTTGTGAAAAATCCATATCCCTTATCCAAAAAATCATTGCGACTATCCTTTAATCCCATCATCTATCAAATTTAACCTCATGACATATATAATTTCCTATGCGAAAAATCAAACAAGATCAATTGAATCACAATCCATTCAACCCATCCTAGGTATTTTTAACAGGACAACAGAAAAGATAGTGATCACATAAAAATCAAAACATCCCATCATCCACATGTACATAAACGTGTGTTCATTTTTTGATATATGTTTATGTGATTATCATGTATATATATTTTCTTGTTCATTAAGTGTCTTTGTTAAGAGATTAATGATTATATTTTATCAAATGTTTGTATCTTTATCTATTTTTAGTTAACTATGTATCTCTATAAATATCATTTTTATTAAGTCACTTTTTTATCTTATCTTGTGCTCGTGCAATAGAATAAAACAAATTTGTCATCTTGGTCCTTTATACTAATGACGCCTTACACTATGTGCTACTTATACAATTTGTTTTTAATCTTTGTATCTTTCACATTAGTCCAACATGTATTACAACAAAAAATCATCATGATTACACATATCATGATGCATATTTCTTAATGCTACATCAAACATGATTGTTTATACATATGGATCAAGACCATGGAAACACAAAATCCGCACAAATCACCACTTAAAAAACATCCAACTATCAAAACCCCTACCCAAACCATGCATCAAATCATCCATCTAAACTAGTCATCTACAAACCTCTATCCAACTTCCAAATCCAATCATCCATCCAATCACATAAACAACCAAATCACATCATCTATCTAAGTCAATCATATTTATAATCATCTAATATAATCAAATTGAAAATCCAATCATCTACCTAATTTGAATCATTTTAAAATCCAATCATATATGTTTCCTATAATCATATCTAACAATCACAATTGCTAGTAATCTAACACTTTTGTTAACATCTATCATCCTCATTAGTCCTAATTAGTATCCTTGAGGAATTCTTAAAACATCATCGTCATGTAATATATCCTATCATCTATCATCATATAACTCCCTTTAGGGAAAACTATAATGGCCTAAGTTCTATATGGACTTTATAGGTAACACTTAGTCACATCAGGTGTCTGAGGTCATCTCGGCCAAAATCTCACAATCATCCATAATCATTTGCAATCATTCATCTTTTTATTTTATATAACTATCCAATTCTCTATCCAATCCCTTTTTGCCTATCTAATCCTTCATCAACATGATCCATCATCATTAATTCATGCAACTCGTAGAATCCTTAAGCTACAATTAATTAGTTCATCTCAAATAATAGGGAGACATCACTCCCACATCCAAGCTTGTTGCCTTCAATCCCAAAAATGCATCATCGCTTGGGGAAAATCAAGTGTGTGGCTAATTAGTCAATCCAAACCCAAATAAGTATAAAATTAAATCCAAACATGAGCCTAATTCCAAATCAACCACCATACACTTAATAATTTTCCTAATTTTTCCATTCAATCTCCGACACTTGACTATTGGGAACCGACATATCATGACATCCATATTTTCTCCCATCAAAATCAAATCAATCATCAATCAATCAATAAATCAATAAATTAATTAGTTAGTCAAGTAGTCAATCAATCAATCCAATTGAAGCCCATAACTCTCTCCAACATATATCATTGCTTGGGATATGTCCAAAGCTCGCACCTTTAATAATCAATCTATCCAAAGTTTATAGCTTCCCCTTTCATATGTCATTGACTAAGGCACATCTAGGGTCACAACATTATCACCTCACTTCCTCACTTATATCATTACTTGGGTACCATCAATCTATCCAATACCAATGTTTATTCACTCGTAGCTCATCAATTACAAGCATCTTGTCAAAGTAATCATGTTAATCACATCAATCTTATCCAACACATCTATTCTATCTGTTACATCCATCCCAACCTCTCTTTTTTCTATCCATACATCCCACCCACCATTTCATTTTGAGCATCCATCCATCTCATTCCTCCCCACATGAACCCTCGAGGGGGCATCACCCAATACTGACTTACTAACTCACACATCATTTCACTTCTTTGAAACACCATTACTTATTTCAGTTGCAATGCCCTTTCAAAAATGGGGGAAATTTAGACATATGAAACTCTCAACTCTTTCATTATTACTAATTTTATCATTATTCATCACTAAATATCATCATACCTAATCACATTATTATCATTGTCTTGACATCCCATTTATATTTTTTTACATCACATAACCTTACACCTTCATTACATCATCATTTGAATCAATTAATCATCCTACTTAAACATTAATCAAATCTTTGCATTATTAAGGAATTTAATATTAATTATAACCTACCCTCAACTACCCCCACTAACTCCTAGCAAATCATATCCCTAATCCCCACCTAAATCCTCATCAATTATCCTAATCATCTCTAGAAACCTGCTAATCCACCTCTAGCCACTCACCATCCTCCTCTAGATTATGCTAGAAAATTTTAATTATTAAATTCTCAACTACCAAAACCTCTCATCTATCCTCCATCATTGATCTCAAAATTCCATGGCACAAATCTAGTCCTCCATTCCTCCATGAAGCTCCTAGAAATTGAGCTACACCCCCATGCAAGCCATATTTTGAACTTTGAATCCTTGAGTCTTGAAGCTTTGTCATCCTTACATCCAAGATATCCATCAACCATTTCCAAGAAATAAAGCATCCTTAGCTTAAGTGTTATCCAGTTCTTGAGCAACAATAACAATCAAACAATCAAGCATCAACAATCCATCAATCATTCAGAGTAATCAACAACAACAAGGAGAAGGCCTTCCAAGTGAAAATTTGAGGTATAAATTTATTTATTTATTCTTCATCTAGTTTGCATTTATTTTCCTCTTCTTTAGGCTCCTATCTAAGGTGTTGTAATTTGGGTTAGAGTAGGAGCTTTGAATGTGAATTTCATGGTTTCTAACACAACTCTAGTTCTTTATTGCACACAATGAACAAACATGTATCATCAAGAACATAACCATGGATCTTGTCATTGTTTTGACAACTGTCATGTGGGTTTGATATTGTTACATAGTGATTACATGATGCTTTAGAAAAAAATAGTTTAAGAAAGTTTTTCAAATCAAATGTCTCTATGTTAGGGGAATTTTATAACCATAGAAATGCATGTATATGTGCAGATCTTTTGTGCTGACATTCATACCTATTTATGAAAGGGAGAAATGGATTATAAGTGTGAAGTATTTTTTTGTGTATTGAGAGTACTGAAATATAGTTTGAATATTGATACCTATACCTATAGTCATTGCTATGGAGTTTTTTCCTAGAATTTATTCATAGAAGATTATAAATTGTTCATCCATGTATGAAGATGCAATATGTGGGGTTGCAATCTGATTTTTTTATCCAATTAAAATTGTTGGATGGGATTAGTTGAGGTTTCCATGGCATTATTTTATGTATATCTTTCGACTTAGTGGTGGCTACACTCAAGGTGAAGAACAAGGTTAGGATTCATAATTATGTGATCATGTCTATTAGTTTGTTTCCATACTTGGAATAAAATGAATGTGTGTGTCTGAGACTTGATCCAAAATGCATTAGTTGATCCACAATACTTGTCTTAGTATAGTATTTAAGATGTTGGTGTAATTCTGAAATAGTCATTGGTAAGATTTCCTTTAAAAAAAATCACGAAGATTGCAAATGTTGCTTAAGTCTAGTGAGCATAATTAAGTTTCACATGAAGTAGCAAAAGCATGGATAGATCCTAAACATGTTGTCTTGATATCATAATAAGTGCAAAGCATACTCATGCATTTGAACTTTCCTAGTGAAGGGTTGGAGCATGGAAACTCCCATTGTACATAAATAAGGAAATGCCATATAAAACAATCCCTCTGTGTTGTATTCATTGATGATGAGCTACTAATATTTGGGTAGTTGATTACAGTTTGGAGGCTACCACCAGCACTATCTACATAACTTATTATTTATTCTACCTCTCTTCATGTAGTTGGAAGAGATGCTACAAAAGATTATGTTTGATGATCTTGTGGATTCACAGGTCTAGGAAGGGGTCAATCATCAAGGGATCACACCCCAAAAACTTAATTTTGAAACAATTATCATTTGTTGGGAAATATTTATTTTTTGAGGGAAGTGAAACTAAAGTTCACCATGCTAACTATATCAATCACTATCAAATTAAAAAGATGAAATCCAAATAACAAAGCAAGATGAAAAATGACGATAGGTCTAAATTATCTAGATATCTCTATTTGGGTGTAAATTTCATCTTAGTTGTGAATCAAAGAAAATGAATGACCTTGATTAGAGTTTTAAAGTAAAAACGATAGATAACAATGACAATTTCTTTTTAATAGGTCTGTCAATCATGACCTTGACATAATAGTTAGTTAAATATGCTTATGTTAAAACTATAATATATAATATTATATAAACATCTATTATTATAATTAATATATATTATATAAATAAATATAATAATATATTATATAATTTTATAATGTTATACATATAATTTTTATAAAATATTCGACTATGGTAGGTGTTAAATTTAAATATTTTTTATGTTTCTCATTTTAACTTGTTCAATAACATAAACATGTCTCATCATAAACTATGTGGGCATGCCACATCATCAGATGGCATTAATATTTTAAGATATATTAATATTTTATAAAGTTTCCAAGCTTGACCACACCAACAACTCGCACAAGCACATTGTTGCCTTTGATATCACAATACACAATCCCATGTCTTTGGAGGTAATATAATGCACAAAGGATGACACCAATGTTGGCCCTAGTCACCAAATTATCCAACTATCCTCCAAAATTACTCAATTAGGATGACACACTCCTGCTAGACATGTACTCCATCTGCGATTATTATTTTGAGATTTACTAATATTTTCCTAGCATACCATTTAATATCCATAGGGAATGAATGAACGAGAAGTGGATGCAGACCATTTGGTATCCACAACGAATGAAGTGATGCAAAGTGATGAAATCGAAGGGTATATCCATTTATTTTGGTTTGAAGGTAATGCCTTAGATTGCATAACTGTAAGTATGTGAATTGAGGAAAAAAATAGGGTGTATCTAATAAATATCCACTTTATATGTTGCATTAGTTTATCGTTTGAGGACTAATCATTGTTTTTGGACTAATCCATGATGTTTAAACGAAAACAAACAGTTATATGTACATAAAAACACCTTCAATATAATGAGAATATCAATTCTCTGAAGCATTTTGCAATTTATTTGATTTTTTTCTAATATGAATAAATGAAAGTTTTTAATAATATTTATGAAACTACCTATTTTATAGGACTATGGGATCGTGATCAATTTATTTTGTATACAATTAAAATTTTAAGATATCGTTAGTAAGTTTATTTTTGTTAATTTATTTCTTTTTTCATGTTAGATATTTTGTGAGGTATTTTGGTAATAAAGTCATTCATTTTTATTGTTGGTGTACTGGATTTAATAAATGAATGAATTGAATATTTAAATAACATCCACAAGATCAAGCAATCTATGGGACCAAGATATATAATAAAGTATATCCTAACACAACTATTTGACATAAGGACTTTCCTATTAGTCTTGCAAAATTTTCAATCCCTTTTTGATGTTGAATCTTATACTATGGAGCTTGATACAAAAACTTATTATTTTGTCTAGCCTCACCTCCTCAAAAAAGTTGATCGTGTTGTTTACCCTCATGTTATCTTTTTACTTGATATGAATGTCACTATAGGTTGCACACTCCATGATTTAGTGCCATTTTGTTTCACTACCCCCTTGTTACAAAATATGCATGTTCTCGTTTCCCACCTTTTGGTTTTACATCTAAGATGATGTAAGCTAGTCCTTAACTAAGTCATCAACATTTTCAATTTCCAATTGATTTTTGATTCTATATATATCTTTTTGTCATGGTCCCAAATGGGATTAAACTCTTTGATATAGTATGTTTTCTTTTGTCCCAATTAATTTTTCCACATGGTTGTCCTGAATTTCTCTCACACATCTTTTTGGATACTCTTACATGTTGATGCCCCATTTATTCATCCACTTGTTACGTTTCATCCACATATTTTCCCTTCTGCTTTACTCTTTCTCTATCACCATTTTGGGCCATCGATGATTCTCCACATTTTATGTTTTCTAAACAACTTAATGTTTGAGTCACTGTCGATGCCTACAATAGAAAATTACTTATGTCATATAATATAATCTCATACGAAACTAAACATTTGACTTCGAGACTACTTGTGATTAAATGTTTTTGGATTCTCTCGATTTGTCTCCATTTTATGTTAGACACATTGCAGCTCCAAACTTCACATCTATATAGAACCATTGGTGTGACAAGTAAACTGAGCAAGGTTTTGTTAGTTTTCCAATCTTATAATTCTATATTCCTACCCCTATTTTTTAGTGAGTATAAGGCTTTCCACCCCCATTATATTTTTTTTCCTGCACGTCTCCCAACTAAGCTTGTGTGAAAATCAAGCCCAAGATACTTGTATTCTACCATTACTTCCAATGAGCTTCCTTCAAAAAAGAAGTTAATTTGTTTCTTTTTTCTCCACAATGAAAAAATTGTGACTTTGGTTTTGCTACTATGATTTTGGATATTTTTATAAGCTAATAAATCCATGAGGTAGTGCTATGCAATCTTTGTTAACTCTAAATCTTTAAATGGAATTCTCACACTTAAACGATATGATCTAATATTTAATTGAACTATCAACAATTTTACCTTTCACTATATAATTTTTTATTTTTACTCCTATTAACAAGTCAAGCTTATTACTCTGATTAGTCAAATGGGTTCTTCTTAGGGCATGAACATAGAATACATATTTTTATTTTGTTGTATGTTTCTTGGTTTTTTTCAATCAACTTATTAAATATTTAAATTATTTGATAGGTATATCCCCAGACTCTTTTTAAGTGGAATTTAGCTCCTTTGCGGGGTTGGTGTGTGGAATCCTCTCTTTTGCTTATATGGTTTGGTTTGGGTGTATTGTATTCCATTCACCTCTATTTATGGTGGAAAGGGTAGAAAGCAAAATGATCTTGCTAAGAGAAGATTCCATTCACTTATAATTATGGTCAGAAGGGGAGCAATCTAACAAAGACAAATTTATATTAAGTGATAGTGGTGGTAGAAAGGGTAATAAGGGGATTACTCTAGTGAAGAGGTGGTGGTAGGAAGGGGAGTATCCTTATAAAGACAAGCATGATGCTTTCATTATTATATAGAGTTTAATAGTAACATTTTATATCTAAATGGATTTAGATTTTCCATTTATATATTCATATCTTAATGTTGAGTTATAAGGTTTTGAATTGCCATCTTTTGATTATGTGTATCGTAAGAGGCCATATAAGATGCTAACACAATACCAAAAATTATATCAAATGGCATAATTTCATCGGGGAAGATTGGAGGTGCAATGATAGGATTTGGTTTTTAAACCAAAGAGATTTTTTATCAAGGAAAAATCATGTAGCGAGGAGTTATTCTATTCATCTACAAAAAATACTTTAGGAATGCAAGCATTTGGGCAATGGCTAAGTGTAATTCTAACACATATAGGAATTTTTCTTCACATTATCATTAGGTAGGATAATTACATCCTTAACCTAATCTATTTAACAAGAAGTTCCATATTTGTTGATATATTCAAATGGTTGTTATGAAGAAATCAAGTTGGATAAGATACTTGTTCTCCAACATTGCAAGTAACCATTACATTACCTAAGGCATTTATGTATCTTTAATAATATTATTGAACATGTAATATACAAAAAAATTATGATATTTCAAAACTTTTATTTTCCATAATAATATTGTTATGTATTTTTTTTTTATTAAATTAAAATACAAAGTCGTATAATTTTTATTAACCTTATAACTTATTTATTTTATACAACGCTTAAAAATTCAAAGATTTATGGTATGTTGGTTTGAGATATTTCCATTAAATATCATTCTTAATTCCTATAATTGAAAGTTATTCTTAATTTCTATGAATTATTTCCATTAAATGTCATTTTTAATTCCTATAATTGAATTTATTCTTAATTCCTATGAATAATTTAAAAATCCCTGACACCAAAAAGTTCCCTAAGGTAAAGGATTTGATAAGGACCTCACCCCTTCAAACTTACCTTTATTCAACTAATCCATCATTCATTTAATCACAATTATTTTCATGGACTACTACCAAAGCCAAGGTAAAATGTCAATCAATTATAATATGCATTTCATCAATGTTACCTTTCACACAAAATCAATTTAGTAGTGATACAAGCGTTTTCAAGAGTGTAACACAATAGCCTAAGCAAAACTTCTTAATTATCCAATACATATGGAAGACAAGGTACCCCATATGAGTGTCCCAACAACATGATAATTTCTTTATCAATTGAATAGTGGTCAATGTCTTATTAATATTAATAGTTGTTTTGTATCATTGGGTAAATGAGGGAAAATTATTACATGTATACATTTCACCATTGGTTACATGTACCATGTTATTATTTCATACTAAAAACTTGTTATGTGGATTTGAACTGACACTTATTAGAACAAGGATTTTAATTTTTCATCAAAATTAATTTACAAAATGTAAATGTTAGCCTAGTTGAATTGACCACCCCTAAAAATATATTCACTATATTCCATGTATTTCCATTTATCTAATTCCCAATAAGTTAAATTTCTCACAATATAAGCTCTAGACATTCCCATAATCTAACTATATTAACTCTTCTTAAAACATAAGCTAGTTTGCTCAAGTTACCTAGGTAATTAGAACATGGGCTTATTCACTGAGCTGCCTACAACAAATGCACACTAAAAAGGGAACTAAGATAATACATTAAACTATAATAATTAGAAACCTGAATGTGCAAAAATAAAGAGATTTAAAATATAATTAAGCATTGAACAAGTGATAATAATGGAAAGAGAGAGATAAGTGATTGAAACTAATACATTTGGATGTTGTGACTAAATTTTGAGATTGGAAACATGTTTCTAAGGCTAACTAGACTAAAACTTTGGAATATGACTACAATCTGGGAAAGGGTTAGAGTGGGTGAATTAGTGATTATGACTTAAGACATAGTTAGTAATTCATTTTGATCATATGCTTGTTATTGCTGTTTCTATGCTATTCTACATTCAAAGAGAGAATTAAGAAATTGAGAAGAAATGGTCGAGGCTTGTATGTACCTGGATGTAGTCGTGTGCACCGTAATCCAGACGCTGTGAGAACTCCTCTTTGGTTGTGGAGGATGACACCTGCAAAGAAGAGAGACTAAGATAAAAAGGGCGTTAGATGAGGAAATGGTAGGTTGCCAAGCGAAAGCTTGATCCCAGAAGTATGAAGACTTCCTTAAGGGATGTCAACCCACTGTTTGATAAAAGTAAAGTCTGATAAAAGGCAGAGTGATAAAATACTAAAATGATTAAAGACTGAAAAGGAAATGGAAGCAAAGGCTTACCTGAAAGATGTTGTCGGCCTGGTCACAGTCACCGACGTCGGTGGTTCTACCGGCGTCGGTTGTTAAGGTCTGTCGACATCGGTTAGTTTGCCGACATCAGTGGGGAAAGTGACCGGCGTCGGTTGGGGCAGTAGTCTGTGGACAAGGTCTAATCGAGTTTTGGTCCGTGGACGGGTCTGTGGACGAGTCTGAGATAGAGTTTTGGGCTTGGTTAAATGGTCTGGGGGTTTGGGTCTGAGAGTCTGGTTTTAGTTAATGGTCAGAGAGTTTGTGCAGAGGTCTGGGACAATGGACAAAATGTCAAAAAGGGACAGAGGGAATAGGGAGACAGAGGAATAAAGATTCGGGCCTGGTTTGGTCTGGTTGACAGTCTGGTCTGAGGGGGGATATTACTTGAAAGCAATAACTCAAAAGACAATGAAAACACAGACAATATACATACATGTGCCTGTTGAAGGAGTGCTGCTGATATCTGTACCTGTTGTTGATGCTACTAGTGTAAAGGTCCTGTTGTTGGTGTAGAAGACTGAGGCAGAGTTCCTGTTGCTGGTGCAAAAGCCTGCTGTGTGTACCTGAGGGAGAGAGTGAGAGGTCTAGCAGAAAGATTGATAGATTGATCAAATGAAGGAATGGATTCAAGGGTTTGATGAAGAGCCGGGGCGAAGAGAGGGATAGCAGATGTAGAAAGCCATTAAGAAGGCCGTTGATGCTGGTAATATCGCTGACGTTGGTCGACAGTTGATCGACGTTGGCGGCTGAAAGGCAAGAAAAAGGCTAAAAATAGCCTTTCGTCCATTTTCCCAACTGCCGGGTCAACGAGTTCGAGGAAGAAACAGTCGGAGGGGATTAAATAGATGAGAGTTTAAAGGGGAGAAGTTGGAATGGGAGTCTAGGCATTAATATTGGCCATGTGCGGAATGAAGGGAATCCAAGAAGGGTGAGGTGGCAAGGGAGAGGGAAAAGGGATTTTATTAATTTAAAATAGGATATTTATTTCAAATTAATAAGACGTGGGTTAGGAGTGGTTAAGTGGACCAAAGGGGACTAAGGGGGGAGAAAGGACCAAGGGGTAGACACGATTTCAGTGTCTACATTTGCCCCTTTTTGTCTTGTTGGTTGTTCTAGACGAACTGCAAGACAAAAATAGGAGGTGGTTGCCCCAGGGGTGGGATAAGGTTGATTTCATCTTGTTGGTTGTTCAAGTGAACTACAAGACAAAAATAGGAGGGGGTTGATTGCCTCGATTATGGATGAGGTATTCCCCCTCAAAGCAGGAGTCGAGGGAAGGGAACTTGGAATCGGGTGCTGATTTGACAAAGAGTGGATGAAGAAGAGTGAGGGTGAACACTACAAAAGTCGTGATTGCGCGTATACCACTTCACAGGATGGTCAGGTCAAATTGTCACAGGTCGAGGGTCGAGGAGTGCCAAAATTGAAATAACCAAGCCCTAGCATTTAGTCGTCTATTGATTGGGTTATTCAATTTAAGATGAAGCTCCAAATGGTCATCGTGTTCTAGGTATCCCAGGCTCAAGAAGTGCTCCCAGAAACATGAAAATGTCACAAGTAGTGCGGATCAACCGGCTTGCGATCCTATACTTGTGAAGGTCAAAAATAGTCTGCGCATAATTTTGCTAACCAGTCGTGAGGTAGCATACATGTAAAAACAACCAAGGCAACGTGGCTTTGGAAGTGGTCAAGGTCGGAGGAGATAAGCATGATCTCCAATGGTCATTAGTCGAGGTGGATGGATGGACGAAAGGATGTGGCTGAGCTAACCTCAGAAGACGTTATGTGATCTGAGTGCTGCCTACATAGACCTTGCGTAAAGGGCCTCAGGCCAATGTAGTTCTCCCTAAAAGGGAGGAAGGGTCAAAGGGATGGAATTGGTCTTGGTTGAGGGCAAGGTCATGGTCAAAAGGAGGAAAGAAGGTTTGTCCATCAGAGAGACGAACAAACGAGGGTGGTCGAGCTAACCCCAAAAGATGTCATGTCATTTGAGTGCTACCTACATAGCCCTAGTCTTAGGGCCTCAGACCAATGTAGTTCGAACTAGTTGAGAAGATTAGTCGATGATTGGTTTGGTCATGTGTTGAAATGATGAGGAGAAAGAAGATGTTACAGCCTTTTCCGAATGGTGTATTCTGTAACATTGGTCGAGGGTCCTTCATCCCTAGCAATTGTCCATAGTCGTGATGGATGTATGCTAAAAATGAATTGAGGTCTATTTATGCTTCAGCAAGTAATGGTTTATGCTTAACATAAATTGTGTCGGGTCGATAGTTTCCATGTGTATTGGTGTCCATAGAAACTATGTGAAATGGACTATGATGATGTTGGTGGTCTTAAAATGTTGAGGTTGGGTCGGTTAGGTAGAAAATGGTTTGGTTGAATGTGACCAAAGTGTAAAAGATAAGTGAAAGGCGAATCGCTCTTTCATTGACAAGGACCAAAAGGAAAGCATAGATAGGGGTTGTTAGAACAAAGAGCCCCATTCATGCATTACGTCGTTGACCAGTGTTGTGCTAGAGAAGTAGTCGAATCACTTGACGTTAAGTGAGCTCGAAGTCCCTTGAGTATGCTAGGGTGATAAGTAGGATTGTGATATGATAGGATGGGGTAACCCCTTTTGTGGCAGGAAGAACCTTGCCCCTTTTATAGGTGACCCAAGAACGAATATAGGCATGTTCATGGCTTGATAGCTTGTCAGTCATTTTTTTTTTGACGGTGGACTGATCGATGCGGAAAGTCCACATAGGGATGTTGCTTTGCTTGGTGGTCATATATGTGAAGTTGATCGATGCGAGAAGCTTCAAAAAGAGTGCTGTCTGTAGCAAGATTTAGTCATAGCCATTCTTTGAGGGAGTGGTCTATATTTTGCTTTATATGTTTGATAATGACTTGGCCTAGCTATCCTTCAAGGGAGCAGTCTAGTAAATACAACAATTGTGTAGCTGTCCTTCGAGGGAGCAGTCTACATTTAGAGTTTATGACCTTTTGATATGTTATTTTTAATATAATTGTTGACTGAAGTTTAGCCATGGACGAGCCTGTAGAGGTTTAAGGGTTCCCTTTTATAAGGATAAAACATTCATGCTTGACAAAAAGGGTTGACTAGGACTTGTTTAAGGGAATAGGGTTGAAAGGAATAAGGATCAAGAGGACAGGGGTTGCTCAAGGGATGAGCTCAAGTAAAACGTCAAGTGATCGAGTACTCGACTAACATAAGAATGGTCGTGGATGCAAGGCATAAAAAAGGGCTCAGGTTCTGATAAGTCCCTGGGCCATGCTAGCGTGTTAAGGTGAAAGGTCTGAGCTAATGTGGAGCAAACGTGTCTCGTTTACTTCTCTCCATATTGGTCACGATGATTGATGATGGTTTGAAGAAGTGATAGGTGCTTGGTTGGTTGATGTTTGATGATTGAAGTTTGGTCGAGGTTTGGTTGATGATTGGAGTATGTGTGGTTGAGGTCTGGTTGAGGTCATGGTCGATGTCATGGTCGAAGGCTTAGTTGAATGTTTGGTCGAGGGCTTGGTTGAATGTTTGGTCGAAGTCAGGATAAGGTTGAATTCCCCCAGTCGCTTAGGGAGAATGTTGGATAGATTGATCAAGGTCAGTTGAGGCTTGGTGGTCAAATGGACTGTGTTGATGTCGAATAATGGGGTCAAAGGTGGTAAAGGGACCATAGTCTGGCATGGAGATCCTAATTTAGGTGATGAGGTTTGAGAAGCATGGGGCGGTGTTAATGATTTGTCGAAGGGGAGGTTGAGAGGATCCTTGATGAGAAGGGTATCCTTTTTTTGGTGTTGACGAGTGACAGCCTTAAGAGCACAACAATGCTCAGTGTCATGTCCCGAAGTGTGATGATAGTGGCAGAATTTAGAGTTGTCGAACCAAGATGGTCTTGATCTGAGAGTTGATGAATGGGGCGGTGTTGAAGGTTTGCTGATAACATGGTCGAGAAGAAGGGTGTCATTCGCCAGACATTGGCGAACGACGACCTTGAGGGCACAACAATGCTCAGTGTCGTGCCCAGGCGTGCGATGATACACACAAATCTGAGTGTCATCAAACCAGGGTGGTTTTGGTCTGAGAGATTGGTATGGTTTAAGAGGTGGGAGGTTGATGCGAGAGGACTGCAACAATTGCCGTAACAGCAAGGCATAAGAACCTGCTAATGGGTCTGGATGTTTTGTTGTAGCGAGGGTTGATGACTTTGGTTTGAGAGGCGTAAGAGGTGTTGGTCGATGGTTTGGAGGAGATATATGTCTGATGGGTTGAGGAGATAATGGAGGCGACTTGCCTCTGTGAAGTATGGGAGTCGAAAGTACTCCTATTAAAGTGGATGGATGCGAGCCCAAAATTGAAGGTAATGATGAAGGTGGGGGAGGAGTCCTCCGGTGTGGTTTAGTGGCCTTATTTGGTTTAGGTTGAGAGCCACTATTGTGCGAGGCGAGGTTAGATGTGGGGCGAACACTAAGAGGTTCAATCTCTTTTGGTAAGGTAGACGCCTGTGTGGGTTTGGGCTCAGATGTGGACGGTTCTTCTCTCAATGAAGAAGGGATTGAAGATGTGGGCTCTTTAGGTGAAAAGAGCACCGAAATAGTCATGGCTTCTGTGTGTGGTTGAGGAGTCAAAAAGGTATGATCATCTAGGGATGATAAGAAGGATGAAGGTGAGACAACTAGTGTTGATGTGGTCAAAGCGTCCTCCAATATGGGAGAGGTCGATGGAGGACTAACAGGAGAAAAAGATTCTTCTACCTATGGAAGACAAATGGGAAAAGATGGCTCTTCTACCTATGAAAGACAAATGGGAGAAGATGGCTCTTCTACCTGTGATGGAGGTTGGTCAGGGATAAGAGGTGAGACCATGTTGACCGTGTGTATATGATGGTCACGAGAGTCATTGGTTATGGTCTGAATGTTGTCTTGGGTAGGAGGATGGTTAGGAAAGGGTTGCTTGAAGATGTCGATGTTTTGATTGGGTGGGGCGTTAGGGTTATCTAAAATAAGATCCCCCTTGTCGATCATGTCTTGGATGATGTTTTTTAAGGTTCGGCAATTGTTGATGTCATGGTCGTGGACGCGATGAAAGTGACAGAAGTCGGCCTCCCTATACCATGTAAGGATGGCTTTTGAAGGGTCAAATTGAGGTGGTTGGATTGGAGGGAGATTAAGGACCCCCTGCTTGACAAGTTTTTCCAAAACGGAAGCATATGATTCTCCAAGCGGAGTGTATGAACGTTGGATGTACCGTTGTTGGAATTGTTTGGTGATGCTTGAAGATGTAGAAGGTTGAGAGTGATTAGTTGTTGTCGAGGATGGTGATCTAATGACCACAGTGTTGGCCACTCCTTTGGGTTTGGAGTTGGTAGAAGAAGAAGGTCTGGAAGAAGAATGGTCATTGGTTCTTGCGTTAGTATTACGTAATTTGACCTTATCCTCTTCAATGGTGCAAAGTTCAAGCTTTCGAGCCATGGTGAAAGCTTCGTCGAAAGTGCAGAATGTTTGAATCCGCAAGGTAGAAGAGATGTGCCTGGCACATGCTCGAGAAAAGAGCTCGATGAGCTCAGGTTGAGGCAAGGAGAAGGAGAGATGGTTAATCAAGGCCCTCTAACGGGCGACAAAATCAACTATTGATTCGTCGTCAAATTGCCTGATGGAGTAGAGGTCTGTGATTGAGACTTGTTTGGTGATGTTGATAGAAAAATGGTTGAGAAATAATTGGGCAAGTTGAATGAATGAGAAGATAGAATGTCTGGTAAGAGAGCTATACCAGTCAAGGGCGGGGCCAAAAAGTGACATGGGAAACGTGCGTAAAAGTAACGCATCATCATGTGTTATGAGATAATAGGCATGTCTGAATGCCCGTAGATGTTGTTGTGGGTCTTCCTTACTCTAGAAGCGAGTAAATTTGGGAAGTTCCCACTGGTTGGGGTATGGTCGAATAGGGACGGAAGGATGAATGGGTTTGTTGCAAATTTGCTCATACGAGAGAGCATTGCGTGAACCAGAGATAGAGGTCTCGAGACTGGACATTTTATCCATCATCATTTTGATGACGTCTGCTGATGGATTGGCGGGTGGAGCGCCCCCTAGATTGTAGGACGCTTGAAAAATGCTAGAAGGGGCATACGACGTAGTCGATTGCGCTTGTAGGGGTGCAACATATGTATAACTAGTCACAGGGACAAAAGTGGAGGCCAAAGGTGGTTGGGTTATGGAAGTAGAAGGCATAAGTTGACTAGACACCACCAAAGGTGGTTATGTGATGGTATTGACAAAGGGCGAGGTAGACACTCCTGCATGTATGGGGGCAAGAGTGTGAGGGGTCGAGACAATCAAGTTCTGGTATGATGTAGAACTTGGTTGAATTGCATGTGGTTGAGGGGGTAATGGAACCCCGATGGAAGTTGGTCTAAAAATAGATGAGGAGGCCAAACTTTGCGTATTGGCCATGGTCAAGTTAATGGTTGAGGCAAAACGCTGGGTCATAAAAGGTTGGGTAGCGAATGGTGTCGATGTCACCGCCGCTTCACCCGAAAGGTCTCGCATTGGGTTTCTCGCGAGATAGTTTTGGAGGGCTTTGACATTGAGGTCCAAGAATATTTCAAAATCTTGGTCCCCTTCAGGGATGATGGGGGTCTGAATCAGGGTAGGAGTTCTTTCGGTCTTCGAGTGGAACTCCATTATAGGACTAGTTAGGGACGAGGGAGCGTGGTCAAGAAGAGCCTTGGTTTGACTATGCATCAAAACCATTCAAGGCAAGAAGAGGGTCAAGTTCTAGAAACTGTGTTTTTTTAGTTTCAGAAACTCAGAATGTGGTTTTTGGCTGAAAAAGGGTCGGGTTTTAGGCTGCTGTTTTGGGAAAAAAGGATAGTGACAGTGACCGACGTCGGTTGAAAAACCGATGTCAGTTAGAAAAGATGGCCGACGTCGGTGGTAAAATCGATGCCGATGGAGGGATATGACCGACGTCGGTGGTAAAGCCGATGCCGATGACTGTGGTTTCTAGAAACTTAGAAGACTTGAAGATTCTTGGAAAAAAGGAAGAAGAACGTCCTCACTAGCTCAAAAAACCAAATAGGAACAGAAAAACAGAGATGGAGATAGACAGGCCCTAAGCGTTAAATCTTAAGAATCAACTTTTAGAATACTGTGGCTTATGCCTTAAAGTGATGTTTGGGAGGTTGGCTGTTAGAAGGGTCCTAGAAGAGGTAGTCTATGGATGGTTTCAGGTTTTGTTTAGGCACTCAAGAAGTCTGAGTTAGGTTCCGTACATGGCCTGGTGCTAAGGAGCAAGCTCCCCTCACTTCATGAGTCCAGTGATAAGCTGGTCTCGCTTAGCCAAAATATACTTTCCCTAGAGATTAGACTCTGCCAGAGAATAGAGTGGGCTTTCCCCTTGGTGGTGAAATCCAAGTAGGATTGCTGGGATGGGTAAGGTATCCGCTGGGTGATGAAATCCCAGTCGGGCCTTGTCTCAGGTAAGTTTGATGTTTAATTTGGTGCAAGTGGTTCAGTCGTGTAACATAAAGTGGACTAGATTAATTCAATATGCGGTTTGTTAATTACTAAGTGTGGACTAAGAAATGCAAGCAAGCAGAAGTGGAATGCAATGTATTTTAAGCCCCAAGTCGAAATGTTAAGTTCGGATGAAAAACAAGTTGAGAAAGGGTTGAAGGATATGATTTTTGACTAGTCTAGAAATGCAAGAAAAGAAAAGAAAAGAAAAGTTCTTTTTATTCCTGCTTATGATGTCGTTTAGAAAAGAAGAAAGAGGTGAAAAGGGAGAAACCTAATGCACCTAAATGAAAAAATAAGGAAAGGAACCCAAGGAAGGCCCTAAGTGTCCCACCGAGCGTCCCAGAATGTTTTTATGCTATTTTCGCTTTCTACATTCAAAGAGAGAATTAAGAAATTGAGAAGAAATGGTCGAGGCTTGTATGTACCTGGATGTAGTAGTGCGCACCGTAATCCAGATGCTGTGATAACTCCTCTTTGGTTGTGGAGGATGACACCTGCAAAGGAGAGAGACTAAGACAAAAAGGGCGTTAAATGAGGAGATGGTGGGTTGCCAAGCGAAAGCTTGATCCCAGAAGTATGAAGACTTCCTTAAGGGATGTCAACCCACTGTTTGATAAAAGTAAAGTCTGATAAAAGGTAGAGTGATAAAATACTGAAATGATTAAATACTGAAAAGGAAATGGAAGCAAAGACTTACTTGAAAGATGCTGTCGGCCTGGTCACAGTCGCCGACATCGGTGGTTCTACCGGCATCGGTTGTTAAGGTCTGTCGACGTCGGTTAGTCTGTCGATGTCGGTGGGGAAAGTGACCAGTGTCGGTCGGGGCAATAGTCTGTGGACGAGGTCTGGTCGAGTTTTGGTTCGTGGACGGGTCTGTGGACGGGTCTGAGACAGAGTTTTGGGCTTGGTTGAATGGTCTAGGGGTCTGGGTCTGAGAGTCTAGTTTTAGTTAATGGTCAGAGAGTTTGTGCAGAGGTCTGGGACAATGGACAGAATGTCAAAAAGGGATAGAGGGAATAGGGAGACAGAGGAATAAAGATTCGGGCCTGGTCTGGTCTGGTTGACAGTCTGGTCTGAGGGGGGATATTACTTGAAAGCAATAACTCAAAAGACAATGAAAACACAGACAATATACATACCTGTGCTTGCTGAAGGAGTGCTGCTGATATCTGTACCTGTTGTTGATGCTACTGGTGTGAATGTCTTGTTGTTGGTGTAGAAGACTGAGGCAGAGTTCCTGTTGCTAGTGTAGAAGCCTGCTGTGTGTACCTGAGGGAGAGAGTGAGAGGTCTGGCAGAAAGATTGGCAGATTGATCAAATGAAGGAATGGATTCAAGGGTCTGATGAAGAGCTAGGGTGAAGAGAGGGATAACGGATGCAGAAAGCCATTAAGAAGGCCATCGATGCCGCCAATATTGCCGACGTCGGTCGACAGTTGACTGACGTCGGCGGCTGGAAGGCAGGAAAAAGGCTAAAAATAGCCTTTCGTCCATTTTTCCAATTGCCGGGTTAGCGAGTCCGAGGAAGAAACGGTCGGAGGGGATTAAAATAGACGAGAGTTTAAAGAGGAGAAGTTGGAATGGGAGTCTAGGCATTAATATTGGCCATGTGGGGAACGAAGGGAATCCAAGAAGGGTATCCAAGGGTGGTGAGGTGGCAAGGGAGAGGGAAAAGGGATTTTATTAATTTAAAATAGGATATTTATTTCAAATTAATAAGATGTGGGTTAGGAGTGGTTAAGTGGACTAAAGGGGACTAAGGGGGGAGAAAGGACCAAGGGGTAGACACGATTTCGGTGTCTACAATTGCTTGCATAACATGCACTCATTCCTCCAAAATCATAGCACCCCTATTTTTGCTTTTTTTTATGATCTTGCTTGCACTTGAGATCTGGTTGGTCTCAACTCTCTCAAGTTGGCATTCTTGGTGTCTCAATTTGTATGTTGAACTAGGTCCCAAAAACCTCTCCATTATGGAGACACAGTTCATGTGATAAAGTTTCATATGAAACACTTAGCCCAAAAGTGGAGTTTCAATGCCATTATTAGCCTTGTAAGTTTTTTCTTAGAGTCTTGAATGGGTTTGTTGTAGGTGTTTATTTAATTTTATTTTTAATTGGACTTTATAAATCTGTTTAGGTTTTCACATTTTAAAATTAGCATGTTCTTTACTTAATAGGGTTTGGTAGTCTTGATTAGGTTTGCAGGACTTAGTCATCATGTTTGTGGTTATAATTAGACTTCATAGTCCAGTTAGGTCTCAACGTCATTAAGAGGACACATATTATTATTAGTCTAGTTTGAGACCCTGATTGGGTCCCGTTGTTGTCAATAAGCATTTCATAATTATGGGCATGGATGAAACCCCTAGTAAGTCTATTAGGCATTACATTCCATGGGCATAGTATTAGTCAAGCCCCATAGGTCCAACTAGGTTTATAGGGACCCAAGGTCCCCTTTATAGTTATATACAAAGATTCAACCCCAAATGTAACTTAGACCAATCCCTGATCAGAATGATGGTGTATTGCAATATTTTTAGCCTGATTTAAAAAATTAATTGCCCAAAGTGAATCCTATCATGGTAATTATGTCTCCCAGCCCTGATTAGGTTTGTGGATCCCTTCAAGACATTTGGTAATACAATGCAAGATTTAATTTTTGATTATAACTATGAGTTCTTCCTAGACACAAGTAGTGCAAAGCGAGCTTTATAAGCCCAAGTACGTATATTAGATGCCCTTAAACTTAAAATAATGTTATTCGAGCTTGCATAACCCAACATAACTCTGAAGAGCCACCACCTTTACCATAATTCTAATTGGGATTTACAATCCTGATTATATCTAAAAAACCAAAATTTTAAAAATGCCATTTATTCCTGTGCCAAAAACCCAATTTGGTCTACTGGGCATGTTTTTGACATCCATTTGTTTTTTTACCATAAATTTCACCTCATAGTTTGGTTTCATGTGTCATCTACAACACCAGGAAGTTGACTCTATCATAGTTGTCATAGTATAATCAAGTTTTGGGAATTGTATATATATTAAAACATGTCATCATTCTTGTATCAAGTTTTTTTAAAAGTCATTTTATTGAAATATTAACTTGTCTTATTGTGGTTTTTAAAGGGTTTGGAGTGAAAAAAGGAAGAGAATGGCATGGAAATAAGAGGTCACAAAGTTTAATGGATGCATTTAATGGCTTCAACCTCCTTTTGGATGGAAAATTTCTTCCGTTTGGAGTGAATATTTATATATATGGTTCTATTGAAGATCTATTGAAGGTTGTGTTAGAACATTTAATTTTAAGTGGGCTAACTGTCGAAGCCTTGGTAAATAATTAAATAATAATAATATATTATTTATTAACATGAGGTAAAAATGTTATGAAAATAAATAATAAAGTTATGTTTATTTAACAAATTACCAAATTTAATTAAATGGGTCATTGGGGTGGATGGATTCGTTATTTCATAATGGTCACCCCCTTCGTGAATATTATAAATAGAGGTTTACCCCTACTGTTATTCATTTGAATGAACTTCAATTAATTGTGAAAACATTAATATTTGCATGTGGTAAATATGTACAAAATTTATGTGAAATAAGTTTGTTATAGAAGAGAAGTGAGAAGAGAAGGATTGTATTGGGGTTCTATGTTTCTCAATTATATGAATATCAACTATTGTGGGTTTTTTAACCTTTTGAGATTTTCACACCTAAATCTTTGTGTCAACATTGACCTGTGTTTTTCTTATTGATTCCCATCTAGATCTACATGTGTGTTTTTAATTTAATGTACAGTGCATATATTACATTATTTAACATGGTTTCAGAGCATAGAGATGGTGTATTAATTGACATGACTTTAAAGATTGATTTATTTTTTCGATGAGAGATAAAATTTATGTATACTTAATTAATATTCAACCTTGTAGAGTAGTGGTATGGTCATGGAGGCATAACATATGCTTTAAAATTCTTCTTGCTTCATTCTTTAGTGTTGTAAGCTTGATTAAGATGAAAGTGAGCATGCAAACCTCCATTCAAGCATCCCAAACAGTAAAAGATCAGATTTTCAGAGTAAAAAATCAGCTTGGACATCATTATGGTCTATTTTAAGACACCCCTATCTAAAAAAACAATAAAAAATTTAATTATGATCTCTTGAGCTCTTTTTCTGGTGTTTAAGCCTCTAATTCATCATTCTTTGGTGAATCTAAACCTCTACATAGCTTGATAAGTCATATTAAAGCTTCTAGGATTTTTTAAATATCGTCATATCTTTCCCGACACCATTGTATGGCTGTAGCATCCTAAAAAAATTTAAAAAATAAGTTTTTGACTAAAAAAAAGAGTTTTTGAAGGATTTGATTGCTTCATGGTGTTAGTTGAAGATTGTTTGTAAATATTTAGAGCCTGAGAAGGCCATTCCAAGCTCCTAAAATTTTCTCTCTCCTAAGCACCATTGTACGATATTGTACAACAAACACAAGAATAAGAAATTATTTTTTATCGTCAAAATCAGATTTTGAGGGCTGGATGTCACTTGTTATAAGGATTGAAGGTTGTATGTCAAATTTTTAAGATGTAAGATGGACTCCTGAACATTATAAAAGCTCCCTTGATTTTGTTGGTGTGCCATTTCAACTACACAAAAATTTTTATAGGTTAGTAGTGTTTTTGATATTATTTAATAAAAAATAAATTTATTAAATCTTCTAAATTCCACATAAACAACACTGGAGCCCACCCTTCTTTGCAACTTTTTACCAAAAGTAATAAAAAACTAAATGTTCTTTCTTACTAGTTAAAAGTAACATGCACGGTTTTATTTATATATAAATATATTTTTTATTTTTTTAGAATACTAAAAACTAAGGTTTAAATATTATTTTGTGCATGTAAATACTTAAATAATGCCTTAGAAGGATCGATGGTTATTTTTTTACTAAAATCTTGTAGGTGGGGAGGTTTTTTATTCAAAACTCACCAAACTTATTATTATTATTTTTTTTTTCCAAATTAATTATTTTAAAATTTTATTTTTTAGTTTGTGTGCCAACCTTTATCACATATAAACCTCTTTCTTGTCGATCTTCTTGCGATATTTGATCTAGTCAAAACTTTGTCCACCATAGTCATGTAACCAGTCGATTCCTAAGTTTTGGCACCTTCCAAATACATCTACATAGTCCATTTTGTGTTTAGAATCCTCTCATTGTTAATTTTATAAAAATTTAATAATAGTGTCTAAGTAGTTGTTTTAAGTGTGACTCTATTGACACCTAGTTAGTATAACTCTATTTCAATTCTTTTGATTATTTGGCATCTAAGTTTTGAAATTAATCATATTTATATGTGTAATTCAATTTATTTTAGAAAATAGCTTGAAAAATTCATTGAAAAGGTTAATTTGTTAAATTATTCTTACATTAGTATATTTTTGTGATATTTGTGACATCGTATTTTGTCACAATTTTTCACAATTTTATTACTTTGTCTAGCATTAAATTAAAGATTTATTGTGTGTTTGCACTTTAAAATTATTATTATTATATCAAATAAATATAAAATTCATACTAAAAATGATTCGTTTTAAGTATTTGATTACTATCATTCTTAAAGGGAAACTATGGCTTTGCGTAATTTTGTTTTAGATAAGTCACAAATGCTTAATGAAAATAAATATAATATTTAAAAAAATCCATATGAAAATAGAATTCATGGCCTAACAGTTATGGAATATTGTCATTAGGACTGAAAAATCTTCTTCTAAATGATATGTGACCACTGAGCTTACCAATGCATTTTAACAAAAATCAGAGGAAGCTATGTCTATTATCTTGTGGAGTGTTAAGAATGAATTCCTTCTCCACTTTGGTAATCAAGAGACTCCTAGCACTGCTTAGGAACTCCTTGAATCCATGTATGAGGGTACTTGCTTCTAAATTTTTTTTAAGTTAATCATTGAATTGCTAACTGCACCTATGAAAGGTGATGAAAATGTTGTGAATTTTATTGTTAAATTAAGAACAACAAATCTCAGTTAAATGGATGTAATTGTAATTTAATTAAGGATCAATTGATTTATTTTATTATTCAATTAAATATCCATAAAGTTTTTAGAAATTTTATTTTTATTTTGAATTCTAAGTATCAAACTGAGCAAGACATCCCTAACCTTTACCACCTTGTCTGCTTTCCTAATTGAAGAAAATCAAGTTATAACTAATTTTGATTTTAAAGAGAATGCCACTCATGCACTTCTCACCTTATATAATATTTATGATAACAATAAAAACTAGAATTCTAATCCAAATTATTCTGATGGTAAAAATGGGAACAAAAAATCTAGAAATAAGAACCATAAACCCAAGTTTAATGAAAATTGTAATCTTTGTGGTAAGTTTGGTCATAAAAGGGAAACCTGTTATAAAAATAAAAATAAAATTAACAATAAATATTTTAAAAATAACAAATATAAGAAATCTAATCAAAATAAATAGAAGAATCAAAACTCTAATAAGAATAACAATAAAGATTAGAATATTATTGCTTTATAAGTTGTTTTATGTTGGCAATATGATTGCCATTGATGTCAAAAGGGAGATTATTGACATTATAGATGTCATTGATGTTCATAGATGAGTATGGTGATTTGAGGATGTGCAAGGAATCTTATCAGAGGTCAAGGATGAATGGAGTGCTTGTGTGCATGAGTGAAATTTATTTGGTTCTTCATATTGATTATCTAGACATTTTGGGTCTATAGAGAGAAATCTGAATAGGTAGTTTGTTGATGTCACTATTTCCATGTGTTGATGATTTTTGGGGAGTTGATCATATGGTTGTGAGCACATTAGTCCCTAGTTGTTATGCATCAGATTTGAAGCCATGCAATGAAACACAGTTGAAGATATGGGGATTCAAAGTTGGCTACTTAGATAGAATTCATTAAGTTTCCATACTTAACCAAATGTAAAAAAGGCTTCAAGAAGGGCCAAGTAAGCATGTTGATGAGGTTAGCAGTCACACACATGGAGGTGTTAGGACAAAATGATCATATGGGTTTGTTCATTTTTGTGCCTATTTTCTATGCATTGAATCTCAGGTCACATGACGCAGCATGATAAAATATATGAATGAGCAAAGTTGGGCTCCAAAGTATTTTGACAGTGTTTTCCTACACAATCAAATTTATAGATGGTAAGAAAATGCTAAGTAGACATTTTTATGATGTCATATCTTGCATGAATGAAAGGTTTTTAGAATAGATGAATATATAGATGGAATCCCCTATGTGAGAGGATCTTATGTGCTAAATTACAAGTTATGCGATGAAGCACATCAAAAGCTATGCAAGAACAAAGTTGACCTTCCAAGTAGTTCTAAGCATAGTTAGCTCTGTGGTATAAGAATCCGAGTGAGTAAATTAATGGCATTATATCTCACACATGTGAAGGATTCAAGAAGAAATGTGCATATGGGTTTGTTTATTATCATGCCTAGTTTATGTGTTTTAAATTTTAAAATAGACAAATGAAGCAAAAGATATGAAGTTGCAAAGTTAGCCTTTCAGGGATATTAAGATGGTCTTTATACTTGGTCAAATTTACATAATGTAAAGTTTGAGCTTGTTAAAAGATCTAATGATGAGCGCTTAATCATATGTTGAAGATCTAATGACTCATAGTGAAGTCAATAAGTCAAAAGCACCTACGAGTGAATGCACTAGTGACAAGTGTCACATTCATAGGAGCTCATCAGAAATAAAGTTTGAGCTTGTTAGAAGATTGAGCCATGAGCGATTGATCATGCAATAAAGATCCAATGGAGCGGGTGGAATCAATAGGACCAAGTGCTCGAGGTTTAACCATAGATAGAGATAAATCTCATGCAACTATGAAGATCTAAAGGCATACAAGAACTCAGATAAGAAAGATCAACGGATGCATTTTAAAGTTAAAAAGTTAAATTCCAAAAGCATATAAATATTGAACAGAGCATGTAAGCCTATCATAACTTGATCGAACAGATGAATTTTAAAGTTGACCAATTTGAATTAAGACCATCACATCATGGTGCCAAACTTAAGTTCAATAATCGATATTTAAAGATATGACCATCCCAATGGTCAAGAGTTGGAACATGTAGGAAATTGAAATTAAATCATAAATCATGACACAAATAATGAATTTGATTTATGAATTGATCAAATTTATGTAAATATGCATGTATATCAAAACCAAAGCCCGATATATGCTAAATATAGTAATGAGACCAAGAATCATGGTGGTGGAGCATGAGTTCAAGATGTGGGAAAGTTTCATTTCAAGGAATATGGACTAAGTCTAGAATTAAGCATGATGTGTTAGCAAATTAGTATGAACACAAAAAAGATACATAACCCTGGATCAAATGCTTATGTATATATGTCATCTAGGATATAAAAAATATTTTTAGTGTTATTGTTTTTGTTATTGTGTAGAGTCAAATTGAGAGAGGCAGAGAGAAGAGGGAGATGAAGTGTGTCGAATAGATATATATATATACACACACACACACACAAAGGCAGAGAGGCATAGTGGAAGAGAAGAAGGAGATGAATTGTAGAGTATAAATAGTTATAGACCAGACCTGTAACAGAGAACAGAGAATTGGTTTCATTTATGAATCTATATTGTAATATGGAGTTATAACTCCATATAGATCTGATTGGTGGGTGCCATCAGATAAGCTAAGTTGGTGCTCAATTAGGGAGTGGGTGATTCATTAGAGTAGGTGCTTTTAAATTAGAGGATTGGTGTCTCGTTAGGGTTGATGCCATTAAATGTGTAACTAGTGAGGTTTTGACTGTGAGACTAGATTAAAATAGTAGATTCTAGTAGCTATTTTCATCATAGTTTTTTCTATATTAGGTTTTCCACGTATACAGATAGTGTTGTGTCTATTTATGTGTATGTGATCTCTACATATAGTTTCAGTCTACATTAAAAAGTTTAAAAAGGACTAAGTTAATCAATATACTGATTCACCCCCTGTCAGTATATAGTTGTGTTCCAACACTTTATTTGTTTCAAATAAAAATAAAAGGATTTTAGATTGTGGTGCATCGCACCATATGACTTGCATATTTAATATTTTGTGTGATTCTAAAGATATTTCTAAAAATATTTACTTGATATTAATTTCTTAGAAGTAACTAAACAAGGAAAAGCTAATTTTTCAAATGTTGTTATAAATGATGTTTCCTATGTACCTAAGCTTAAAAAGAACTTGTTCTATTATTCACAACTTACTAATGATAATTTTATGGTAGTATTACTTAAAGGTAGTTGGTTCATTAGAAACCAATCTGTGTCTCTAATTATTGAAGGAGTTCAAAAGAATGGTTTGTATATTTTATTTCTTTCTTTTGCATGCTTTTTTCATTGCATAATAAGAATAAATCTCAATTATGACATGAAAGATTAGGTCATGTTAATTTTATAAGTTTGCATGATATGCCTACTCAGAATCTTGTTGTTTTACTTCTTTCTATACCTTATCATCATAGAACTTGTGAGGGTTGCTTACATGATAAGCAACATACTAATCCCTTTCACAAGAATCATGATGCAAATTATCCACATCCTTTAGAATTGATTCATAGTGATGTTTTAGGACCTAATGAAATTGTATCTCTTAATAGTTCTTTGTATTATGTTATTTTTATTGATGATTACATTATAATGATTTGGTCTTATTTCATTAAAAATAAATTTGATGTGTTGTATAAATTCAAAGAATTTAAAGCTAGTGTTGAAAATGCATGTGAATTTTCTATTAAGATATTAAGAATTGGTAGTGAATATATTAGTAAAGAGTTTGATTATTTTTTTAATTAATTATGGTATTCAAAAAGAATTAACAAATCCCTATTTCCCTCAACAAAATGGTATTACTGAAAGGAAAAATTGCACCATTATTGAGATGGTTAGAACAACGTTGCATTCTACAAATGTTCCTTCTAGTTCTTATGGGCCAAAACCATGAATATTACTATGCATATTTTGAATATTATCTCTTCTTAATTTTTTTTGTATACATCAAAAATACATGTATGCTCCTAGCATTTCATTTTCTTTGATAAAACTATTTTTTTGTTACCTTAGAGATACTAACTAGATTGATAGTGTCTCATCTACATTATATTTGTTAATAAAATGATGTAGTTTGACTCTTGAAAAAAGTTTATTACAATTATATTGTAATAGATATATTTGTCTTAGTTGAGAAAGAAAATAAAATATATATATATGCTATATTTTTTTTCAATTCTTATGAATTAGCATAGAAATACATTATATGCATAATATCATGTTTAATTTGACAAAATGATCATGTTTAATTATTGCATTTGGTAAAAATATCATGCTTAGTAAGTTTGGATCTTTTGTGTTTTAATGCTTTAATTCGATTAGTGGTCAAATTACATGCTAATATACTTAGATACTCTTATTTGATTGTTTATGCTAACATTCTTATGCGCTTCATTTGATAATAAAATATGTTATGAAATGCAATGTGTAAATAGAGTTTATATTATTAGCTCTTCATCATTTACTTTGATATACATTCTAGTTCATACATCTCTAAACTTATTTGTTTTAGTCTCATATCTATTTGATTGGATGATGACATTTTATGCTAAAATTATCCATATTTGATGTATGAGAGGTTATACCTCAATCTTTTGTTGAAGCATATTAAATTTGTAAAGTTTTGATAAAACTCAAATGATAAAATAATTTTTTTGTTAATAGGATATTCAATATTTAAATTTAGTATCATATTATTAGTAAATTACTGTATGCACATCTCATGACAGTTGGGGACGCTCATCTTGTCAATATTGGAGAAATAATGAATTACATATAATAATTTATGTTTTTTTACAAACTTTAGAATCAAAATAGTAAAATTATTTGCCTAAAATATGACTTGATTGTTATTGTGTTTTATCATATAAAAACATATGTCATATTTTTATGTATGTGGTTATTGTGATGCTAATGATATTATGTTATCATGAATCTATTGTTGAATATGTGTTTAAGTTTTGTATAGGTGCATAACACCAACAATTTAAGCATATTGAAGTTTATGTGCATTTTATCTGAGAGAAAGTCCTTAATAGTGATATAAATATGAAGTTTTATCCTACAGAGGAACTAGTGGCATATATATTCACAAACCCACTTAGTGCTACCAAGTTTTTAGTAGTTTCATGTAGTGTTGGACCTCGTGAAGTTTCCATATAGAGGGAGTGTACATGACAATGTCACTTCCTAATGACCATGTGTTTCTTTTCTTTTTTTATACTTTTTATTATTTTAAAACATTGTAAACTTCATGTGGAAGTTTTAATGTTGTACCTCAATACATTAAAATCATACTTTATAATGGAGGTCCTTATGTTATAAAAAGCTGCAAATATGTTTGGTTGATTATTCATGAGAAACTATGAGATATAGTCTCAAGATCATGCTAACTTAAACTTACTTTCAAGTAGTTTATGGATCATAATTCTTTTTATTTCAAAAGATTATTTTTGGTATGATGAAGGTTTTTAAATCCTTTAATTGTGTATATAGTATAATTTCTTTTTTAAGGTGACTATGACATTTATCCCCACTTAACATTAAGTAGGGAGTGTTATAACATTTAATTCTAAGTGGGCTTATTGTCCCTTAGCCTTGGTAAATAATTAAATAATAATAATAATATATTATTTATTAATACGAGGTAAAAACCTCATAAAAATATATTATCAAATTTAATTAAATGGGTCATCAAGGTGGATGGATCTGTTATTTCACAATAGCCACCTCTCCTCATGAATATTATAAATAGGGGTTTACTCCTATTGTTATTCAGTTGAATGAACTTCAATGAATTGTGAAACTATTAATATTTGCATGTGGCAAATATTTACAAAAGTTTTGTGAAGAAATTTTGTTATAGAGAAGAAGTGAGAAGAGGAGTGTATTGGGGTTTTATGTTTCTCAGTTATATGAATGTCAACTATTGTGGGTTTTTTTACGTTTTGAGGTTTTTCCACCTAAATCTTTGTGTCAACATTGACTTCTGAATTTCTTATTAATTCCCATCTAGATCTACCTATGTGTGCTTAATTTAATATACAGTACATATATTAAATTATTTAATAGGTTAGTTCATTTGAAATTTTCCATCTAGATAGAGAACCAATTCCATTTATTTTTATTTTGTATTACTTTTTAGCATAATTTCTTCCCTTTTATGCTTGACTTTTTAGTTATGCTACTAAAATTGTAATCGAATGATCAATATACACCCAAACTTATGATTCAAACATATTTTATTCAATAGAAGGATATGGAGATTTTATCCATGATCTATGCGTGTAAATGGTGGTCATGGTCTTCCTCTCCATGCTAAGTTATCCTTCAACACTTGCATCATCTATGTTTCTGGTTATGCATACACTAGTCAAGTAGGAGATTGATTTCATGGGTTTTTATCAAACAAATCAAATTTGACTTCATGTAACATGTTTTTCTCTCTTTCCCCTTCTTTTTTGCACTTTTTTATTAATCAGTTAGTTAGGGTTTAGATTAGATGTGATTATAATATGTATATTCACAATTTATTTCAATCACATAGTCTATTTCATGGAATAAATGTTTCAAATCAACCATAATCTTCATTTAAATCTTAAAATGCTAATTTTTTATTTGGGAAAATTTTTATATGCTTGTTTTTATTCGACGTGCATTCAAAACCCACATCATAAAATAAACTAAACTAGCATTACCCTCTTATTTTCTAAAATTAAATTTTCATTTAGATCTCAAACTAGCATACCCCTTGAAATGGAATAGTTTTACATTGACCACCTAAGTTACCCAGTATGCCAAAAGTTGATTGATGTAAACCTTGGGGAGATTTTATGGTCTCTTATCAAGAGAGGATGGATAGTCTATTATCCTACCTAAGTTGGTGTGCCAAATGAACCAGCAATAAACTAACACTAGAAGGAGGGCTTGAACCAAATTTTAAATGAAAAATGTTAAACTTAAGCATTTTAGAAGCATTTCCCTAATTGAGGTGGTGTAAACATTAAACTAGAAAATAGATGAACACCCACTAGATCAAAGTCTGTTGGGGTTAAATTTAAATTTTTACACCTCATCGAACACATAAAATCTAGAGTTGATAAAGGAAAAGAAAAAATAGATAAATCCACTCAGCTAGTTGCTTGCCTATGAATATTAGTTCCTTTGTTAACCTATTTGTTTCCACTCTAAATCCTCCTATGGTCATGGCTTAGCGTGGTGGAGGTAACTACCCTATAAACATCATGGGAGTTGCCCATGATTTACCTAAAAAACTTAAAAAATTTTGCCCTATAAATGTGTATGTTATAATTCTAACTATTGAAGAACACATTCAAGCATTCAAAGATGCCATTATTACAATTGAGATTCAACATGAACATGTGGCTTGTTGCTTGTTTCCCTATACCTTAGATGAATTGGCCTCCAATTGGTATCTTGGACTAAGCATCCTTGTCCTTTGGTCTATGGAGAAGTCATCCCGATGGGTCCATAACATCTTGGAATTACCTTGAAACCATTTTTGTCAATCATTTTTGAGTGCCTATTGACCCTAATATCATATATCATTAATTTTTTGTAGCCCATAGAGAACCTAATGAACCCATGAACATGTTTAAAACCCATTTCCATAAGCTTTATAACCAATTAAAAAACCTTATACACAAATGGAAGTGGATACCATACAAACATCCTTGAGAGATTTAAACTCAATGGCCTCCATGTTTGTTTGAAGGAATCTCACAACACTCACATCCTTGTCTTTGGGATATCATAAAGTTGTTATGATTAAACAACAAATGATATCATAGGAGTGTGAGGCTGGTTCGTTGCCTTCATTGGGTAATTCAGGTGCATATAGCCCAATTCTAATGATAAATCAAGTGCTCATGCACAATATACTGCTAATGAATCAAATTCAAGGTGTTATGTATTCAATCCAAAACCAAATTTATAATCCAATGCCCTTGAACTATATGCCCTAAAATCAATAATTCATACCTCTAAATCACATGTTGCCTCAATAAAATAATCATTGAATTGTCCATGTGGCTTATAACAACATTGTTACTATGCCTAACATAAGTGATTATGCTTCTATGCCTAACATAAGTGGTTTTGGCTTATCATTTATAAAAAATCACTAAATTCTTGCTAATACTATGCATAATCAAATGCATGCTACTATCCCCACATTTATAAATGTTGCACATGATTTTTCAAGTGAGAAATAACCAGAATGCTAGTGTGAATCTAGAAGTGAATTTTTTTAGTAGATGGCTCAATGATTGACAAATGACATGGTTAATTTGTGGCTACAAGTGCCTCAAAATAAAAATAAAGTTTCAAATAACTCTCCTCAAAATAGAAATTTCAACTTTCAGAGAACCAATTTATTGTGGTACAATAGGCTCAATAATGGCAATGTGCTCAATCCTCTTGACAACACCAATTAGACCAATGACAATGCTTTAAGCTCCATCAAATTGGCTGATTTGGCATTGCCCACCTAGTTTAGGATGTATAAAATAATAAACCATGCAAAAATTTACTATGTTGGTTTCATATTGGCCTCAAACATCTTCCAAAAGGAGATGGATAATCTTGAAATAGTGCCTACACCTGATAACAACTCAAATCAAGGTAGAGGTAATCTAGGTATTGTCTTGGTCTTTGAAACCTATGAATTCCCATATGAGAGTGACAATGAGTGAGAGTATAAATTGAATGAAGTTAATGCATTTAAATAATTTCAAAAGGGAAACAACTACCCTTTAAGGAGTAAATTTTAAATGCCTTTAACACCATCTAATCAAATAACACTCAGATTTCACCTGATCAGAACTTAAACCACAACTAGTTTGCACCTAAGGGACCTAGTACATCCTATCAAATAAACAACAATGCTACACCCCCACAATCCAAAAAACCTTCAAAATAAAAAAACATGGATACAACATAGTTAAATATCTAAATAAAACTATGGCCAACATAAATTTGTTTGAATTTCTCTAAAATTCCAATTAGAAATAAATGTTGTTGAAATCTTTATCTGCTCTTAAGGAGAAAGAATCTAATAGAAGAAATGATGCACATGTTGACATTTATAAAGAGAAGATTGAAACTCCTAATTTAATCCTAATAATCCAATTTTTTGGGAAAAACTTACATAATTATTTGGTATATTTAGTTGCTTTAGGTAATGTGATGCCTTACTCAATTTTCCAAAAGTTAGAATTGACCCCCTCTAAGTCAAACATGAAGCTAGTGTTGTCTACTTGAAGTGCACCTTGACAGGTCCTAAGATCTGCTTCAAGAGACACAACGAAAATACCCTAGGTCGTGGGTGACTTATAGCAGGGGTATATCTCTATAGAAGGCTAACTCCTTATCAAATTGTGGTACACCTGATTTAAGATCAGGTTACATCTCTCTAACCTACAATTATGCCTTTTATCATGAAAAGGGAGAAGATATTGAACTAAAACTAAAAATGGGGTGATGCTCTAAGATTTGAAGTCTCCTCCACCTATAATAACAACATAAGAACAACCTTTAAAGGATTGGTTTTAGTTACACACTCTAACAAACATGCTATAATAGAGGTACAATGAGAGAACCAACTTGTATGAGGGCTAGACTATCTACAATTTCCTTATAAATGAGATTAAAGAGACTAATGAACATCTACAATTAATCTCAAACTAAGCAAACGAGACTAAGAACCACAAAATGAATTTGAAATTATGAAATACATAATGAGATAACAAGGAAAGAGAGGCAAATTCAGTGCTTTATTAATAGTTAAAGGCTTGAGCCAACATTACAAGTCCTCAAATAAGTAGAGTGTTATCATACCCAAGAGGAGGGATTTAAAAATAATTATTTTCAAACCTACATATATGATAATGAGAGGAGAGAGAGGAGTGAAGAGCACTAGAGGCTCATAAATTTTTTCATTTACACCATATTTCAGCTCATATATGAAAATAGACAATGAAAATCAAGGCAGTCAACCTCCTTTAATGCATTAGGCCTGTTTCATGTTGATTCGTTAAGGAGAGTGGTGTAGAGGGGTCTATCTTTATATTTTTTTTACCCTTAAAGGGTTTAAACATGCTTATTTTGGTCAACCAATCCATTTACAACCCCATCCTTGGGGAAATGGTCTATCTTTGCCTCCATGAAGTATTAACTCACCAATCACTCTCCCATGCTTGACATGTTTGAGAGAAAATAGGCCAAAACTATCCTTCATTATTGAATTATCTACAAAAGGCATGTTTGAGCATGTAGGGTTGATTTTTAGTGCATTCATTTCCTCATTCAAGATTCACACAATCCTCCTATGCTATACTTGGCCTCTAATGGCATCTTCAATGTACATTTGAAGGATGAAACTACCCTCCTACTTGGGTTGTTGATATCTCTGAAAATACCTCATGGTTGGACCTCTATCTAGGTCTAGGAACACTTTAAGGTCTGTAATTAGCCTTGTATCTCAAAAATTGGTCTCATGTATTCAATAATACCTTTTTTTCATACTCGAGACATCCTTATGAAACCAAAAAGTATGTTGTAGGCCTACTTTTGACCTTTTTAAGCTTGTACATCACCATATATTCCCACAAGAGATCTTGAAGGATCTAAGAGGTCTAATTTCCATGTTTGAAATCATTCATTTTGCCTTATCTTCTACCTTTCAACATGCAACAAGTTTGTTAGGAGTCGTATAGAGCTTATGCAAGCCTTGTACCTCAATATATTTGGTCATAGAAACCCTTAGAGAGATTTCAACCCTGGCCATAGCTTGTATGAGGGTTCTTGAGATCATGAATCCTTTGAAATAATGTTGTACTTCTGTATACTACTATCTAGAAGTTCTACATTGTAACCATTAGAAGATCTCTAAAACACCACTAGTAAGCTTATAAGTGTTCACATAAACATTAAATTTATGTCCTAAGATTATAGATGCTTAGACTATGCTTAAAAACCTTTATAAGCCTATTTATAACTCCTACAGACTTACAATCTTGCTCTTAACCTTGTCCAAGATTTAATATGGTCATGTAGAACTTAGAAACATTATTTAGGCCTAGGTAGGTTATGCCTTGAGGTTTTGATCATCTCAGGCTTGCTATATCTTAAAAATTTACTCTTAGTCTTGGCCCTTTTGCCTTCAAATTTCTTCTTCTTACTTATAACACAAAAACTTTGCATATTTCACTAGTAGACCTATAATAGGTTAGATTAAACTCAAAAATATGGTTTCCATTGAAACATCAAGAAAACCTTGAGTGTAGACTTCTTATAAGGTCCTAAGATTGTGTTATTCATTTGCTTTACTTGAACATGGAAAATCATTGAAAGGTTTGTAGGCTTACAACAATCATAGAAACCTTGATCTTGTGCATAACAAACTTGCAGTGCTATGATATGCTTGAAACATTATAAAAACTTGTAGAACTTATAAATCTCTTGAAATATTCTAAAGTCTTTTGACCATATTTAAACCTACCTAACAACCCTCCAAGACCTCACATCATCATTTAAACTTGGAAATTATGCCTATAGACTTGTAGCACCTTGTCTTGTTGTTGAATCATGACAATGGATTTGAGAATCCACTTAAGAGGTGTTCATTATCATCCTTGAATCTTTTAGGCCCGATTCACTCTTTAGAGGTCATTAAGAAAGGATTTGTAATGTCTTTGATCCAAATATTTTCCTACAGACCATATCACTCTCATAGAACCTTGAAACTCCATTGTAGGCTTGTTTGTGCTTATCATAACATCAAATGAGCCTTAAAGGCCTCACTACTGGCATGGTGTCTTTACTTGAGTTAAGGTTTTAGGGGAGGTTTTAAAATGTCTACGGGTTTTTTCATGGATATATGAGATTATTCCTTTATTTTTCTATTTATATTCCATTAGATGATGCTATACAACCTCCTTAACCTTGCTCAACACCTGCTTAAAGCCATGCAACATGAGAAGTGTGAATACACATGGAATAATTTATCTAAAACCTGATTGTGACTATTTTATTGCATTCTTAAATATTTTTCTTATCCCTATTTTTATTATTTATCTTTTAAATTCTTGTAGGAGATGTTTTGGGACCCTCTTCACCTCCTCCAAGACCTGTTTTGAACCATGCATCAAGAGAACAATTCTAGCACATGCATAAAATCTGATTGTAGGTGTTTCCAATTAGTTTTTGGAATGTGCATGATGGGTTTTATTTATTGAATGCTTTCAAATCATCATGTATGATCTTAAAAAACCTTCTTGACTCTTCTCATCCCCTAATTCATGCTTAAAATCTCAAGATCTGCCTCATAGGGCTTGAAACTTCATGTTTATGAGCTTGAAACTTACAAAATTTGACCTTTTCTCACTATGAAACCTTGTACTTTTTGTTTAAGCATGTATAAGGCCTCAATAAGAGTTTAATTCACATGTATAAACCTTATTCAATGATGTGGAGGCCTTAGAGGAGTTTTCTTCATCATTGAAAATTTAAATGAGTCCATAAGGAATCAAAAATAAGAGGAAAAACTAAGTCAAAGATAATGTTTGGACCAAATGTACATATTTTAGAGGACTTGAAGGAAGCTTGAATGTTATAAATGACCTAATGAAACCCTTTTGAATGTTAAATCTCTTATAAAGACTTAATTAAATGGATTTTAGAGTTTTTTGATATCTATTCTCAATGAAAAGCACCTTCTTTAGGTCCCTAGTAAGGCCCTCATGAACTCATGTAAGGCTTTGAAATATTATTCACATTGGTAGGCATTCATGTAGGCATCTATAGAGGCAACTTGGATCATTGGTTATGGAATGGGGCTTTAATAAGGTTGCAATATCTTTACATAAGACTTTTGATACACTCCTTGATGAAGGACCATTCACATAGACCTTTTACAAGGATAACACTAATCTAAGATCTCAAATATGCCCATTATGTCTCAATGAAGAACAATCCACTTAGAAAACATGAAAAATCTTGGACATACTTGATTATATGCCACAATAGCCATCAAGAAGGTGTTATAGACCTCATACTTAACTATTTTTTACAAAAATACCCCTCTTCAAGTGTGCAAGTATCTAAGGGACCAAGGATGGATAGGATAGCCAACATTCTGGTGACCTCCTAGGGGTGTTTACCTATCTAAATAGTTAGACTAGTTGCCTTATCAAATATATTGGGCATGGAATCAATAAAGAACTCAATCTTCAAGAGATACCCTTTTGGACCAAATTTAACAAGATTAAAATTACCTCAAAAATAATAAACAAATAAGTAAGAACAACAAGAACATGTGAACAACACTTATAGGAAAAATAAGAAAAACTAGGGTACACTACTATATACATGCTGAAATCAGAACTTCTACTCCACCTAGGTCAAAGATGAAACCTTTGAGATATTTGTAACTCCTTAGGGGCATATAGCTATGTGATTGGTAAGGGTGGGCTAACATTTGTTCTTGAGATTGGTGGCATAAACTACCCATTTTTAGGGGGATGTTTTTGGTGATGAACTCACCTTATATCCCCTTTCTTTATCAATTTAATCCATCTGACTACTTTGTAGTAGCTCATGTTTCTCCATGATGAACTGGGGTCCACTCATATTGATCCTCACTTGTTGTTGTAGCTCCCTCAAGGTCTTTAATTTGGATCTCAAACTTTTCTAGCTTAGTCAAATCTTTAAACTCATCAATGAGATCAAAGCATTACTATCATAGATTATTTTGTTTGTCTTTTAGCTCCATGAAATCAAGCATGTCAAATTGATTTTCTTTTGGTAGGGTTGTTGGATTGTTGAGAGCCTCAAACTCCTCAAGGAGGTCAAAGCATTTATACTATACATCATTATCTTCTTGAGACTTTGAAAGAGTAGCTTGAAGAATGTTGTCCTCATGCAAACAATAAATGGTTGGGACTACTTCTTTTATATGATCATATGGGCCAAATTTATAGCACTCTTTTACCTAATCATCAAATGAATAACCCAGAACTTACTCAATAAGAGAAGAAGCCTCGTGAGTGGTATCATTCTCCTTTATGACATGTGATCCCATAATGGGCATGATAGAGTCCTCATGAAAGTAATAAGCTTCCAAATTTATTCCCTCATTGAGACTCATACCCCCAAAGTTCCTTTCTTTGCAATTTAAGAGAAAGGGATCATCCAAAATTTGCACTTGCTCCTACACTTTTCCTTTTTGTAGAGCTAGTCCAACTTGTTTCTTATGGGATTTTGATGCACCTTGCACCATTAGGGCCTTAGGAGTGATTGAAACAATAAAATTTAGCATATTGTCTGGCCTATGATGTGAGAGTTTAGCTTGGACTTGTGTAGTGCCTTGGATGTGTTGTCTATGAGGCTAATAAGCTTTATGGAAGGGCTGGTAGGGCCTATTTATTGTATTTGTTGCTTATTAAAGACTACTAGCTCATTTTCAAGGCTTTGTATGAGGTTTTTAGCTTCTTAAAACTCACTAGGAATGAATGCAAATGGGGTCACATCGATGGTCATTGTAGAAACAAAGTTTAAAGTGGACTGATTGGATAGAGGCTTAGGAAATAGAGGCATTGGAGGATTGGGTATAATTTTACTAGCTTGGACTAAGTAATTTTCTACCCTTTTAATGAGTTCATATGCATCTAGAAGAGTGCTTCCACCTATGGATTGAACTATGATAACAAGGTCATTGTCTAAGGCCCTTAATAAATATAGGAAAGTAACATGAGTTTAGGGTTTAACCATGGGTGGGATTCTATCTGAGGTCCTTTGAAATATGAGATTAAAATCAATCATAAATTCATGGGGAGCTCTTCTAATGGCAGTGATTTGCTCTATAAGGGATGGATTATCACTTTTGTCTTTAAATTATTTACATAACCACTCCCCTAGGTCATCTCAACCATGGATAGAATTTGGAACTTAAAACTAAGAACAATGTTTTTCCCTTCAATGAGGATACAAGGAGTATGATAGCCACATTATCTTCTACAACATTATGGACTGCATACACATTAGCTATATCTCAGATGTGCTCAATATGAGTAGTGGCATCCTCATTAGTGAAGTATGGTAGGATTTTAATGGATATAATTAGGATGTCACTATGTTGATTAAGATTGAGAGGGATACCTCCATTAAAGGGAACAAACACAATTTATTGGAGCATCCATGAAAAATAGTAGGAATCAAACCTCCTTTTTAAAATAAAACATGCAGACTAACCTAAAATTAGGAAGATTAGAGTCATCAGGTGCTCATGAAGTGTATTCAAATAATGCAATAACTAATATTAGCACCAACTTCTTAGTTGAACTCTTGCATATGTCCCATTGGGCGTGATAGAAATTGTTGTCTTCTTGAAGTACACCCTGCTAGGTCCTAAGATCTGCTTCAAAAAACTCATACCCCTAGGCTGTGGGTTACCTATATTAGGGGTAAATATTTGGATAAGGCCAAATCATTCTCAAACCATGGTACACCTAATTTTATGTTAGGTTATACCTCTCTAACCTACACTAACAAGCCTAATCTAAGCTATAATTATGTCTTTTGTCATGAAAATGTTAGAAGAGATTGAACTAAAACCAAAAATGGGGTGATGCATCAAGATTTGAAGTCTCCTCCACCTACTCTAATAGCACAAGAACAACCTCTAAAGGATTGATTTTAGCTTCACGCTCTAACAAACATGCTATAGTAGAGGTACAATGAAAGCACTACCTTGCATGAGAGCTGGACTATCTATAATTTCCTTATAAATGAGAAAAAAGAGACTAATGAACATCTACGACTAACCTCAAACTAATTTAAAGAGAATAAGAACCACAAAATGCAATTAAAATTTTGAATTACATAGTGAGATAATAAGGAAAGAGAGGTAAATTCAATGCTTTATTGATAGTTAAAGGCTTAAGCCAGCATTACAAGTCCTCAAATGAGTAAATTCTTGTCATAGCGAAGAGGAGGGATTCAAAAATAGTCATTTTTAGACCTACATATAAGAGAATGAGAGGATAGATAGGAATGAAGAGAATTAGAGGCTCATGAATGCTATCATTTACACCATAATTCAGCTCAAATCTGAAAATAGACAATGAAAATCAAGGTAGTTAGCCTCCCTCAATGCATTAGGCCTATTTTAATGTTGATTCTCTAAGGAGAGTGGTGTAGGGGGGTCTATATTTGGCCTTTTTTGACCATTTAAGGGTTTGTACATGATTATTTTGGTTAACCACTCTTTCATTTAAAACCCTATCCTTGGGGTAATGGCCCATCTTTGCCTCCATGAAATATTAACTCACCAATCACTCTCTCATGCTTGGCATGCTTGAGAGAAAGTAGGCCAAAACTATCCTTCATTATTGAATTACCTATAAAAGGTATGATTGAGCATGTAGGATTAGTTTTTAGTGCATTTATTTCCTCATTCAAGCTTCACACTATCCTCCTACGCCATACTTGGCCTCTAGTAGCCTCTTCAATGTACATTTGAAGGATGAAACTACCCTCCTTCTCCTTGGGTTGTTAATATACCTAAAAATACCTCATGGTTGGACCTCTAGCTAGCTTTAGGAAAACTTTAAGGTCTACAATCAACCTTGGAACTCACAAAATGGTCTCTTATATTCAAGAATGCCTTTGTTTTAGACCTAAAACATCCTCATGGAACCATAAAACATGTTGTAGGCCTACTTTTGAATTTTTAAGCTTATACATCACCATATCTGCCCATGAGATCTCTTAAAGGATCTAAGATGTCTAATTTCCATGTTTGAAAACATCCATTTTGCCTTATTTCTACCTGTCAACATGCAACATTTTGTTAGGAGTCATCTATAACTTATGCAAGCCTTATACCTCAATATATTTGGTCATGAAAAACTTTAGAGAGATTTGAAACCTACCCATAGCTTGTATGAGGGTTCTTGAGATCATGAACCCTATGAAATCTTGTTGTAGACTTGTATACTACTCTATATAAGTTCTAACACCTCATTTTATCTCACAAAGACTTATGGACTTGTGAAGCGGATTGAAAAACTATATCTTCTTATATATTGGTTGTAAATTGTTAAGAATGATTTTAGATTTTTAAATCCTTTGTATTATCTTTAGAATTAGCATTGTAACCATTAGAAGATCTATAAAACCCCACTAGTAAGCTTATAAGTCTTCACATAAACCTTGAATCTATGTCTTAAGATTGCATATGCTTAGACTATGCTTAAGAACCTTTGCAACCCTATTCAGAACTCCTATAGACCTGTAAACCTGCTCTTAACCTTGTCCACGCTTTAATATGGTCATGTAGACCTTGGAAACATTCTTTAGGGCTAGGTAGGTTATCCCTTGAGGTTTTGATAATCTTAAGCATGCTATATCTTTAAAATTTGCTCTTAGTCTTGGCTTTTCTTCATAAAAATTTCTTATTACTTTTAACACATAGAAACTTTATGTATTTCACTAGCAGGCATGTCATAGGTTAGATCACACTCAAAAATTTTGTTTCCATTGAAACATTAGGAAAACCTTGAGTATAGGCTTGCTTAAAAGGTCCTAAGATTGTGTTCTTCATTTTCTTTGATTGAATATGGAAACCCTTTAAGAGGTCTATAGGCCTACAATAGTCATAGAAACCTTGATCCTATGCATAATATACTTGTAGTACCATGATATGTTTGAATTATTATACAACCCTAAAAATAATATGAATCTCTTGAAATATGCTAAAGTCTTTGGACCATATTGAATCTTACTTAACAACTCTTTAAGACCTCACATCATCATTGAAACTTGGAAATTATACCCACAAACCTGTAGCATCTTGTCTTGTTGTTGAATCATGTTAATGGCTTTAGGAAGCCACCTAGGAGGTGTTCATAGTCATCCTTGAATATTTTAGGCTTGATTCACTCTTTAGAGGTCATTGAGAAAGGGTTTGTAATGTCTTTGATCCAAATATTTTCCTACACACCCTATCACTCTCATAGAACCTTGACACTCCATTGTAGACATGTTTATGCTTATCACAAAATCAAAGGAGCATTAAAGGCCTCACTACTAGCATGGTGTCTTTACCTAAGTTAGGGTTTTAGGGGAGGTTTTAGATTGTCTATGGGTATTATCGTGGATGTATGAAAATATTAATTTCTTGTTCACTCTAGATGCCATTAGATGATGCTATACAACCTTCCTAACCTTGCTCAACATTTACTTAGAGTCATGCAACATGAGAAGTGTGAATATACATCAAATAATTTGTCCAAAACCTGTCTGTGATTTTTTTCCCACCTTATTAAATATTGTTCATGTCCATATTTCCATTTTTTATCTTATAAATGCCTGTAGGAGATTCTTTGATACACTCTTCAACTCCTCTGAGGTTTGTTTTGAACCATGCATCAAGAGAATGATGTTAAAATGTGCATGGAATTTGACTGTAGGTGTTTGTAACATGTTTTTGGATTATGCATGATGGGTTTTCCTTCTTGAATGCTTTTAAGTCATCATGTATGATCTTCAAAAACCTTCTTGACTCTTTTTACCCCCTAAATCATGCTCAAAATCTTGAAATATGCCTCACAAGGTTTGAAACTTTATGTTTCTGAGCTTAAAACTTGTAAATTTTGACATTTTCCCTTTATGAAACCTTGTACTTATTGTTTAGGCATGGATAAGGCCTCAACAAGAGTTTAAGTCACATGTATAAAGTTTATTCAATGATTTGGAGTTCTTAGAGGTGTCTTCTTCTTCATTGGAAATTTGAATGAGTCCATACAGAATAAAAAATAAGTAGAAAAAGTAAGTCAAAGACAATCTTTGGACCAAATATATAGACTTTAGATAATTTCAAGGAATCTTGAATGTTCAAATGACCTAATGAAACCCTTTTGAATGTTAAAACTCTTATAAAGACTTAATGAAATGGATTTTATAGTTTTTTGACTTCAATTATCAATGAAAAGATCCTTAGTTAGGTCTTCAACAAGGCCGTCGTGAACTAATGTAAGGATTTGACATATTCTTCACATTGGTAGACATTCATGTAGGAATATATAGAGGGAACTTGGGATTCATTGGTTATGTAATGGGGCTTTAACAAGGTTGCAATAAATTCACACAAGACTTGGGATACACTCCTTGATGAAGGACCATGCACAAAGACCTTTTACAAGGCTAACACCGATTTAAGATCTTAAAGATGCCCATTAGGTCTTAATGAATAAAAATACACCTATGAAACATGCAAAATATTAGACATACCTAATTATAGGCCACAATAGTCATCATGAAGGTGATAAGGAGCTCATACTCAACTACTTTTTGCAAAAAATTCCCTCTCTAAGTGTGAAAGTATCTAAAGGACCAAGGGTGGCTAGGATAGCCAATAGGTAGTTCAGCTAGATAAATTAGAGGTCAATGTCATTGATGAACTAAACCACATTTACATGATGTTGGATTTTTATATAAGAGTGGAACAATTTATCAAAATCTAAGTGGTCAATATCCCTGATGCATGTGGTATGCTTCTTAATAGAGATTGGTTTAAAACATTAAATATATATATTATAACTGATTTATCCGACATGTGGCTCCCATGGCATGATATAACCAACAAAATTAGGATTGAAATAGTGTCAAAAATGATATAAATGATCATAAAATATAATAAGACCAATGAGATACTATATGAGGAATTAGATCATGGGGTATATATAGTTGAAATTAAGGTGAAAAATCATGAGGATTTGAGTATCAACATGTTATCTATGCAAGAGAAGTCAGAAAATTTAAGAAATCAAATCCAATAGAGATTGAAGAACTAGATTATGTAGATAAGGATCATGTCTTATATGCACTTTAAATAACATTTTCTCACATTGATGTACTTGCACACGTAAATTTGAATCATGTTGATCCACATGTAGGACATGGTTTTCAATAACTCTTATTAGCAATGGGCACGAGGAGAATAAGAATTAGCAAGTTATAACATTGCAGTCTAAGTTAAAATAAGAGTTTACAATATTTTGGTTGAAAATACTTCTGTTCTAAGTATCCCAATGCCCACTTCAGCCAATAAAGACTAGACCATAAGATCATGATCAAATGAAGAACAAAAGGTGTTTTGCCTTGATGTTCAGAAGAAGAATAAATAAGTTAACATGAAAACAACACCTACCTCTCAAAGTCTACAAAAAATAGTTTAAAATCATTTATGGACTTTGAAATTTGATGGCTCTAAGTCTAAGAGCAGGTGTGATGTCTGGGTTGAGATCATTAACCCATGAGGAAAATCTTATTTGGTTGCATTTTAGTTAAAATTTCCATGCACAAATAACATAATTGAATACAAGGCATTGGTTCACTAACTTCAGTATACACTTAATAAGAAATTCAAGAACCTAAAGGTATTGGGTGACTCTTAATTAGTGGTCAAGCAAGTTAGAAACTAATATGGTTGCAATGACAACAATTTTTCAAGGTATCACAATTAGGTTTGGAATTTGATAGAAAAATTTGATGAATTCAATATTCAAATAGTGCCTCATATAAGAAACCATATAACAGATGCAATAGAAACAACTAAAAACACCATGGAACTAATTGTTTATTAAATATGAATAAATTTTTAATGGAGTTAGTCTCTACTCTTTCCATTCTAGATAATGTCTAAAAAATTATAGTTATTCAATGATGACCAACATACCATTGAATTCATCATGAACATACACACACACACACACACACACACACACACACACACACACACACACACATGTATATGTGTATATATATGTATATATATATATACACACATACACACACACATGTATATGTGTATATATATGTATATATATATATACACACACACACACACACACACATGTGTGTGTGTGTGTGTGTGTGTGTGTGTGTGTGTGTGTGTGTGTGTGTGTGTGTGTACACACACACACACACACACACACACACACACACACACACACACACACACACACACACACACACACACACACACACATGTATGAGTCCTAGATCATAAATGAAGATGACATAGGCAAGTTTTATTTGGATGAAGAGGGAGTGATAAATTGAAAAAGGAACAATATAATAAGGTTATGGTTTCATTAGAGCGACTATTTGATATGGATTATCAAGGTAACAAAGAGAAAAGAACCCCCACCAAAGGTATGTCACATGAATATTACCATGTAGGCAGTGCCGATGATTAAAAAAAATGTGATTTTAAGCACAAATTATATTGATGGTGAAAAACATGGGATTGCATAAACACTGAAGGATTTTAAAAACATTTTAGCCTAGAGTTATAAAGACCTGAAGGTGTTCAACACTTCTATCTTCTCTCACACTATTCCTCTCAAGTTGGGAGTCAAGCCACTCCATCAGATGCAAAAGATGGTGAATATGTTGTTAAAACATTTGATTTTCAAAGTAGTGTAGAAATTATTATCATCTAAGATCATATTTCCCATCAGGCAGTTCATGTGGGTGGAAAATATTGTGATATTTCAAAATAAGAATAAATAAATATGATTATGTGTGGATTTTAAGAACCTGAAATAAGATTCAGACAAAGATAATTACCCATTACCTTCAATAGATGAGGTACTATAAATAGTGAACGGTTCAAAAATGATGTTATTTCTAGATGGATATTTTGGTTATAATAAAATAATGCTAAACTATGAAGATTGAATCTAGACAATGTTTACAATGAAATGGGGAACATTCACATATAAAAGGATGTTTACTGTGGGTGTTACTTTCTAGTGAACCATGGAAAATGCATTCAAGGATATAAATGACAAGTGCATTGTTATCTATATGAAAAATTTAATTATCTTTTCCAAGAATTGAAAAGACAACATGAGAGATTTAAGAATGGTATTGCAAAGGTGTAGAGAACATGACATTTCCCTAAATTTGAAAAGTGCATATTTAGGGTTACTAAAGGCAATTTTTTTGGGTCACATCATTTATAAAAGAGGCATATACATATAAATAGACATAGTAGAGGTAATTCTAAAATTTTCATTTCCTAGAAACAGAAAGGAGTTGAAATGATTATTTGACAAGGTCAATTTCATGCACAAATTCATCTTGGATTTCTCCAAAATAGTTAGACCATATAACAACATGTTAAATAAGGGTGCTAAGATTAAGTGGTCAACTAAAGAACAAATAGTTTTTTTTATAAAATAAAAAAATCCATTATGAATACTCTGGTGTTGATAATTCCTAACTACACACAACCCTTATACATATATTCTTTTATCTCTGAACATTCAAGTGTTGTTGTTATAACTCAGAGAAAGGAAGTTAGAGGTGAGAGACTGAGATCTTTCATGAGCTCTCCAATCAAAAATGTTGAACTTAGGTACTCAAAAAATCATAAAAAAGATTTTTATTTGATTAAAGCACTCAAGAAGTTCAGGCACTATATCTTATGTAACAAAGTGTTCATCATTGTAACTGGCCCTACTATGAAAGCAGTGCTGATGCAAAATGAATTAGGTGAATAGAGAGGAAAGTGGATGAAAATTCTATAATAATTTGACCTCAAGATCAAAATAATTAATATTTTGAGAGGGCAAGGACTGAGTAAATCAATGGTTGAGGTTGATCCCCAAATATTTTTCCAATAATATGTTGTGCAAACCATTACGGATGACAAGTGATATTGGGATATAGTTTATTACTTATTGAATAAATAGTGCCTGAGATACTTAAACTCTAATCAAAGAAGAGAATTATACATTAATAATAAAAATTCCATGATTAAATTGGGAATATTGTACAAAAATAATCATAAAGGCATTTATTTAAGGTGTTTAAACAAAGTGGAAGTGAATGAAGTACTCAAGGATTTTCATAGGAAATATGAAGCTAGCTAGGGTTTAGGGAGTGTTATAGCCCACTAGATCCTTCAAGAAATTTACTATTGGATGCATGTATTGAAGGATGCTCACTTGTACATGTGAGAAGTTTCCATACCTACTAAGTTGTCACACATAAATAACATAACCCTACTATGCCATTTAGACTGGTTATTAAGGTTCAACTTTTATAACATGGGGGCTAGTGTTTATTGGAGGCATCAATTCCAATACATATGATGGACACAATTTCATTTGAATGGCAAATGATTATTTCAAAATGGGGATTAAGGTCCAAGCATTCAATAGTTTCACAAAAAATGTTGTGATTAGCTTCTTTAAGGAGCACATCATCACCAGGTTTGAAATGTAGTCTGGTATATGATAATGATCTTCCTTTCTCCTCATTGCAATTTACTGAATGGACATATGATATCTAGGTAATTCTAAATTTATGATCTAATTATTACCCATAAGGTAATGGGGTTGATTAATCAATATGTTAGATGTGATTAATAATATTTTGGACAAGAACCCTAGTGATTTGCATAATGTGTTAAAATTTGCATTATGGTTTGATAGGACTAGAATTAAATCATCCATGGACATGTATGCATACCATCTGGTATATGGCTAAAATCCTAATCTTTTTTATGAATCTAAAAATCAAAACCTTGTTGTTTATGAGAGATTACCTTGAAACTAATGATAAGATTGAGGCTCAGTACTTGAATTTGATACAACTGGAAGAAAAATGTGTTGCAATCTTGTTGCAATTTAGCAAACACCAAGGATTCATCAAACTTTGGTTTGACAAATGAACCAAAATAAAATCCTTTTAAATCTCTCATTTAGTCCTTCTTTGGGACAAGGCTCATGAGAAAAAGGGACAACACGTTAAGTTTAATTCCCTTTGGTTAGGTCCCTACCAAATTTTTGAAATCCTAGGCAAGAATGCATTTTATCTCAGGTGTCTAACTGACTAGGATGTCCCATTGCCTATCAATGGATAATTCCTCAAGCATTACTTCCAAGCATAAATTGGCTTGGTAAGGTCTAATACATAGATTATTTTTGCTTTCTACTTTCATTTCCTACTTTTGTTGATAGTTTAGGTCATTGTTTATTATTATTTTTCATTGATATGATGTCAGGTTTGTCCCTTTTTGGTCTAGACTCATTTTTTACCCTATGGTACCTCATTGGTCAAATAAATAAGGATGAATAATGTATGTAGGTAAGTAGTCATAATGGCGTTATGGTACTATGTATATTTAATTTTGAGTGCATGTTAGGCTTGATAGACATTTGATAAATTGTAGTAAATCTTGTTAAGTGTTTACTTTTGTAGAATCATATAAGTGTGAAATTTGCAAAATATCTCTTTTATGCCATACCCTTCTTTCTTATTTCATGTTTCTTTAATTATAATTATACTCCGTAATATAAAATATTATGCATATCCATGCTAGATTAGTTTATGCAGCCAATTGGGAGAGAATAATTGGTTCACAATGAAGGTAAGAATCATATTGATGCAACCGTGCTATTTACACCACTTGGTTATTCATAAAAACCCAATACTTGAAACTCATACCCCTCATTACTTTGTGATCCTAAAATGAGAGGGTGAAAACCCATCAGCCTATTAAAATTGGTCAAAATCCTAAATTAATAGGTTAGTTGGTGTTAGAATAAGGGCCCATAACCAATAATAAAATTTGAAGATAGTAAGAGTCACATAGTCCCATATCCCAAAAGAGCTTACACTTAATTGAGTTGAACCAATATAGATGTCCCACCATGACTAACTATATGGTGTAAAATTCCATTTGCTAGCTTGGTTTCAAAGGTTTAGGTTGTCACGTGTGTTTTGGATTTATTCATGTTTGGGTGAGTTTGGTTAACTATTTGGATTTTGGAGACATTCTTTTGAAAACACACATAAAAATAAACTTTAATGACTTTTAGATTTTCTTGGATGAAATTTATATGGGAAGGATATAGGGTAAAAAATCTATAATTTTGTCTTTTGTTTGCCATGGTGGTCCCCAACCTAGAGTTGAGACATTAAAAATAAAAAAATAATAAAGTAAAAGCAAGTCCATATGTAGGAAAACTCTATTTCTAAGTGATTTAGGCAACCTCTATTAGGGCTATGGATGCCTAGTTGGCAGTAAAGTAAGGCCTTGAGTGGGATCAGAGACACCTATGTCAGGGCTATGGATTCATAGCTAATAACAAAGTAATGTCCATGAATGTGTTCTAAGGTAGAATTCACTCGCCTAACAATTGAGGCTATAATGGGTAGTCCATGTAGGTTTCATGAAGTGGGAATGAACTCATTTGTACACATCGGGTGGCCATATATTGTAAGATTGTAGACATGTTTCTTTTATTTCAAAAATACTTAAGAGTATTTTATAGAAGAGTCACCATTTGTTGTTATTTACACAATACACCCTAATTCTTCTTAAATCATGGTACCTCTCTTTTTACATTTGGTTTTGATCTCGCTTACACTTGTAATCTACTTGGTCTCATCTCTCTTACGTTTCCATTATTAGATGCATCAATTTGCATCCAAACCAAGACCTGAAAACCTCTCCATTATGGAGACCAAGTCCATGCATATGAAACACTTAGCCCAAAAGCAGAGTTTTGATGTCATTGTTAGCCTAGGAAAAATCTACCTTAGACTCCTAAATGGGTTTGTTGCTATGTATGTTTGCTTTTAGTTCTAATTAGACTTTATAAGCTTAATTAGTTCTACACTTTTTAAAATTAACATGTTACCTAATTGAGCTTGACAATCCTAATTAGGTCTATAGGTCTTAGTCATCATGTTTGTATTATAATCAAACTTCATAGTTTGGTAAGGTCTTGATGTAGTTAGGTTGGTACGTAATAGTGTTAGTCAGGTTTGAGACCCCAACTAGGTTACATTGTTTTCAATGAAAATTCCATAATGGTGGGTGGGGATGAAACCCCAACTAAGTTTGCCAAGGTTTTCATTCCTTGAGCATAATATTAGTGGGCCTCATAGGCTTGACTGGGTCTATAAGGATCTTAGGCCACCTTCACAATTCTATGTGGGGATTCAACCCTGATTGTAACTTAGACCCATTCCCAAGCATAACAAAGTGTATTGAAAGATTTTTAGCCTGGTTAAAATGGTTAAGTTCTCAAGTGAGTCCTATGGTGGTAATTGAGGGTTCCAGACTTGATTAGGTCTATGGACCCCCTCAAGACATTAGGCAATGCAATATGAAATTTAATTACTAATTATAACTATGAGTTCTTCCTAGACACAAGCAATGCAAAATAGGCTTTATAAGCTTAATTACATCTATTGAATGCCTTTAAACTTATAATAATGTCATTCATGCATACATAACCTGATTTGAACTATGAAGTACCACCACCTTTACCATAATGTTAATCGAGCTTTAGAAGCCTGATTAGATCTAAAAATTCAAAATTTTAAAAATTTAATTCCCTCCCATGCTAAAATCTCTATTAGGTATACTAGGCACATTTTTGACAACCAATTGATTTTTTAACCATAACTTTCCCCTCGTAGTTCCATTTCATGTTCCATCTATAGTACCGATAAGATGAATCGCACACGGTCATCATTATATGGTCAATTTTTAGTAATTGTATATGGATTAAAACTTGTCATCAATCTCATACCAAGATTTTTTAAAAGTGATTTTATTGAAATATTAACATGTTTTATTTTGATTTATCAAGTGTTTGGAGTGCAAAAGGGAAGATGATGACATTGAAATAGGAGGTTACAGATTTTGGTGGATGTATTTCATGAATTTAACCTCTTTTTGAAGGTAAAAATCCTTCCCTTTGGAGTGAATACTTCTATATATGGTTGTGGTAAAGATTTATTTAAGGCTAGTTCATTTGAAATTTTGCAGCTATATAGAAAACCAATCTATTTATTTTCATTTCATATTACTTTCTAGTGTAATTTCTTCCCTTTTATTCTTGGCTCTACTATTATGATACCAAAATTTTAACCAAATGATCAACGTAAACCCAAACTTGTGATTCATAATTTTTTTAATTCAACAGTAGGCTATGGAGATTTTATCCATGATCTGCACATGTAAATGGTGGTCATGGTATTCCTATTTGTAGCTAAGTTATCCTTAAATTCTTGCATCATCTCTATTTATTGTTGTGTGTATTTGGTCAGTTGGGAGATTGATTTCAATGGGTTCATTTTATCAGATAGATCAAATTTTACTTCATTACAACATGCTTTTTCTCTCTTTTTCCCTTTTCTTTTGCACCTTTCTATTAATTGGTTATCTAGGGTTTAGATTAGATGTGACTACAATGTGTATGTGCATGATTTATCTTGATTGTGTATTATTTTTCATTGTTGTTAATTCAATGCATTATTGAATATTTGTAATACAATGGAATGAATGTTTCAAATCAGCCATATCTTCATTAAATCTCAAAATGTCAAATTTTTTATTTGGGAAAACTTTTATATGCTTGTTGTTGTTCAACGTGTATTAAAAAATTACATTAAAAAAAACTTGCATTACCCTCTTATTTATTAAACTTAAATTTTAGTTCGGATCTTAGACCAATAGGTCCTTTGAATTGGAATAGTTTTGCATTGACCAATTGGGTTACCCAATATGCCAAGACCTAGAATATTTAGACCTTATGGAGATTTTTGGGTCTCCTTTCAAGAGAGGTTAGATGGTCCACCATTTTTCCTAATTTGGTGTGTTTAAATACCCATAAATAGTTTTTATGATTCTAACACATTGCTATGATTCTGACCTTTTCGAATTTTTAGACACTAAAACTTTCTATGTGGCTTCATTGATAAATGATGAGAATGTTTTTGGTTTCAATTGATTTGGTTGATGTATATAACTATATGAATTTATTCTCCTTTTTATAGACTCAATTCACCACAATTTTAAAAAATTATAGAAATGTACAAGGTTAGTGCCTCAAACCTCCCTCTTGGTGGTTGCAACTATATATCTAACATGCTCAGAATTAGGGCTCAATATAGTTATGGTGCTTGTAAGTGTTCCTATTAGGATTTATGACAAGAATGTTTAATAATGACATTAAAGAGTATGAAATTTAATGAAATCAAGAAACAATATTACCTCTCATGAATTAAACCACAAATGAGACAAAGATTTTTAAAGTGGGAAACCAAACGTATCTAAGAAAAACTGACATGATTTTATTAGATGACTTGCTACCAAAATCTCCACTAGTACAAGATTGAATAAAGAGCATAAGAGAAGAAGAGAGATATCTATAATATTATACTGAGAAAAAAGGAGAGGAAGGGCTCTTTTATAGAATCCAATTACGACTTTACGAGCCTGCTAAGTGTGTTTCACTTGTGGCCTATTCCTTTAGAGAGTGTAGGGAAGTGTAAGCCATGTGGGGAAGGGAGATTTACATAAAAGTAACTCTAAATCCAACAAGTAGATTAGGGATTTTAGTGACACCTCATAAAGGTAAGAATAAAATGCATTTATAAATATAATAAATGCACACATAACTAATACTTATGATAAGCCTATAAACTTAGGAAGGACCCAAATAAGGCTAATTCTCCAACACTCCTCTTTAAGCTTAATTTGGAGTTACGAAAGTGGAGAGAACCTTTTACAAAAAAATAAGAGAATTGGAATTACATGGTACTCCCCCTTAATAGGAATTTCCTTCAAGAGGAATTATAAAAGATATTGAGAGAAGAAAGAAGAAAAGGTGCTGTCAAAAGTTGTAAGGAGGAAAGTAGAAGTACATCTAGGCAAATTTGAGCAAACATAACTTCCATCATAAAGTATTTAAACCTGCATGAAAAGAAGTTAGTCAACATAATCAAAGTATATATCCTATGTAATATAAAGTAAGGAATGCATATAAGATTTATGTATCAAAACAGAGACAAAGAAGACATGTCACTTGTAAAAGATATCCTATGTGAAGTATTAGATGAATTATCACAAGAAGACATATCAAAGTCTCTAGAAGATTCATTAGTTTTAGGAATTCAAATAGTTTTACCCTTAGAGTTAGGAGATTTAGCCATTTTTAAATAATCAAAAGTGTCATGCATGGATTTACCATAAGATTTGCATGAGTGCAATTTTTAACTTTTAGATATGTGATGCTCATGTTTTCCACAATGTGTACAAAGTTTATCATTTTTAACCAAATCATGAAAATTAGAAGCAGTATAATCAAAAGAAGTTGAATTATAAGTCCTTCAATGAGGAGGATAATAAGATTCTAATTTTGCATTAGAAGCATGTAAATTAGTAGATTCAACATAATCAAAACCTTTAGAATTTGCATTAGAAGTAGGCAAAAGAGTTTCGAGAATACCGTCTTGACACTTACCAAGGACACCACCCAATTAGCCCATATTTTGCATGATTGTTAAGCTAGGGTTTGTAAGAGAAGTGTTCAAATATGTTTTAGGTGTTTCAAAAGTACAAGAAGGTTCTCCATGATTAGAAATAGTGTCATGTGCAAAAGACACAAATTTAGCATTGAAAACATCAAGAGCAGATTGCATATTATCCATTTTATTTTGAAAATGATTTTTAAGTGCATTAATGGAATGATGCAAAGAAGTAATGTATCATTTTGAATTACAATTTATTCTTTAAGAGCAACAATGTCATCATTTTGAATAGTTTGCTTAAAAATTAAAAAAATGGCCAATTTAAGACCAATGAGAGGAAACGAAATGAATTTTGTTAGCTATGAAAAAAAAATCAATGACTAAAAATATTAATTGATCCAAAATAAATTTTAAAAAATTCTTTTTGAGAAAGATTAAAAATTACTTAACTTTTAGATCAATTAACCTGTAAATGTAATTCCACACAAAAAACACTTATTTTAAATTAAATATAAATGAAGTGATGTGCATGAATATTACACATTTAAAAAACTAACATGAAAAGATAAATAATCACGTGTTAAACAAATGATGAAAAACACTTGAAAGGTTTGTAAATACCACAAAATAATGACTACCTGGTATCAAATGAAAAAGGTATACTTTGGTTTAAAAGTGTTTCCCTTTTTGTTTGAAATATAAAAAAGAAAATTAAATTAAATCCACATAGGATTAAGTAAGCACACTATCATAAATGTTAATGAATTTTAAAGATCATGAAATAAATCATATAAATATAGAGAAACCAATTTTTTTAAAAATTTATTTAATGCATGAAACGCATCAAAAAAAACTATCCTCTTTGAATTTCAATGTAGTAGATAAGTGCACTTAAAAAAATGTTGGAGAGAAGTAAGAAAAAATAACGATCATTAACTTCACATTGAAGCACCACACCTCAAAAAAATAGGAGAGAACCAACACAAGGGTCAAAATTTAAAAAAATGAATGATATCCACCTTAGAATAAGCCAAAAAACTCTCGAATGAAGGAAATAAAATGAATCAATCAATTATCATAGTTGGGTTGATGTAGAGATAAACAACGAGGCAAAAAAAGGTAAGAACAATAATTCCCAAGAGAAATACCCTCTTATTTTTTAAATTCAAATTTTAGTTTGGATATGGGACCAATAGGCCCCTTGAATTGGAATAGTTTTGCATTGACCAATTGGGTTACCCAGTATGCCAAGACCTAGAAGATATGGAACTTGTGGAGATTTTTAGGCCTCCTTTCAAGAGAGGCTAGACGATCCACCATTTTGTCTAATTTGTTTAACAACCCATCAATAGTGATTATGATTCTAACATGTTTCTATGATTCTAACCATTGTTATTTTTTAAAAATTAAAACTTTCAATGTGGCTTCATTGATAAATGATGAGAATGTTTTTGGTTTCAGTTGATTTGGTTGATGCATGTAACTATCTAAATTTATTCTCCTTTTTATAGACTCAATTCACCGTAGTTTCACAAAATTATAGAAATGTGCAAGGTTAGTGCCTGAAGCCTTCCTCTTGGTGGTTGCAACTACATATCTAACATGCTCAGAATTAGGGCTCAATATAGTTATGGTGCTTGTGAGTATTGTTAACATCAAATTAAAACAATAACTTCACCTCCTCTCCTTAGATAGTTAAATGTAACTAAATGTTTCTCTATGATATTCTCTTGGTACAAGTGTGATGGATCAAGACTTAGATTGATGTTGATGCAATGTAGGCTCAATGTGCATACATCTTGAGAGACTTGTCTTATAAAAGATATAAATTATTTGAAGGTGATGAAAGGTTAAGTTACATTTGTAATATAAGACTCTCTATGACACATGCATGCATAGGTCAACCATATAAGGTAGTGATAAGTAGTAAAGGACCCATAAAGGGAAGAGGGTCATAGTCAGTGAACCATAAATTATGAGCCAGTCAGATTGTTGAACCACTAATTATGTCCCAACATCTAAAAAGGATCAAAATAAATATCAACTTGAATAGGGGATGATTAGCTGGGATCTTAATGATGTTGATTGATAGATCTAAGGTGTTTATGAGTAAATTTAGATGATTCATGGATGTGAAAGGTCTAATGTGAATGTAAAGTGTTTGAAAAGAGCCAAATGTACACAAATATAAAAAGTGTGATAAAACATTACAAAGATAATGAAAACAAAGGATCATACAAAATTTAGGTGTCTATAATATGAAGGCACATAGGTCAAAATATCAATTTATTTCCCATTAAAGCTCAATTTCATAACCCATTAATGAAGCTTGGCCAATGAAAATGAAATTTATAGTCTCAATTACCCCCATGATCTAACTTAAATACTCCATTTTCACTTATTCTTGATGTCCCATAGAATTTGAGACAAATACAAACACTATTTATATTAGTACTTATATCCCTATGTCTTTTGTAATTAATATAAGGAAGTCCAATTCAATCTTACATCATCTACATCCCTCTCAAAAAGTTTGGTGTGATATAATCCTCAATCTTAGCATTTAAGGGTTATACTCTAGCATAATTCTAAATAGATAAGATATATACATTTGATACAAACCTAGATTCTTATTTTGATTACTTCAATCACAATGTTCGAGTCTTAACTCCACTATGGAGCTTTTTTTTTTAAAGTTATGTATTTGTTCCATTTTTATTTAATAAAATCACAAGTTAAATAAATTACATATTTTATGACTAAGACCCACTATCATTGTGATAACAATAACCATACAATGTTTATTTAGGATTTACAAAATACCTTACGAATTTGTCATGAGATCACACTAAGTTCAATGAATATTATTATTGTTATAGGATGGAGATAATATAAGGGGCATGGCTCAATATGCCAATAGATTTTAACATTTCCCTCATACTAATTTATGTTGGTATTTAAAGGGTTAAACTTCACTTAATATTCCTTAGCCCATTTAAGGATTTGTGAAAATATATGGAAGTATTCATGAACCATCAAAGGCCATGATCCTCTAATTTTAGGGAAGTGGTGACTTTTGTGTATAGGAAAGGAATGTGATGGTTTACACCATGTTGATAGGGTTACAAATTTTGTATTAATATATTCCTTTAACAAGTACCCATTGATTGACATTAGCCATATCCACTAATGATTTCAATCATATCTTAATAATATATTTCTTCTTTTATAAGGTCCCCACATAATCAAACATTGATCTCGGAGGATATATCAACAATGGTTCCCATGATACTACCAAGCTTGTTCTCATATCTTGCGGTTCCTCTTCCATGTTGCGTGGTACTTCGAAGTAACCTCTAAAGGTTCATGGTAACTCCATAATAATAAATAAATCTACAAAATATGTCACACACACTCTTACAATGGTGCAATGTAGTATATGTAAATTGGACATAACACCACCTAGTGTGGTGTGTCAAACTATATGCAATACCTTCCATTAGCTTCAATAGGGTCTAACATAATGTCAAGACAAACTGCAAAGTACAACTCACACTACACATTACCAATTTATTTTATGACTTAAATTTATGGTATCAACCAACACCTTCAATATGCCATGTCAGGTGGCATGCCCAATGCTCGTGTTATGTTGCAACATATGTCAGCATACCATGCACATGTTAATCAAGACATGAAATTGTATGAATATGAAGAGTCACACATGGAAATGGGTTTTCATACCTTTTTGGCTTCATAATATATGCATATACATATATAGATTTAGTTAGAAATCAAATTATAAGATAGAAAACCATACATCTTTCTCAAGAGGATGCCATGTATAGAACACATGTAATAACAACACATTTCTATTTCAAATATGTTATCCTCTCTCTCTTGATTCTCAACACATTTTATTATATAATTATGCATACACATACAACATATTTATATTATCATTTAAGGTGTTGTCTATCAGGTCACCTCTTGGTCCCTAGATGAGTGGTATTAGAGTGGTTCATCTTGTTTGTGCATGTCCCAACAATATTATATGAAGTTGAATATCAAACCATGAGACCCCTCAGACTACCTTTCATGTCATTTTAAGATAATTTTGAAGGAAAAAGATAATGCAACACAAGATGTAATCCAAGAGATTATCAATATCAACATTACAAAATCACTTCAAGAGTACTTTTTTATTTTATTTCAACCACTTGACTGAAGTACTCAAATGGGTGGTTAGATTAACTCACAAATCAAGTAAATATTTTGATGGTTGCATCCCCATAGGTTGCATATAAATCTAGATGTTCATGTGTTTAAGGAAAAAATAAATAAAAATACAATAGAAAACTATTTAGATTAGTTTGAGTCATATTTCTATATGAAAGACATTTCTAATGAAGATAAATCAAGATTTATCTGTAAAAAAATTCTTCACATCAAGAAGTGGTGGCAAGCCCATTCGCCTTGGAGAAAGACCACAAAAAAAAACTAAGCTAACTTGGAACAAACTCCTTAAAACCTTTAAGGATGAATATTATCTTCAATATGTCTATGATGATTGATACATTCAATGACAAAAACTTCAATAAGGACATGATTAGTTAATCCAAGCCTATAACAATGATTTCTGTGACCTGTCTCTAAGATTGGGATCATCTGAGTTAGGGTATACATAGATTTCTCAAGTATTAAAACAACATGTAAGCATCCATTCATTCCAAACTAAATATGGTTAAGGTCAAAATGATAGGGGAAGCCTATACCTATGTGAAAACCGTTAAGGAATGTTTTAAAATGAAGGGGAAATTGGACAAATTATTTGCACCAAAGAAACTACCTTTATGAAATAAAAATCAACCACAATCTTAGATGGTTAAATGGTGTGAAAAACACAACAAAAACCACTTCAATATAGAGTGTCATGCTCAAAAGATATTTCTTACACAGGAAAAAAATAAATGATTATGGGGAATCCCACTAATATAATCATTGACTCGGATCCAATTTTATAGTTTCCACTCAAAAGAAGCCCTAGTAGTGCAAGATGCCAAAGCAAAAATGCTATTCCTTTTAGAGACATGGGTGTAAGGGTAACCGTAATATTTTATAATCAATGGTGGTAGAATGAATAAATTCATCTTTGAATCTACCATAATGTGACTCAATCTACTAACCATGCTTCATCTATAGCCTCACAAATTGAGATGGGTCATTTCCTACAACACTAAAGGTATACACTAGGGTAAATTTTAGTGGCCCATATATAAATGAATTTGGGTATTTTTGGTGAAAATATAAGTATGTGTTTCTAAAGTTTAAAAAAAGTTAATGAATGGTGTTTAAGTGAGTAGGTGAATTGATAGGTGAAGCATCACAGAGTGCAAAAGCCATGCTGACATGCGACTGTATGAAAAACTGATAGACATGTGGTAATTTTTTTTATGTATGACAGGTCTTTGTTATCGATTAATAGATATATTATCATTCTATAACATTGATATCGCTCAACAACATTGCTACCACTTGGTAGCATTGATATTAATAAAAAACATTGGTATCATTTAGAAGCATTTCTATTGGTCGATAACACTGATGTCATTTAATAACATTGTTGTTGTTCGATAACATTGCTATCATTTGACAACATTATTGATGATTGACACCATAACTATCCTACATTAGTTACACTATTAGATGAAAATTATGTTGTTGTGTGATAACTATGCTATTAGATGATAGATGCTATACCAAGGGTAGCTATTTTGTTGGATGATAGCTATGTTATTGAATAACAACTGTGTTGGTTGACTATTGTTGTGTGACAAATATCTATTGATATATTTTATCTACCTATAAAAACTATCATACCACTTCATTTTACACTCTTGCAACTTGAAACCTCTACTTAGACCTCTTAGAGACACGATTACCTACAAACCAAAACAAATTATATCCTAAGACTTAGAGATCACCTCCTAGAGATTACCAAGAGACCACCTATAGGATAATGGTTGCCCCAAGCTCATCCTCATCAAAAATACTATATGAGAACCTCATATGCCCATAGATACTTTGAATAATAAAACACCAAGATGCATACATAGACTAGGTTGAGAAGTGTATTTTGGAGGGGCTTGTCAAGATGCCCTAGTATGACACAAAGACAAATTTACTCAATTATTTTATTAGGAGCTACAATCGTGCAAAGTGCATATTCACTGCAAAGGTGAATCATGGGTTTTCCAATTTGGGATCAGCCCCAAAGATATCCATCACTTGATGAGGCTCCCCCACATAAATGTTAAACCTGTGACCACCCATGCCTTAGTAACAGACTAGGAAAATAAGTATCTAGAGTCTTACTTTGACCTATCAATTGAGGGTTTATACTATTTCATTAAATTAATATTATTTTCATTTAAATTTTGCTTTAAAATTTATACCTTTATTAAACCTCCTTAATAACATATTTGCTTCCGTTACAGGTGGTCAGAATCACAAATCCAATAGGTGCCTCCCTATACAATGTATGAACAATCCTTTTCTTCTAGCCATGATAGAATTCTTTTAGGGTAGAATTGTAATACAGGGTAGAGAATTAAACATTTCAATCTGGGCTATGGTTTACATCCTGCACACTCTGAGTGGCCAACAATTTTATTGGTGTTCATATTTATCAAACAAGATTATCTATGATTTAAATACTAATCTTACCATTGATAATTGTACTTTTACATATACCAATTATATTATTACTTTGTACAATGAGGCATTTCACTAATTACAAATAGAGAGCACAAATATTCCAATTGGTCTTCAAGAAAAATGAAGCTCAACTCTATTTTAGTTACATAATAAGAGGTCAATTAGTGTTTGAAACTACATTTTAAATTATTAAAAAATTATTTAATGTAATTTATTTAATTAAACCAATAGTATCCTCCTAGAAAAAATGCATCTAGTGTTAGGAAGACAGGCAATGGTAAGAAGTCAACAACCCGGTGAGGGTTCTGAAGGATCACACATGGATGTAGAATCATCCTCTCATCCATTGACTAAATAAAAAAGGTTGAGAATTTATATTATGCTTCCACCCAATCTAGTTGCACCAACACAAACTCAAACCTACTTTCATGCTGTCAATAATACCACTGTCTTGTTCACATTATTAATAATTTCATTATACATTGTAGTTGTAGTCTTTTATTTGATTCATGTTATTTTTACAACATCCACATAATCTTCCCCCAAATATTACCAATAATAACCTCCAAGTATTTAATTGCAATAGATATCTTTAGGGCATCTTCAATAATAAGGTATGCACTTATCAATGTTTTTTGTAATATAATTATTAAATATTAACTTTTTTAATATTTAGTATTTATTTATTTTCTTTTTAAATTTGAAGGGACCCTTTTTCAAAGGCAACACTTTCCACCACCACCATCAAACCACCAAGTTGTAACCAGGGGCAAAAATTTATCATTTCTGGCCCCAAGCAGTGGTAATGTACATTTGACAATGTCAAAGTTTCCAAACCTTTATCTTGGTGGTCTCCCTACCTCAAGAACCACCATTTTACAACAAATAGATCTTGATGATGAAATTTTGGGGATGGAGAGTGGGGATCAATATAATTTTTTCAATCCCCATGATATTATTCATGGATCGCAATCGAGGGGGCCAAAGGCCAGTTCCCAACAATTACCAACACCTAATTCCCTGTCCCCCTTCCAATCCTGAGATTCTTACGACTAATGATGAGCTTACCAATTTTGATTTTAAATAATTTATTGGTGGATAATACTGCCACATATATAAAAGAAATTATTCTTGGTGAACTTGAGTGTTTCAGAATATGGAAGGTAAGGGCTAAAGTTTTGATTCAAGAAATAAATTTCCATTTTCACAATCACTCCCAATGTAACCAATTATTCAAATTGGTTGAAAATCAACCAACAAAAATTGATGTTTTTTTGAATTAGGTTATTTGTAGAGCAATAAATATTAATAATGATCACAATGATAAAGTTTTAGATATTATGTTGAATAGGATTGATAATTTAAACGTAGAGGCCCACGTGTAATACAAAAAATGGGCAAAAGACAAAATTCTTGTGGTTATTGCTGATGCAGAAAATGGGAAAGCCATGATATGTTATATTTATTCTAAGTTGTTTGTCATTTGCACTTTAGTTCTTACAAATTTTAGTGTAATAATATTCATTATTTAATTGTAATCAAAATATGATAATTTGAAGAATCAAGTGAAGGTAATCTAAATGCACCTCCGAACAACATGAAAAAGTTTAAATTCAAATATTTACCTAAAATAAAAACTTGTTATATTGAATAAAGAAAATAATACATTGAAAAAAATCATCCATGGATTAGATCCATAAATTTTTTTCAAGCAAAAAGTTAAAGTGGATCCCTCATTGCTTTCAGCAGGAGATGCAACAAAAGATGAAAGGGCAAATATTGAGAATATTAATGTTGTAGATAAGGATATTCTCCAATGAGGAATCCTAAAATATGATACAATCCATAGAGAGGGAATGTCTTTTGCAATATAAAAGCAGATAGACACTCCATAAGAAATTCAAAAATCATGAATCAATTAGTTTTATCATGTATTTATAGTGTAAATATTATAATATTACAAGAGACAATTAGTTTTAAACTTAAACATAAATTGTATTTATGGTTGTTTGAAGATGCATTAGATTATTTGATGGCTTTCAGATGCTAATGTGTTAGATATTATCTTGAAATGTAATGCTTTGTTTGTAATTAATTTATCTACACCATATATATGATATATGTTTTTTAAATGTAAGTGTTGATTTTAAATTTCAATTATAGTAGTGTTGATTTATAATAGAGATGTTTTGATGACTAGTGTATGAAATTAAAAATGCATCATGTCTATAAATCAATCATAACTCATAGAAGATAGATCATACCATACACTTCCAATTGGGGATACATTAAATACTTGAGAACATGACTAAGATGAGGATCCACTAGACCCAATTAGGGGATCTCTTACCATAATACACTATGTTAAGGAGGGTTCCAAAGCCTCCAACCAAGCACAATCATGAAATAACCCTAAGGGAGTCCTATGTTTTGATACCTCACTAAACTAATAACAAGTAAAATAAATCTAATCTAGTGCTCACTAAAGCTTGTGGCACAAAGTGGGGGTTATAAATAATAAAAGTAAACATGCATAAGAGACATATAATTACATCAATGTATACATAATCTTAATGCATGGAAAAAAAAGTACAAATGCATATCTATCTACTCTTACAAAGGAGGAACAAATTTAGGAATACTTACCTTTGAAGATGAAAATGCCAAGCTTCAATCTCTCCCTTGGCCAAGGTGATTCATATGAGGTTTTTGTGCTATGTAAGGATGATAAAGACAAATCAAATCTAGGCTACACAACCTATCAATGCATCCAAAAGACTTCTCCATAATAAAAGATCCATATCTTTAAAGAAAGTATGAAACCCTTGGCTTTCTTCTCAATTAGAATGGTGGATAAGCAAATGTGCAATAGTTCTTAATTCTTCTTCTTTTATTTAGATAATGGCAAAATGAACTTGTATATATAGGTAGATTTAACCTTAAGCCCTTTCAAAAGTTTCAACTGATAAGGTCGACCAGTCGACCTATGATAGTTTCAGATAAAAGTTCACTAGGTCACGGGCTAGGTCAGCCAAGAGCCAACAAAGACCCTAAATGAATTTTAACCAAAATTGTATAGGGTCAACCCAATCGACCTAGTATAGAAAAATGAGGTTGAAAACTATACATGGTCAACAGGGTTGACCTAGTATAGTGAACAGTCAAAAGGGGGTCAAGGTTAGAAAAAAGGGGAAAATAGGTGGCAAATGACTGAAGAGTGTGTAATAAAGAAGAAAAATCTTAGAGATAAGGTTTTTAGGAGACAAATGTCTAGATAACAAGTGGAAAAAGGGATGAAAATCCTATGAAGCACTAATGGTTTGTCCACCCTTTTCCTAGCACACCACTTAAGGTGTGCACTTAGAGAGATTGAGACTCGATGGGTTCCTACAAGATATAAAGTTTTAGTAATCGATAAAAGTTTGAAAATATTATATGTATACATATACCCCTCTCAAAGCTCATCATATGCCATGTGAGTGCAACATGGGATGGTGCTTTGGGAATAGAACATGATAAGACACAAAGCGATTAGTAACCATCAATGTACAAAGGAAACCTAATCCTTATAGACTCAAAGCTATGTAGTCAAATAAGCATGCTACTAAGATCAACCTATGAAGGTGGATTGGTACAAGAAAAGTAAAGGGGACCTACCTTCCCACGATGTGTTCCCCATTCCTCAGGGCCTTGTACAGAGCCATCAGTCTACTATGAAGATTGGGTACTTGCATGAGAAAGTAGGTTGCACTAAAAAAAATTTTATTCTCCTTTTCTAATATATTGTCCTACCACACCCTAATGGACGTCTGATCTATCGTGAGGCCAACTATGGAGTTTGAGCTTTGACTAGAAGAAGGAGATGTGATTTGAATCATGGTTTTTTAGTGATTTGACTTTTTAAGAATTTTGAAATATTTTTGCCTTTTTTTAATCATTTATCATTACTTTTTATTAAATGAATTAGATTTTGAATGTTTTAAAGGATTTTTAAGATTCCTCTTCCATACAGACTTAGAATGACCAATTATAAGAGATAGAGTGATACACATGAATGAGTTGTTGGCTTAGGCTAAAAGAAGCTAAATGACCAAAGACAAGACTGACTAGAACACTTAGGCTTAATAATGAACCAACATGTTATCTCAAGTCTCAACCATGTATATGGTTAGTTTACAAAAGGGATAAAGAGAAGAAAGGATATCTAAAGAGGACCGATAAAAGGAGATTATAGTGAAATTTAATTATTTTCTAACTGATCACATGGTAAAGAAGGAATGACTAAAGGGAACAAGGTTTGTATAACCAAGTCACAATGATAATTATATGTGTATATAGAGATAAGAAAGCAAACAATTATGAAAAAAGAAAACAAGGGAGTTTGTAAGAAATAAACTCAAGAATGAAAAGAAAGAATTGATAAAGAAAACATCTATAGGCAACCATAAATGACAAAATAATCAATATAAAGTGTGAAATCAACATCACCATGTAAGATAAATAGGAATTTTACACAATGTCAAATGATATAACAAAGATATAAAGATAAAGTTGGAGCACACGTCCAATCAAAAATGAAATGTAAGAACACCATGCATGTGATCATAAATACTCATAGATTTGACCACACACATTATCCATAACATATAAGAAGTCTTTATGAAGCTAGATGTAAATTACAGCTAATGTCTCATCGATCTTTAGTGAAAATTGGGAAAATAATTCTCGCCTAATATCCTCAATATAAAAGGTAGGAATTCTTGATGGATCATGCTAAGGAGGGCTAGTAGGTAAGGGATACTCAAAAGAATGCATGGAAATGGACTCTACAAGATATGAAGGGATCACTGATGGTGAAGGATCCATAGGTGATGGAATCATAGGTGGAGAAGGATCCATAGGTGAGGGAAGGTCTTGTTAGCCAAATTTCATACCTTATTTTGTAGCTTCCTTTGGATAAGCTCAATGTTCACTTATGTATTTTAACTCACTTGTAAAAGACTAATTATTTTTTGTTTTCTTTTCTTTAAAGCTTTTGTTCGACCTTTTCAATGTGTCTTTTCAGTCTTTTACCCAAGTTTGAATTCTTTCAGGTTTTTTATCTCAAATTTTTGTCTTGAACAAAATGTTTGAAAGAATTCTCTCCTTGTGTTCCCCAAAGGAATTCTTTTAGCCTTTTTGTCTTGGATAAAAAGTCCAAAAGAATTCTTCTTTTGTCTTTTTCAAAGGGACACTTTCCCTTCAAAGTGTCCTTTAGAAATTTTTGAAGGGAGACTTTCCCTTCAAAGTGTCCTTCAAAACTTTTTGAAGGGACACTTTCCCTTCAAAGTGCCCTTCAAAACATTTTTGAAGGGACACTTTCCCTTCAAAGTGCCCTTCAAAACATTTTTGAAGGGACACTTTTCAAGCCCGAAGGACCATTTCTTATGCAAAAGGGACAGTTCATCTCTCCGAAGGGACATTTGAGAAAAGTTTGAAGGGTATAGACACTTGCAAAGTCCATAGAAGGATGATTTCAAAAGAGTCCATAGGGATAGTTTCAAAATTTTGAAGCATTGTTCTCGGTAAAAGTGTCCTTTGAAAGGTTTCCAAAGGGATACTTGAAAAAGGGCCCAAAAGGATATGGAAGAGCCAAGAGAGAACTGAAAGACCATTTCCTTTGGAGAAAGTGTCCATGGGGAAATCATTCAAGATGAGTCTTGAGCAAAGACTCGAAGTAATAAGGGACCCGAAGTAATTGTCCTAGTGAGTGATGGCTATATGGACGTCAATTTAATGATGGATGACTAGCTATTGGCATTAAAACACAAGGATTCCTGATAGAGTAATGACCCTTTTTAAAATTCTAGGCATCTAAGGGCTTGTACTCTCCATTTGACAAAGCATACTAGAGGGCCATTCCACCATTGATCAAGTCATGATCTAACTCATTCTAAATGGTCAATGAAAAGATCAATCATTGTGCACATGGATTCCTATCAAGGCCTCTCTGAGGCTAACAGAATGAGAGTGACTCATGCCTTACACCTTTACACACCTTAGCAAGCTAGTTGGAGGCTGTTAAGTGTCAGAACAAAACTACACAGGGGGATTCCTTTGTCACAACCAATTGATGCCTTCCCCAAAGTATCTTGACTTTTCTAAGCAAACATAAAAGCATCTTCAAAAAGATAGGTCAAGAGTGTAACCACTTGAGATGACATGGATCAATCATGTAGTTTAAAAGAGAATCATTAGCAAAATGGTTGTAGCTAAAGGCAATGACTCTTAATAGATTGATTCCTCTCTTCGATGCTCAAAGGTCTTTCCCTCTCTCACGTCTCTTGTGTTATATATACAACCCTTGGGCTAAGTTAAAATCATCCACACAACGTATGGTGAAGCCCTACTAAATTGTTTTCATTTCCCTACCTTTAAGCAATTAAGCATAGGTCTATTCATTTCAAGTTCTAAATAATTGTCTGAGTTTGTAAGAGACACATAGTGATAACAAGTGATGGTTTCACCATTTTTTCCTTTATCCTTCACATTTTGAGCAAGAGTTTTGGTCTAACAATCATATAGAGTGCATCCAAGTGTATGGAGTTTCTACATGTGTATAATTATTCTTAAAATATACATGGTGTCTTTCAGTTCATCTGTGTTGTCCCCCAAAAATATCACTCATTTTTGGGACAACATTTGAACTATTTTGGTTTAACAAACCAAAATCCTCTCTCCCATCCTCAAAATTTGTTCTAAGTATTTAAATTCCTCATTTTTCATTCAAATTCCTCATTTTTCAAGCTTTTCAGAGAATTTACGAACTCTGCAAGCTAGAATCTATAGACTCTATAGGCTAGAATATACAGAGTCTACAGGCTAGAATCTACAAAATCTACAGGCTTGAAACTACGGACTCTATAGGCTTGAAACTATAGACTCTACAGGAAGAAAATCTATGAACTCTATAGGAAAAGTTCTATGGGTTTCACAAGTTGATTTCTATGAACTCTACAAGAAAGAAGCAAGCTCTCAACACTTAGGCGATTTCAAAGTTGGTTCAACGACAAGGTTCAACCAAAAAAGTTCATCGGCAAGCTTCTAAGCAAGGATTGAACCATTGAACTGTTAAACCATTGAACCACTAAACCGTTGAACCTTGAACCATTTTGGTTCAACGGGTTCAATGGGTTCAAAGGTTTAACATCAATAGAAAGAGTTAAGTGCATTTGTCAAGGCTCAAAGTTCAACTGCTTCAAGGTTCAATGGCTTCAAAACACTTATCAAAGAGAAGAAGGCTTGAACCATTGAACCATTGAACCATTGAACCACTTTGGTTCAAAGGTTCAAGGGTTCAAAGGTTTAATGGGTTTAACGAGGTTTGTTTTAAAGAATCTTGGTTTAATCGGTCAATAGAAACAAGGGAATGAACCATTGAACCTTGAACCAAAGCTGGTTCAATCGATTGGTTCAAGTGACAAGTTCAAAGGAGAGCGCCAAGCGTCAAAGACACAAGTGCCCTTATGAAGGGAATTTCTAGCAAAAGTGACTTAAGGAAACAAAAACCTGATAGAACACAGTAGATGCTACCACGTGTCACAATTCGAGATTCACATAAAATTGACTAAGGCAAATTTCCAAGGGGTAAACAGCCATTTCAGAGGACACTCAGAAGCCAAAGTGAACCATTGCAAAAACCCAAAAGGCTAATTTGGAGCTCGAACAGCCCTTGCAGAGGGCAGAAAGGGGGAAAATGGACCAATTCAAAGGCCAAAAGAGCAAAGGGATTTCCTTCAAAAAATTTCCCCCAACAAAATAGACAAAGTGAATTCCTTTGAGAAAATGAACAAGGAAAAGGACAAAGCAAAATCATCTAGACAATTTGTCTGAAAGAATTCACTTGAAAAACAAAGCAAAGCCCAGTGAAAAGACAAGGCAAGGAAGACTTCCTTTGGACAAATTACCTAAATGAATTCCTTCAGACATTTTGTCTAAAGGAAATAAAGGATAAATCCCATCAGAAGAAAGAAGCCCGAAGGCCATTCGAAGACTGCTCAAAGGGTAGATACCCTTTTGGGGGGTTATTTCAGACCCAAAGCAGACCATTTCTCAAGGCCCCAAAGGTTAGGTCCCCTCTGAGAAAGATCAAATGACAAGTCAAAGGAATTACTGAAGAAAGTGACATGCCCATAGACGTCAAAGTCACAACAATGAAATAGCTATTGATCCTTGCAGGTTTAAGCACAAACATGAATGCATTCAAAGGCTTTAGCGACAAGTTCAAAGGAAGAACCACTGAGAGGAGCGTAAAGAGTAGGAACGACTAGAAACATTTGCACATTAGATATGTTTCTAGAAGTAGACCGCCAGGTGGATATTGAAAGATGCAAACTTTTAATAGTGTGACCCGTTTCTCTGCATTGAGAAAATAAAATGGGTAAATGCCCCTAGATTCTAGCATGTCTTCTTAACAAAATTCAATGCAACATGATGTGTTACTATTCCTGAGTCCTTCTTGAAGAGGATATATAAGGGACTCTCTTGTTGTTGGAGAGATATATCTCTCGGATTATCAGAAACAAAACTCTGCCCAAATTGAAAGGCATTACTGAGACTTTGAGCTCAAATTGTTGATCATATTTTGTTATTGGAATAAGAAAGCAAGTGACTTTTAAGACTTTGTGCTGTGATATCTTTGTTGTTGGGGAAACTATTCTTATGTCTTTTTCCTTAATATATTTTTTGTTCCTTTAATTCAATAAGTAGAATTAGTGAAAATGGTCAGGAAGGTGTCCTGAAGCCAACTGTGGAGAGACTTTGTGCCCCCACAATTGCCTTTAGTGTGTTTTATTTTTGTTTTTGTGTAAAAGACCTTGGGATGACTTTGTGCCCTCATTGTCCTTTGTATCTCACTCTTGCACAATTGAGGTGGAGACTTTGTGCTACATCTCAATCTGCTGGTTACTACTTTCTTGGTTACATTTTGTAATTACTACCAGAAGTATTCTTGTGGTTTGCTGAGTAGTACTTCTGAAAGAAGAGGAGTACTTTATATCATTTCCCTTAAGATTTCCCCTTTGATTTGCATGCATCATCTCTGAAGAAAGAGAGATGGATGGTTTGTTCTACCCTTGAGTATTATTTTCTATATATATATATATATATATATATATATATATATATATATATATATATATATATATATATATATATATATAGAGCATATCTATAGGGAACCTCCCCTTGATAAGAAGAGAGATTAGTCCCCTGTTGATGTGGTAAACCTACACATTTGGATGACTAATCTTCCTACTTTGGATGATCAGACCTATTTTTTTTATTAGTATGCTGATCGAAAAAATATTCAACCAATAATTTTTGGTGACTCCATTAGAGATGAACGTGCAATCTGAAGCCTCAAGTTTAAGATTGAAGCAGTTCCTTCCCTTATCCATTATATAGACTCTAGCGACTCCATTCAGTGTCTTACCCATTATCATTATAGCCTTACCATCTTCCTCCACCTCCATTATTTTATTTGGTCTACAAAACTAGAGCTGTTGGAAAAGAGTGCGCAGTTTGTAGCCTCAAGCCTCAAGCTGAAGCAGAGCCAGTCCTTTTCCATTTTTGTTTTGAAATTTGGCCACTCCATCCAAATTTGTTATCTCTATGTTTCTTAGTTAAATCATGGCATTTCGAGGCCCCTGGGGTAACTCTTTTGGCCCACTCAACTTGACTCCGCCTCTGCATGAACTCCCACATAGTTCAAGAAAGAATTTCCCCAAATTCTTTGGTGATGAGATAGTTCACCTTGATGAACACATTACAGCCTTCAACATAGCCTGTGGTGTTATAGGGGTGGAATTTGAAGATGTGGTAGTCAGGATTTTTGTGGAGACACTACAAGGTGCTACTGCAGACTGGTTCTACCATCTACAAGCTGGATTAGTGACTGACTGGGATATACTCAAAGCCATGTTTAAAGTGAGGTTCAAGCCTATAAAAGATGTACATGCCTTGTTGGCCTAGCTCACTTAGCTGAAGAAAGAGCCTCATGAGCCTATGAGGGATTTTATTGCTAGGTTCGACAAGCTGAGGCATAGGATTCCCATGGTTACCTACCTAACACCTCATAACCTCAAATGCTTCTTCATCAACTCACAGCTGCCTGAAGTGAGTTTTTTGCTAAGATGAGCTGGCCACATAGACCTTGCTGCTGCTCAGGACTTGGATACTAAGGTAGAAGATGACCTTATCTTGGTAGAAAAGATAAGGAGAGACCCAAACAGAGGCAAGCTCTCTTCATCTTCTGAATACTCACCCATAGTCACCATTGACCCAATGGTACAAAAGCTGGCAAATGTATTACTAGCCTTCAATAGACAGATGACATAAGGTATGTCTTCTGCTCCTCTATATAAAGATATACCAAGGAGGATATTCTCTAATCAACCATATCAAGGCAACACTGCCAGAAGTCAAGGGCAAAAATCATCTTCCTCCCCCATAGAGGAACCTTGCCCTTGAAACACCTCCAACCAACTCAGTAGTTGGATATATAGAAATATAACATGTTTCCTATTTCCAACTTGAGTTCTAGCAAGAAAATGACACTGATCTCTTCAAGGAGGATCTAGAAGAATCAACTGGTGACTCCCACATTGGTTTCCTAAATTTCCAAGATGAACCCAAAAGTGAAGGTGAAGCAGTCAAATGATCATATGCAGTATTCACCAGGTCCAAAAATCAGTCAACCTAGTAGGCTGACAAAGAGAAGACAAAAGAGTGACCCCAACTAGTAATTTCAATTGCTAAGTAGAGAAACCCTCTTCCTTTCCAGTCAAAGGACCCAGTGATTGCCAAAGAAGTAAATACATTGAACATCTCTGCACCTTCTACTTCAAATTCATAGATCAGTTCTTCCCCTCCCAAAAACCAAAAGGATGAACTCCCATCCTCTCTTCCAAGTCCATCTTAGTCATTTTCCATGATTGATCATGTCAAGAAATCCAAAATTTAGATGACTGAGTTTGAATCCCTGCAAGCCAATCCTGAGAAATTAAACATTGGTGGAGAACTAAGTGTGGACCTATCTAAGGCAAAAATTATGGTCATCCAAATGTCAGCCCCTGCAGCTCAAATTCTGTTTGAGCCTTTAGGTAGGGGTAATTGCTTCTTGACCACAGAGGATGCTCATGTCTCAGCTGATGAAAGTCCCATAGCTGGCAATCCAAGATTTCATCCAAACAAGGCATCAAACAAATTGGCAGGGTGTAGTACAAATCAAGAAGGATCTTCCATCTCCCATGAAGAGAAATTTGATAGAAGATTAGCTTTTAATGATGCTTGGATCCTAAAATATAATGGTAGTAATTCTTCTACAACTGGATTCAGATCTTTGTTGCTCAAATTAAAAACTGCTCATGGTGAAGAGGTCAAACTCCTTCACACCAAAGGAGATGTTGAGCTGATGGTTTGTCAAGAGTTTGATGCTGACAATAAAAGCATGTGTTGGACTGAACTAGCAGAACAACAAGTTATGATGGTGGACCATACTACTATATTTTGAAGTTAGCAAAAGGAACTCTTCATAGAGAGAGCAAGGAGTTATGGTTTTCAGTTTGAAGACCACATCCTGCCATGGGGCAAGAAAAAAAAAAGCCAAGAGGAAGACACAAAAAATTGGTTTCCTAGTGGAGAGTTCCATTCGCCCATCATCATTTTTGGGGACAAAATGGTTTCCTACTGGTTTATCAGGATGGCACACCATTTTCATTATCTCATAATGGGCAGCTTCAGAATCACTTCAATTTTTGAAGTATCAAATAAGTTCACCTATACATATGTACATTTGTATAGTCTTTAGTTCTATTTTGTGCTTTTTGTTTTCATTTTTGGAGCCTTTCTTTTTTGGGTAGCATGACTCCATAGCCCAATGACACACTTCAAGGCACTAGATATTTTGGGTTCTACTCCCCTCAGCTGTTCCAAGTTTTCAACTGAAGGAAGTTCCCCAACTAGAGCCAACTGTTGTCCCCAAAAAATATCACTCATTTTTGGGACAACATTTGAACTATTTTGGTTCAACATACCAAAATCCTCTCTCCCATTCTCAAAATTTGTTCTGAGTATTCAAATTCCTCATTTTTTAAGCTTCTCAAAGAATCTACGAACTCTGTAGGCTAGAATATATGAAGTCTGCATGCTAGAATCTATGGACTCTACAAGCTAAAATCTACGAACTCTATAGGATTGAAACTATGGACTCTGTAAGAAGAAAATCTATGGACTCTGCAGGAAAAGTTCTATGGGTTTCACAGGTTGATTTCTATGGACTCGACAGGAAAGAAGCAAGCTCTCAACACTTAGGCAATTTCAAATTTGGTTCAAGGACAAGGTTCAACCCAAAAAGTTTATTAGCAAGCTTCTAAGCAAGGATTGAACCATTGAACTATTAAACCATTGAACCATTAAACCGTTGAACCTTGAACCATTTTGGTTCAACGAGTTTAATGGGTTCAAAGGTTCAACATCAGTAGTAAGAGTTACACACATTTGTCAAGGTTCAAAGTTTAACCGCTTCAAGGTTCAACGGCTTCAAAACACTTATCAAAGAGAAAAAGGCTTCAACCATTGAACTGTTGAACCATTGAACCACTTTGGTTCAAAGGTTCAACGGGTTTAACAAGGTTTGTTTCAAAGAATCTTGGTTCAAGTGGTCAATAGAAACAAGGGAATGAACCATTGAACCTTGAACCAAAGTTGGTTCAATCGATCGGTTCAACTGACAAGTTTAAAGGAGTGCCCCAAGTGTCAAAGACACAAGTGCCCTTGCGAAGGGAATTTCTAGCAAAAGTGACTTAAGGAAACAAAAAACTGATAGAATGCAATGGATGCTGCCACATGTCACAATTTGAGATTCACATAAAATTGACTAAGGCAAATTTCCAAGAGGTAAAAAACCCTTTTAGAGGACACTCAGAAGCTAAAGTGAACCACTGAAAAAAATTGAAAGGCTAATTTGGAGCTCAAACAACCCTTGTGGAGGGCAAAAAGGGGGAAAATAGACCAGTTCAAAGGCCAAAAGAGCAAAAGGATTTCCTTCAAAAAAGTTCCCCTGACAAAACAAACAAAGTGAATTCCTTCAGGAAAATGAACAAGGCAAAGGACAAATCAAAATCCTCCAGACAATTTGTCTAAAGGAATTCGCTCGAAAAACAAAGCAAAGCCCAACAGAAAGACAAGGCAAGGAAGACTTCCTTCGGACATTTTGTCTGAAAGAAATAAAAGATAAAGCCCACCAGAAGAAAGAAGCCCAAAGGCCATTCGAAGACTACTCAAAGGGTAGATACCCTTGTAGGGGGTTCTTCTCGACCCAAAGTGGATCATTTTTCAAGGCCTCGAAGGGCAGGTCCCCTCTGGGAAAGATCAAATGACAAAGCCAAAGGAATTGCCAAGGAAAGTGACGTGCCCACAGACACCAAAGTCACAACAATGAAATAGCCATTGATCCTTATAGGTTTAAGCGCAGACGTGAATGCATTCAAAGGCTTTAGTGACAAGTTCAAAGGAAGAACCGCTGAGAGGAGTGTAAAGAGCAGGAATGACCAAAAACATTTGCACATTAGATATGTTTCTAGAAGTAGACCGCCAGGTAGATATTGAAAGATGCAAAATTTTAATAGTGTGACCCGTTTCTCTACATTGAGAAAAGAAAATGGGTAAATACCCCTAGATTTCAGCATGTCTTCTTAACAAAATTCAATGCAACATGATGTGTTACTATTCTTGAGTCCTTCTTGAAGAGGCTATATAAGGGACTTTCTTGTTGTTGGAGAGATATCTCTCTCAGATTATCAGAAACAAAACTCTGCCCAAATTGAAAGGCATTATTGAGACTTTGAGCTCAGATTGTTGATCATATTTTGTTATTGGAATAAGAAAGCAAGTGACTTTTAAGACTTTGTGCTGTGATATCTTTGTTGTTGGGGAAACTGTTCTTATGTCTTTTTCCTTAATATATTTTCTGTTCCTTTAATTCAATAAGTAGAATTAGCAAAAATAGTCAAGAAGGTGTCTTGAAGCCAATTATGGAGAGACTTTGTGCCCCCAAAATTGCCTTTAGTGTGTTTTTTTTTGTTTTTGTGTAAAAGACCTTGGGATGAGTTTGTGCCCTCATTGTCCTTTGTATCTCACTCTTGCACAATTGAGGTGGAGACTTTGTGCTACATCTCAATCTGCTGGTTACTACTTCCTTGGTTACATTTTACAATTACTACTAGAAGGATTCTTGTGGTTTGCTGAGTAGTACTTCTGAAAGAAGAGGAGTGCTTTCTGTCATTTCCCTTGAGATTTCCCCTTTGATTTGCATGCATCATCTCTAAAAAAGAGAGATGGATGGTTTGTTCTACCCTTGAGTATTATTTTCTATTTATATACATATATATATACATATATATATATATATATATACATATATATATACATATATATATATATATATATACATATATATATATATATATATATATAGGGAACCTCCCCTTGATGAGAGTAGAGATTAGTCCCCTTTTGATGTGGTAAACCTACACATTTGGATGACCAATCTTCCTACGTTGGATGATCAGACCTATTTTGTTTATCAATATGCTAATCAATAAAATATTCAACCAACAATCTGCATTTCATCATTTCATTCATCTCACCTCTATCTGAACATTGTGTTAGATTATTTAAAGCTTGAGAATGGTCTATGTATTTTATTGTATTGTGCACTAGGTTATGGCATTCATGTAGAGGACAATCTTTGGTGCATCACCATTCTTAGAATAGGTTTCTTTCATGCAAATTCTAACTCTTTTCCTTTCAATCAACTGGTTTAAATAGATATTATATTGAAAATTACATATAGGGAGCTAACCCTTTAAATCTATAGGTTCATTTCCCCTATAGGCACACCCACATGCCTGGAAATGATCCAACATTGCCCAAATCTAGAAGAGGACTGAACACCCCCTTCTATGGTGTAATATTTGGAGAGAACAGTTTTGGCACGCCCGATTAGACCCCAGTTCTTGGTTATTTACATGTAAAAGTGAATGCTAGTCTTGCCAAACCTGAGTTTGTAATCTTAATACAATATTTGGAAACTCCAAAGTGTAAGAATCCTTGGTTGTAGATCAAGTTTTCCACATTTTACTTCATGGCCCTCACTAGGTCATCTAGGATTCTTAACTGAATCCCTTTAGTTAAAATTCTTCTTGAAGAGCAATGCCCTGAACCTTTCTTTCCACTTGGAGATCCTAGGCAAGGAGATTTTGAAGAGGAAGTTGAAGAGATCGAAGAAGTAAAAGATCAAGAGGAAAAAAGAGAAATGGATAAATAATAGCCTTTCCTAGCCTTTAACACACAAAATCCAATTAACCTTCCTCCATATGACCCTATCCCTCCAAATTCTATGGAAAATCTCCCTAGTTTTAATGGGAAAGGTTATATTACCCCATCTGAACATATTAGGGACATCTCAAATTTTTGTAACTTTCGAAATGTCAACCGAGCCAATATAGCCATTAGGTTGCTTGCTATGACTCTAAGAGGCAAGGCACTTGAATAGTATAGAACATTGGAAGGGAAAACATTACAAGTTAGGATGGATTTTGAGAGTTATTGGTAACAAGATTCAAAAATAAGTGTGACCATGACTCATCGATTCATCAGTTGAACATAATAAAGAGAGGTCTCAATGAATCTATGGGAGCTTTCAATGAAAGATTTCAAAGGACATGGCATAGCTTACTGCCTATCATGAGACCTCCTCCAAGCTTTATGTTCCACACCTATCTTAAAGGTACTGGTACTGATGTAGTAGTGATGTTACAATCTATAAGAGGATTCACTTTACCTGATGTATATGAAATAGTTATTGAAGCTAAAAATAGCTTGATACAAGTTGAAAGACTCCCTCCAAGAGTTTCCATGATGTTGATGTCTCATAGTTAAGTTGAAGCTCCAAGAATAGCTCAAATTCCTAATTCCAATGTCAAGCCAAGAGCCTTCTCCAAAAAAGTGGATAGCATTGTGGATAAAGATGAGGAAATTTAGTCATTACGCGCTCAACTCAAGTAAGCTCAACTTCAAGTAAATGCTCCTCCTAATCCACAATATTATTCTCAACAAGGATATAGATATCCACGCTAATATAATTACCAAGGGAGAGGACAAGGTCATCAAGGTTTCAATAGGCAACCCAATGCCTATAATCCCAATACCACTCCTTCTCCTAAGGTGGTTGTTCTATCACATGCTAATATAGTCCAAGGAGAGGATCATTTAGACCCATGGGGGGAACCTCAAGGTTAGTATATGTATAATGGTGGAGAAGGTAGCCAAACCTTGATGGAACAATAAGAAGCTACTCCTTATGTAACTTTAGAAGAATCAAACCTTATGAAAAAGGATAATCGTGGAGAAGGCAACAACCAAAGTGTAGGCATGATGAAATTCCAAGAAAGAGATGATTATGTGATAAATTAAAGCATGTTAGTTTTAGCCAACACAAGACCCAATAAGAGAGTGTTGGGAGAAGATCAAGAATAATGAGTAACTCCAAGAGATGCCTCTCCAAGGCCACCAATTATGGATCTTAGTGTAATTCCTACTATGAGTTATACCCCTCAACAAAATTAGAATGATAGTTTGGCTTTGTAGACTACAACACAACAAGTTTAGGCTCCTTCTCTACCTTCAAAGGTCTAAGAAAAGGTGAATGATCCCTCTCTAAACATTATTGATTCTTTGAAGATTACTAAAAAAGAAAACTCTTTGGGAGGTCTTGCACATGCCTAGTCAAAAGGAGCTCTTGCAAGAACAACTCACAAGCATCCATACAACCCCCCAAACTTTAAATTAAAATGGTGTAGCACTTATCAATGATCCAAGCCATGTATTATATCCCTCCACCAAGTCTGAAAATCCTCCACCCTTCTATCTCACCCTCATTGTGGGAGACAAGCTGGTCCATAATTGCATTGTGGATAGTGGAGCTAATACCATTATTATGCCTAAAGTTGTGGCTGATAAGATGGGATTAAAATATGAGCCATATAACAAGGGTGTATTATAGCTTGATGGGACTCCAAACAAGATGGTGATATTGGTCAAAGGTCTAAAGGTCTTTCTACATGATTACCCAAGTTTCCTAAATTTTCAAGATGTTGTGGTGGTAGACCTTCCAACTCATTTTGCTATCTGTTTGTCAAGGGACTTCACAACTAAGATACGAGGGTACCTTTCTACTAATTGGTGTTTCTTAAATTTTAAAACAAGGTATGGAACAAAAACAACCATAAGGACTCAACCCTTAATGAGGTTCTATATTGAGCCATACATGGAGACAAGTTCAAATAATAATTGTCTAATTAACAAAGAGCAAAAAAGTGTTATGGATGGTGAAGCATCCTCCTCCCTTGAAGGTATTTCTAATCTCTTCCTTGATAAATACAAAACTAAAACACATGGAATTTATCCATATAATTTCATTGAAGAGACTGATTTGGGAGTTTATTGTCTGTGTGAAGGGGATGTTCCAATCCTTTCACTCACTAATGAAGACCATGAGATTGAAGGAATTTGGGAAATGTTTTTTGATGGCTCAAGAAGCAAAGTAGGTGAAAGATATGGTGTTATGTTAGTTTCTCCATTAAATAATTGTTATTACTCCTCATATATATTCCACTTCAGCTGCACTTATAATGTGGTAGAATATGAAGGCCTAGTCCATGGTCTCCAATGAGCAAAGAAGAGAGGAATCAAGAGTTTAAAGGTTTATGGAGATAGTGAGATGATCATCCACCAAGTAAGAAATTAGGACACAACCAAGAATACCTTGCTTAAATCCTAAAAACATAGGGTATGGGACCTACTTTAAGACTTTGATGCCTTTAACATACAACCCATACCAAGGGATTGTAATAAACATGCTGATAGATTGGCTACCATAGGGGCACAGTTTGATACATCTACTGATGTGGGATAGGAGAAAGATAAATATCATATCAAGATCATCATGAGACCCTCTATTCCATATAATGAAATGTCATGGTAGGTGTTTGAAAGTGATGAACACATTGCACACTTCTTGCAAAATGAGGTAGGTTTCTCCTCAAGAAACCAAAAGAAATTACATGATCAATATGAAGAGAAAATAATTTAGTTGAAGACAAATAAGATACCTAAGGGGATGATTACCTTAGAGAGTTTTTTCAATGAGGATGATTAAAATAAGAAAGAAAGAGTGAGCATGTCAATAAAGGAAGAGAACTATGAAAGAGTCTTGATTTTTAAGGATAGACTTTTGAAAATTGGCAAGGTATGTTCTCAACCTGAGAAGCAAGGTTTTATTGAATTGTGCAAAGAGTTTAATGAAATATTTGCTTGGGAGTATAAAGAATTGAAAGGGTTTGATCCAAGTCTAGCTCATCATACCATCGAGTTAGAATTTGGAGCTAAATTGGTTAGGCAAAAACAAAGGCCTATCAATCCCAAGATAAAAGAACTCATGAAAAAAGAGCCAACCAAGTTGATTGAGTCTATGATCATCTTTATTATCAAACATTCAAATTACATGGCCAATCTTGTGCCTATCCAAAATAATAATGGACAAATCATACTATGTGTGGATTTTCAAGACCTTAGTAGAGTGTCTCTCAAAGATCATTATCCACTACCCTCCATGGAGCAAATTTTGTAAGTTATTTCAGGTTCCTAGCGCTACTCTCTTCTTCTTAGTTATTCAGGTTATAATCAAATATTTATAAATGAGGAGGATCAGTTCAAGACAAACTTCACCATAAAGTGGGGAGCCTTTGCCTATAAGAAGATGCCTTTTGGTTTGTCCAATGCTGGAGCCACTTTTTAAAGAGTAATGGACATGGATATTACAGGTTTGACCAATAAGTTTCTACTTGTGCATCTAGATGATGTAACTATTTTTTCAAAAGATATTGATGATCATATGAAACATCTAAGGTATGTGTTTAATAAATGTAGGGAGTATGGCATATCCCTTAATCCAAAAAGGTGCATCTTGGTATTCATGAAGGTAAACTTTTAGGGCACATTATTTTAGAAGGAGGCTTGTCTATTGACCCTGAAAGGATTGAGGATATCCTAGGCTTGTCCTTGACTCAACATAAGAAGGGAATATAAAGCTTCTTGGGGAAAATAAACTTTGTTAGAAGGTTTATTCTAGACTTTGTAGCTATGGTAAAGCCTATCATAGACATTCTAAAAAAGAACCATGTTTTTACTTGGACAAAGGAGGGAAATAGAAGTTTTGAGACAATCAAGCAAGCAATTGCAAAATATCCTACTCTCTTAAACCCAAACTTTGCCAAGGATTTCACACTCTATACCTTCTCTAACCTTGATACACTCTTAGCCATGCTTATGCAAAATAATGATGATGAGATAGAGAAATTAATTGCATTCTTCAGCCAAGGATTGGAGGATTATGAGGTCAAATATACATTTGTTGAGAAGCAAGATTTGACAGTGATAAGGGGTTTCAAAAAATTTAGTCACATGGTCTCAAATAATAAGATACATGTCATGGTTTCTCATCCTAGCACCAAAGAGTTTCTCCTAAGCAAGGACCTCAATGAAAAGAGAGATGGCTGGATCACAAAGGTGATGGAATATGATGTGAACATCAAGGTGATAAAATTGGTGAGAGGATAAGGATTATGTAGGCATTTAGCTTCAAATATGCAAAAGCCAAAAAAATAGGTCTTGATCAACCAAGTTCACTCCCAACCAGTTGATCACATACAGTTCAAAGATAGACACAAGACATCATCAATTTCCTTCAAAATGGTGAGTGTCCCAATGGTTTGAGCAAGTCTCAAAGGAGATACTTTAGATTGCAAACCATTCCCTATTGCCTTGTTGATAATGTTTATTTAGAAATGACACAAATGGTTTGCTATTGAGGTGTGTTGATAATGGTCAATTTTACATGCTGCTGGAAAGTTTTCACAATGGTAGAGATGGAGGTCATTTCTCTCCTAGAACTATAGATACAAAGATAATGAGGGCTAGTTACTATTGGCATAGTCTTTTTAAGAACTATTATCATTGGGCTAAGGTATGTCCTCAATGTATCTTCTTTGTGGGCAAATAGAAACTTGCAACCCTTCCATTAAATCCTATCCAAGTGGACCAACATTTCATGCAATGGGGCCTTGATTTCATTAGTATGATCAACACTCCATCAATTACTAGACACAAATGGATATTGACTGCTACTGAGTACTTCAAAAGGTGGGTAGAAGTTGTTACATTGAAGGAGGTAACTGAAAACATTATCTTGGAGTTTTATGAGAGCATTATTACAAGGTTTGGATTTCCTCATATCATCATTTTTGATAATGCACTTGCTTTCATAAGTGCTAAAACTTTTGATTAGGCAAGTAGGAATGGAGTTCACTTGAGTAAATCATCCAATTATTAACCTCAAGGTAATAGATTAGCTAAGTCTACCAAAAAGAACCTCATCAAGATTATTAAGAGAACATTGGAGAAAAATCAAAGAGCCTAGCACAAAAAGTTAAAAACAACTTTATGGGTAGACATGATTACTCTTAAGAAATCAATTGGTAACTCTCCCATTATACTTATTTATGGGAGAGAAGCCAGGTTGTCCATATCCCAAGAACTCCCTATCCTAGAACTTGCACAATAGCTGAAATTAATTGAAAAAACTCCAATTGAAGTCAGGTTGACAGGACTAATGTAGCGGCAAGAGGCAAGGAATGATGCACACAAGGCTATGGAGCACCATCAAGTACTCATGAAGAAATCCTTTGATAAAAGAACAAGTGCATGAGTGTTTAAAGAGGGTGACTTGGTTTTGAAATGGGATGAAGACAAAACAAATCTAGGTAGACATACAAAGTTTGACACTTTATGGGGTGGCCCTTACATCATTAGTAAGTGCAAGAAAAATAACTCCTTTTAGTTATCTAAGATGAATGGAGAAGAGTTGCCTATCCATGTGAATGGGATACACTTAGAATTTTACTATTAGTCCTTGCTTGTCTTTTTGTAAATACTAGTCTAGTTGTGTGTTTCCTTTTGGTTGGTTGTTATGTTCCCTAAGTGCATTGTTGCATAAGTGTCTTTCTTTCCTCTTGATTGGCATGCATCTTTGCCTTTGTGCATTTTATCATCCAACTTATGTGTTTTTAGCCAAGAAGCTTGTTCAAGGTATTTTGAGTGCCTTATGCATGACTCCATGCCTAATGGAAGGATTTAGGTGACTAGTCTTTAGCATAATAGGCATGCCTCCCCTCAGAATCACCAAGAATGTTAGCCAAATTTCATACCTTATTTTACAACTTATTTTGATTAAGTTCAACATTCACTTATCTATTTTAACTCACTTGTAAAATACCAGTTGTTTTTTATTTTCTTTTCTTCAAAGCTTTTGTTAGGCCTTTTCAAAGTGTCTTTTTGGTCTTTTTCCCAAGTTTGAATTCTTTCAAGTTTTTTGTCTCAAATTTTTGTCTTGGAAAAAAGTCTGAAAGAATTCTCTCCATGTATTTTTTGAAAGGACACTTTCCCTTCAAAGTGTCCTTTAGAACTTTCTGAAGGGACACTTTCCCTTCAAAGTGTCCTTCAAAACTTTTTCGAAGGGACACTTTCCAAGCCCGAAGGACCATTTCTTATGCAAAAGGGATAGTTCATCTCTCCAAAGGGACACTTAGGAAAAGTTTAAAGGGTATAGACACCTGTAGAGTCTATAGAAGGATGGTTTCAAAAGAGTTCATAGGGATAGTTTCAAAATGTTGAAGGGTTATTCTCGATAAAAGTGTCCTTTGAAAGGTTTCCAATGGGACACTTGGAAAAGGGCCCAAAAGGATATGGAAGAGCTAAGAGAGAGCTAAAAGACCATCTCCTTCAAAGAAAGTATCCATGGGGAAATCATTTGGGATGAGTGTCGAGTAAAGACTTGAATTAATTAGGGACCCAAAGGAATTATCTTTGTGAGTGATGACTATATGGATGCCAATTTCATGATGAAGGACTAGCCATTGGCACCAAAAATAATGATTCTTAGTAGAGCAACGATATTTTTTCAAATCCTAGGCATCTAAGGGCTAGCATTTTACATTCGACAAAGCATACTAGAGGGCCATTCCACCATTGATCAGGTCATGATCTAGGTCATTATGGATGGCTAATGGAAAGATCAATTATTATGCACACAGATTCCCAACAAGGCCTCTCTGAGGCTAACATAATGAGAGTGACTCATGCCTTACACCTTTACACACCTCAGTAAGCTGATGGGAGGTTGTTAAGTGTCAAGACAAAACTACATAAGTGGATTCCTTTGTCACAACCAATTGATGCCTTCCCCAAAGTATCTTGATTCCACTGAGCAACCATAAAAGCATCTTTAAAAACATAGGCCAAGAGTGTAACCACTTGAGATGATATGGATCAATCATGTGGCTGACAAAAGCATCATTAGAAAAGATGGTTGTAGCTAAAGATAATGAATCCTAATAGATTGATTCCTCTCTTTGGTGCTCAAAGGTCTCTCCCTCTTTAACATCTCTTGTGCTATATATACAACCCTTGGGCTAAGCTAAAATCATCCACACAGTGTATGGTGAAGCCCTACTAAATTGTTGTAATTTCCTTGCCTTTAAGAAATTAAGCATAGGTCTATTCATTTCAAATTCTAAACAATTGTTTGAGTGTGTAAGAGACACATAGTGATAACAAGTGATGGTTTCATCCTTTTGTCCTTTGTCCTTCACATTTTGAGCAAGAGTTTTGGTCTAAACATCATATAGATTGTGTCCAAGTGTATGGAATTTTTGCATGTGTATAACTATTCTTGAAATATACATGGTGTCTTTCAGTTCAGCTACCTTGCATCCTTTCATTCATCTCACCTCTATTTGAACATTGTGTTATATTATTTAAATCTTGAGAATGGTCTATGTATTTTCCTATATCGTGCACTAGGTTATGGCATTCATATGGAGGATAATCTTTGGTGCATCACCAATATTATAATAGGTTTCTTTCATGCAAATTCTAATACTCTTTTCCTTTAAATCAATTGGTTTAAATAGAGATTGTCTTGCATAATACATATAGGGAGCTAGCCCTTTAAATCTAGAGGTTTATTTCCCCTATAGGCACACTCACATTCTTGGAAATGATCCAATGTTGCCCAAATTTGGAAGAGGATTGAACACCCCCTTTTAGGGTGTAAGATTTGGAGACAATAGGTCTACAGGTGAAGTATTCACGAGTGGAGTAATATGAGGTGATAAAGGGACCATATGAGGATATAGAACCATGGGAGGTGGAACCATAGGAGAAGAAAGTGGAGCCTTATTATGGGAGTGAACTATGGGAAGAATGGTAAAAGGTGTAGATAAAGTTAAGATATGATCTTTAAGGTGCTGTTGAAGAATATGACAATGATCGATGTGATGGGTGTCACATTGGTGCCAAAGATAATACACCTCTCGATACTTAGGAATATACTCATGTAATACTTTTGGGGGAGGTATGGCCTTGTCTAAAGACTGAGAGATAAAAGGATGCAAAGTATCAATATATTATCGTAGCTTATGATAATGCATGGATGAATGATTATCTGTGTCATAAAAGTAACATATACATCTATGAGTGGGATTAGTAGTGGTACTCATAGGAGGAGGTGTAATAGAAATGGAAGGTGATGAGACCATAAAATGGCTCATTCTATTCATGAAATAACATCCTTTTTCCTTGCATAAAAAGTGGATCTGAGTGTAGTTTATGAACTTATGATTTATTTAGAATGAAATAGAGAACTACATCTTGGTTATTTATTTATAATTCCTTGTCTTCTTGTTTGTTGATTCTTATTACTAAATCTTTGGAAAAAGTTGTTATTGTGTATACATGCAACCCATAATAAGATATATTTAACTTGAGCATGAAGACCCAACCAAATATTAGCTTTGAAGTGAACTATGACACTTTAGGCATAACTACAAACTCACCCAAACTAGATATGAACTCACTCAATTCATATCCACAAACTCAGCTAGTAGCTCTACATCCATGCAGTTCATTGATTGAAGACCAATTCAAAGCAATAAATTTAAAGAGAGCCATCATAGTCATCAATAATTTGAAGAGTGTAACTTGGAGAAAATCTACAGACTCTACAAGTCTAAAATCTATGGACTTTGCAGGTCTAAAATCTATGGACTCTACATGTTTAAATTCTATGGACTCTATAGGTTTGAAATATACAGACTGTATAGGTCTAAAATGTATAGATTTTATATGTCTAAAATACATAAACTTTGTAGGTTTGAAATATATAAACTTTATAGGTCTAAAATCTATGGACTATGTAGGTGTCAATTCTATAGGCATATCTACGGATTATGTAGGTCTATCTATAGACTAGCTTAAGATTGCATCTAAATTTAGATTTGTATAATTTTATTCCATAAATAATTTTCTTCATATTTCATGAGGATTGAGTTGATGTTGTAAATAGATAATAACATCTCTCTCCATATTTTGTGGAAGGTTGAGATAAGATAGAATATCTAAGTTGTTATGTTTCTTTTCATATTTGGCAGAGAGCATCTAGGATTGTTATTCCTGAATAAGAAGTTGATTGGAAGCATGAGATTATAAATGCAACCTCCCACACCATTGTAATCAATCTTAGTTATCAATAATGCATTCTGAATCTTTGTGACATAAATCTAATGATCTGATTAAAACTTTTTTTTTGAGGAATGAGCTGGCCACTCATTCCAAGAAAGATGGATAAATATATTATTTATTTATTTATTATGTAATTATGATTTTGAATTATTATTATTTATTTTTCATGTAAACATTTTTTTTTGTAAATTTTTTTGTGAATATGTAGGTGTTTTTTTATGTTTATCATTTATTTTCAATTCAGTAATTTACTATCCTGCAAGTGTGATTTACTTTATTGCAAGTGTGATTTAATTTTTTGCAAGTGTGATTTCCATTTTTACAAGTGTGATTTAGTTTTTTTCAAAATGTGGTGTGATTTACTTTCTTGCAAGTGTGATTTTCAATTCTTACAAATGTGGATTCTGGTAGAAGAGACCAATTGTTAGAGATCTCTTTCTCCTATTGCATACAACCTTAGACACTAGCCCTGGATTGACATTATTAAATGATGACTCATCATCTTTGGTGTCATTACTGGGGACATGATTTTATTAAGAGATTCATAATTTTTTAAGAGAATTGTCTAGTGGTAGTAGATAAACAAGTTCCTAGTGAGAGGGAATGCCTCTTTATAAATTTTGTGATAAGAGATAATTAATGGTTTCTTTAAAATTTATTTTCTTGAAAAATAGATTAGAATTTATTTTTTTGCAACATAGATTAGAGTTTATTTTTTTACAATTAGCTTTAGATATTTTAATTTCATGCAAACCCCCCAATCCATACTAATGCTTCTATGTAGAAAATAACAACTACTAACACCATATGAAAGGATTTAAATGTTGATGCAGGATGGAAGAAGAAAATGATGATCTAAAATAATGTAAAAGATGGAGACAAATGAGCTGAATTTCTATAGTTATTTACAAAGAGAAATCTAGAATCTATGCCTTATACCTGTTAAAGGATAAATCTCCATGCATGTGGATTAATGCATAAATGAAGCATTTCATGCAAATAAATCTCCATGCATGTGGGTCAATGCATAAATCAAGTATTGCATGTAAATAAATTTTCATGTATGTGGGTCAATGCATAAATCAAATATTACATGCAAATAAATCTCCATGCATGTGGGTCAACACAAAAATCAAGCATTGCATGCAAATAAATCATCATGCATGAAGTTAGAATGGATTCTATGTGGGTCAATGGATTTTACAAGAATAATAAAAATGAATTATTGATGCTGATAATTCCTTGATATTTTCTAGCTAGATTTCAAGAATGCAAAATGAAGACAAACATAGAGAATTTATGGTTGCAAGGAGAAGATTGAAAGTTTTATTTGAAGCCCAGGAAAGCAATGGTCAATGAATAGGAAATCACTGCAAATATTGGATGGGTTAATATTGATATGCATGGAAATATTAATATCAATAACAAGGCTAAGGTTGAGATATTGACATTAACATTATAATAGAGACTGTGATTTAGTCCTTGATTATTGAGGTTAACAAAGACCTTGATCTTATACAGTAGCTACAACAAGGATATCTTACAGTAAAATCTTATATATGAAGAATATTTAGGTATGTTTTTTGGTACTCTATTTTATTTTCAATTTAGTATTCTCATATCATTTCTCCATCAGTAACTATGCATATAAAGCATAGGTCATTGTAGATTCTTCTCCCCATGCATTATCATTTAAGAAATATTAGATTTTTATAAAATTAATAGGTAGTTTTAGCTAAAGATTTTTAAAAGTTCTATCATTATCTTTTTGCATATCATAGTTAGACTTTCCTACTCAGTCTATAAATAAAAATATTTGATGACTTTTATCTTCATTCCATTTCATCCATTAATCAAACCCATATCCACCAATCATAATAATAGAACTTATTTGAGGAAGTTTTTATTTCCATAATAAAAATCCATTATAATTTCTGAACACCAATCATTCCTAAATAGGTTAAAATACATTCATTCATGTGTTTTTAAATGTTCCTTCTATTCTTCATGTTATTGATATTTATAATTATTTGATGTCGCTGATACTATGCTGGTCCGCAAAGTTTTTGTGGTTTTGAATTCTTACAAAATAATTTCATGAAGATAGATCAACAAGAAGTTTTTAAGGCAGAATAGAAGAACATAAATTTGCTTCATCACAAGGGTGAATTTTCTCACAAGGCTGCTCCTCAATGAAAGAGATCAGAGGAGGTAAATCAATAGACAATATTTTAAACATAAAAGAATCACCTATAGACTTGCCCCTTTATGTATATGGACTCAAATTTTGGAGATTATGGAGTCATTTGAGAAGATAAAAATAACTCAATTTATGTCCATAGCTTTATCAAGTAGCTGACACTTTATCGTAAGAGAACAACAGTATCAACAAGAATCTTCCACCAATGATTGGTCAACACTACATAGACCAATGATGAAGAATGTCAAACATGAAATAAAATTATTGATATATTTAAAAATAGTATGAAGATGTATACAGTCTATTGCTAACATTTTCTCTGTCATCATTTCTACATATTAAAAAAAACCAACAATAAAAAACTTCGAGCATTGTTGGTAGTCTTGGTTTGAAAATTATCTTATTGGTGGGCCAAGTACTAGATAAACAAGTCTTGATTAGAAAATTAGTTTTACTGGCTAGTCAAGGACAAAATAAATAAATAACTAAATAATTGGGAAAAATTGAAAACTAGCAAATGGCTTCTTTTTCCACCTACAATAAATACTTGGTTGCTGACTTTTTATGCTCTCATTTTCAGCATTGCTTGGGCTTCCATTCTTAAAACATCTTTTTCAATACGCTCCATGGGGTTGAAATCAATAAAAATAAAGCAAACTGAAGTTGTGCCAAAGTGTCTAGTTTATAAGATCCATTTTTTTGAGAAAGAAACAGGATCAAATATCTCCACACTTTATACATATTTACATTGGCATGCATGAGATTAGGTGTGTCAAAGGAGAAAGAGAATAGTCTCAACAATAAATAAAGAATGTAGCTTAGTAAAAATAAATTTGACTTTGATAGAGGTATATAGTTTCACCATTACTTTGATAGAGGCTTAGTTTCTTTGTAGTCAAAATAAATCAAGGTAAGCACATCAGGAAATTCTTAACACAAGAACCCGCTCTTACCTCATTTAAAAAAGAAGAAGAGGGCAACGTGAGAATTCCACATAAGAACCTATGTCAAGAAGAAATCAACGATAGAAGGAAATTATCACACAAGAAACTATCCTTGAAAAATGTATTTTATTAGAAAATTTTGCCTATAAAATCCAAGAGGATTCTACAAAGTTAAAAATAATTTTGCTTATGCAATGTCAAATCTGGAAAGATTATTTGAGAATGAGAACATCTAACTCATATATTTGTATCTTAAAGAATTTTTAGACAAAAGAATGGCATGCATGTGGACATGCATGAGGTTAGGTGTGGGAGAGATGATGAGACCATAAAATAGGTTAGTATATCCCTTAAATAACATCCATTTTCCTTGCATAAGAAGTGGATCTAATTGTAGTTTCTAAACTTATGATCTATTTAGAATGAAATAGAGAACTACATCTTGGTTATTTTTTTATAAATTATTATCTTCTTGTTTATTGATTCTTGTTACTAAATATTTGGAAAAAAAATATTAATGTGTGTATATGTAACCCATAATAAGCTATATTAGACTTGAGCATGAAAACCCAACCAAATATCAACTTTGAAGTGACCTACATGCACTCTAGGCATAACTACGAACTCACCCAAACTAACTATAGACTCACTCAAGTCATATCCACAAACTTGGCTAGTAGATCTACATCAATGCAATTCATTGATTAAAGACTAGTTCAATGCATTAAACATCAAGGGAGCCATCATAGTCATCAATAATTCAAAGAATGCAGCTTGGAAAAAAATCTACAAACTCTACAGATCTAAAATCTATGGACTCTACAGGTCTAAAATCTATGAACTTTGCAAGTCTGAAATCTATGAACTCTACAAGTCTATAATTTATAGATTCTATAGATCTAAAATCTATGGACTCTATAGCTCTAAAATCTATAGACTCTATAGGTCTAAAATCTACAAACTCTATAGGTTTCAACTCTACATGCATATCTATGGATTGTGTAGGTCTATCTATAGACTAGCTCAAGATTGAATCTAAATTTAGATTTATATAATTTTATTCCATAAATGTTTTTTTTCATGTTTAATAAAGATTGAGCTTACATTGTAAATAGATAATAATGTCTCTCTCCATATTTTGTTGAAGATTGAGATAAGCTAGAATAACTAAGTTGTTATGTTTCTTTCCATATTTGGTGGAGAGAATCTAGGATTGGTATTCCTAAATAAGGAGTTGGTTGAAAGTATGATATTATAAATGCTACCTCCCACACCATTGTAATTAATTTTAGTTATCAATTATACATTCTGAAGCTTTATGACATAAATTCAATATTCTGATTAAAATTCTCTTCTGAGGAATGAGCTAGCCACTCATTCCAAGGAAGATGGATAAATGTATTTTTATTTATTTCTTTATTTATTATGTAATTATGCTTTTGAATTGTTATTATTTATTTTTCATGTAAACATGTATTTTATGTAAAGTTTGTTGTGAACTTGCAGGTGTTTTATGTGTTTATTATTTATTTTCAATTCAATAATTTACTTTCTTGCAAGTGTGATTTACTTTCTTTTAAGTGTGCTTGAATTTTTGGAAGTGTGATTTTCATTTTTGCAAGTGTGATTTACTTTTATGCAAAGTGTGGTGTGATTTACTTTCTTGTAAGTGTATTTTTCAAAACCTGCACATGTGGAGTGTGGTAGAAGAGACCTGTTGCTAGAGATATCTTTCTCTTATTGCATACAACTTTGCATACCAACCCTAGATTGACATTATTAAATGATGAATTAATGACTCATCAAAAAGAGTTTTGGAAGGCTCATCAACCCTTTTGGTGTGCAATAAAACCACATATAGTAAAATAAGCAAATCATCACCGAGGGAAGGTAGTACTGGTGAAGGGATTAGACTAGGCTCGATGGAAGGATCAATGGGATTAAAAGTAGGGATATACTTAGCTAATGTAGGAGTAGGAATGGGCTCCAAAGTGGGTTATACTGAGGGAAGGGTAGGGTCTACATAAGGCAAAAGGAGGGTTGCACACATATCATGGATAAGTAGGCTATAAAAGACAAGATACATAACAAAATGGTAAGGATTAATCATAACATGATCCATAAGCATACTCCTACATGGTTATTCAGAAATTAAAGGTGTTTACACCATCTCTACCCTATAATAAAGAGGAAAAATACTAAAATTAGGATTGATATATAATGGAATATAGAAAGATACACTAAAAGATAGAAATAAAGAAAAACAATAATAGATAATCTCAACATCATGGGCTTGAATGAGACTACCTAAAAATAGATCATCTAAGGTATAACCATCATCATAATCAAGTTTATGAAGATCAATGACATAGGTAGGGATGACATTGTCATCCAATGAGGTATGATAAATGGAATGTCAAGTCTTAGTTAAGACAATAGGGATGGCATCACAAGATGGTTTGAGAGAATGAGGCTGCAAACAAGTAAGAAGCTGAGAGATGAGATGAGGTGAGAGATCAATTTTTTTAATATTTAGGTTGATATCATCAAACTCATCATCATCAAAATCTAGGAGGTTAGGGGGAATATTCCTAATGAGTTTGGGATGACCATTGTAACCTTGAATGGAATTGATGAGAAAGTTAAATAGTTGAGACTCATGAAATGGAACACTAGATAAAGGTTCAAGAGTAGTAATCTTGAAGACACTAGAGTCTTGAATTTTTTCAAAATTATAAGGGTTAGTGTCACCCTAAATATTATAGATGGCTCAATTGTAAGAGAATTTAATGCATTGGTAGGTAGAAGAAGTAACTTATCTCATACAATGAGTCCATGACCTACCAAGAAAGATGTTATAATATAGAGAAAAGTTAAACATCATCACCTTCACATGAATGGTAATAGGTGGGATGGTAATAAGAAGCCACACATAACCTAAATGAGGAATTTGCCTTCGATCATATCCCTAACATGTGTTTGTGGATTTGAGACTGCATTTGAAATATCTAAGGGTTTTTATAAAGTTGAGGGAGGCAACACAAGTGCTAGAACCCTTGTCAATCAAGGCATTCTTGACTTGGATATCACCAATTTGGATACTAATGAATAGAGGAGGATCATCCACATGAAGCAAAATTTTATTAGGAATAATAGAAGCAATGGAAAATTTTAAGAAAAGATAAGTGTTCATTATTTTATCGACATTATAGACATCTCTTCACATTATTGTAACATGTTATCTTCAGATCCAGATAAGGTTACTTCACATCCTACTAGGGGAGGATGATGGATGCTTATTTTAAACAAAAGTTGTGTGAGATGGTTTCATTGATGTGGAGAGGTCCTCATAAGTTAAATAAATGGAATTTGGGATAAGAGATTAATGAGTTCCATGATGGGATCTCACTCATCATAACCCATAAAAAGGTTGTTAGAAATAGGTGCATAATGTTGAAGGAGGTCCTCAGAAAGAGGAGCCGAAATGAATTAAAATTTGTGTTGATAAGAGGGAGAAGGTTTAGAACAAGTTTGTAAATTTTGTCAAGAAGATGAAGTAATTGGTGTGTGTTGGTTTTGAGAATTGTTAGAAGAAGTGTTAATAGAGGCTTGAGTGTCATTAGTGTTAGGTAAATAAGGTGGAGGGAAGGTAGAAATAGAATGGGTAGTGTTATCCAAGGGAGGAGTGGGAATTGGGTCATCAAAATTTATAAGGTCATCTTGCCCCAACTCATTTAAGTGAGTTAGAGAGGAATCTTGGATAACATGAAATGTGCAAGATAATGAAGGGGTGTAGATGGGTTGAGTATCATTAAAAGTAACCACCCTTCACATATTAGTCATATTAACCACATTGTCTTTAGGAGTTGGGTCAAAAAGACTTTCTACATTGTTTGTGGAAGGGTGGGTATATCTTGGTTATCTTGGTGAATCGAAAGAGGGTCTTTATAGATGGCCAAATGAGTATTAGCTTGATTCAAATCTTGAGATTTAGTATTAGTTTCATGGGATTTAAAAGTAATTTCATAGGCTTGTTGGCATTTTTGAATGATAGAATCATGGTCAAAATTGGGACCAAGAAGAAAATCCATGGCCAAATTATGAAGCTGCCTACATGTCTCATGAGAATGACCCCAACTAGCATGAAACCAAAAAAAAATTATTAAGATCATACCAGGATTTCATAGGACAAGCGGGATTAAGTTATCATGGAAGAGGCCTAGGTAGACATTTGAGTAATTCAACTAAGGATAAAGGTTTATGAACATTGATATTATTAGGTGAAGAAAAGTGAGGATTGGTGTATTGTTTAGAAGAGGTAAATTGTTCCAAAGATTGGTTAAGAATAAAAACTTGAATAGTGTGAATGGTGTCATAAGAGTTTGTGACACCATCATTAGTAGCATGACGAGTCTTTTTCTTAAGTAAGATATGAGTACCTATAGAAGGTTGGGGTGGCTTGAATTAATGCATAAGGAAATCTTGACATTTTTCTTGATCAATGGCCTCCTCCAAGGTACGTGGAGAGAAAGTGTGGACCCAATATTGCAACTTAGGAGAAAAAAGCTTTGGTAAAGAGATGGAAAAGGTTATCATTGGCAATGTTATGTTCACATTTTTTGGATTTTTTTTTTACCTTTTAACAAAAGCTTGGGCAATTTCATTTTCAAGTTGCTTACAATTTATAAAATGGGTCAAGATATTCTTAGGAAGATCATTAGTTTAAAACTCTTGGACTACAACATTTACTAAATCTTCCAAACTAGTAATGGAATGAGTTTTAAGTTGGTTGTACCAATATAAAGCTTAACCCATGAGGGTTTTGGCTAAGAACTTAGTAGTGGCATAGGTATTCAATTTGAACTAGTCTTTATATAGATTTCCAAAAGTTTTTAGATGAAGAGTAGGATTAATTGATGCATTGTAAGAAATTATAGGGGTGATACCTCTTATATCAATATTAGTAATTTGAGTTGTTAGAGGCTCATTTTGAAGATGTTTAATTGTCATGTTGACAAGAAGAGGTTGAGGGATGATATTTCCATGGGAAACTTGAAGAGGAAGTGTTGGATGGTGGAACCTGATCTTATTATAATGCCTAGTTCCTGACAGGGGGGTGTGGGGAGGAAACGCCCCCAACTATTATTTCCATGGGAGTCCACAAGGGGTGGAAACCTATTTTTGAGGCCCCCTAGTGGTGTTTCTAGGGTATCACCCTTGAAGAAACTTTTTGTGAAAAATACATTATAAAATATTATAATTTCGTAGTTAATTTGGATTGTTTACTTTTAGGTTTTAGATCTAACAATAGAAATTAAGTTAGTGCATTTTAACCCTAATTTATAACCCTTATTTGATATGAGGGTATTATAATTAGGTTAGAAAAGAGAGAGAGTGAAGAGGATATTATAGTGGATGTATTGCAAGTTTTCCCTTCATTTGTTGGACTAAATAATAAGAACTAGTAATTTTTATGTGGACTTAGCCCATATTGGGTGAACCACATTAAATTTGTGTCTCTATTCTATTATATTTTATAAATTTTAATTTTATCTTTATTTCATTATTATTGCTCTACATTATATATTCCTAACAACTTATGTTAGAGCCAAAGGTTTATTGGGCAGATAAACTCGTAGGAAAAGAGGTTTCTTGGTTCAAGTGAGAGCAATGGTGGAAGAAGTTAAATTTAAGGTAAAAAAGTTTAATGACCAAAACTACCAACTATGGAAGATGAAAAAGGAGGACTATCTATATTAGAAGGATCTTTTCCTACCATTAGACAAAATATCAAAGAAGTTAATGACTAGAAAGGATGGAGATTGGGAAGTTCTTGACATAAAGACACTAGAAACAATATGGATGTGCCTAGGAATATTGGTGGCCTTCAATAGTTCAAAATAAAATAGAACAATAGATGTGATAAAGGCATTAGATAGAGTGTATGAAAAACCCTCAGCGTCCAATAAGGTATTTCTTATGAAACATTTATTTAATCTAGAAATGTTAGAAGGTGGGTCTATTGTTGACCATTGAAATGAATTTAACATGGTCATAAATTAGTTAAGCTTTATAGGAGTAAATTTTGATGATGAGGTTAGGGATCTTTTGATTTTGTGCTCATTGATAGAAACTTAGAATGGTTTGGTCACGGCTATGAGCAATTATGTCTCTAGATCGAACACTTTAAAATTTGATGATGTTATTGGTGTTATCCTTAGTGAGAAAATATGATGGAAAAACACAGGTGAGACATCAGGTAATGTTTTGACTATGGAGAGTAGGAAAAGATAAAAGGATAGAGGAAAGGGTTAAGAGAATTATGGGAAGTCTAAGAAGGTTATATCTAAATCTAGGGGAACATTAGTGTGGTAGATATGTGGGAAGAAAGGACACCTGAAGAAAGATTGTTAGTTTCAAAAAGGAAAACAAGGAGATGGACAACAAGATAAAAAATAAGAAGTAAATGTAGCAAGTGATGTCTTACAAGATGCTTTAATCCATTATTTATATAATATTTATGATTCTTGGGTGTTAGATTCAGGGGCTTCATTTCATGCTACACCCCATAAAAATATTTTCAAGACTATGTTCAAGGTGATTTTGGGTAGGTTTATTTGGGTGATGGTGAACCCTATAAAATTGTAAGAAATTGTAAGATATAGATAAAATTACATAATGGAAACAAATGGTTACTGAAAGAAGTGAGGCATGTTTATGAGTTTAGAAGAAATATAATTTGAGTAGGAAAACTAGGAAGTGAGGGCTACATAGTTACATTCATAAAAAATTCATGGAAGGTCACTGAAAGATCACTGGTAATAGAAAAAGAAGATAAGGTAGGTATATTGTATTTATCTAATGGTGATGTTGACTCTTATATTTCTATAGTATCTATAGAAGTGGATACAAAATTATGGCACCATAAACTTGGGCACATGAGTGAGAAGGGGATGCAAGTTCTCCACTCAAAGAATTTGTTGCCATAATTGAAAAAGGTGGATTTAGATTTTTGTGAGCATTGTGTGTATGCAAAATAGAAGAGATTCAGATTCTCAGAGTTGGGAGGACAAAAAAAAATGAAAAGTTAGAGCTTGTGCATATAGATGTATAGGGACCAACTTAGGTATCATCCATTGGTGTCTCTTCTTATTATGTTACTTTTATCAATGATTCAACTAGAAAAACTTGGGTTTATTACATATGAATTTTTTTTAATGTTTTTGACACTTTTAAAAAATGGAAAGCTTTAGTTGAGAATGAGATAAGAAATAAGTTGAAGTGTGTTAGATTAGATAATAGAGGTGAATACTACAACAAGAAGTTTGATAATTATTGTTCATCTCATGGGATTCATAGAGAGAAGACGGTTCCAAGAATACCACAACAAAATGGTTTGTCAGAAAGGATGAATAGGACAATCATAGAGCATGCAAGGAGCATGCTATTGCATGCAGGGTTACCCTTATAGTTTTGGATAGATGCCATGGATACTTCTATTTACTTAGTAAACAAAGGGCCTTTAAGTTATTTGGATAGTGGCATTATAGAAGAAGCATGGATAGGTATAAAGGTAGATTATTTATTTTTAAAGACTTTTGGTTGTGAAGCATTTGTCCATATTGATAAAGAAAATAGAACCAAGCTTGAGACAAAATCTAAGAAATGTAATTTTATTGGATATAGAGTTAATTATTTTGGTTACTGTTTATGGGATATTGAAAATTGCAAAATAATTATGAGTAAAGATGTGATCTTTAATGAAAAGGTCATGTATGGAGATCAGTTACAGGAAAATAAATAGAAAAAGTCAAATACAAAATATGTAGTACTTGATGAAATTAATGGAAATGAAATTTCATAAGTGCTAGAAAATTAGAATATATAATAACTACAACAAGTTCTTCAAACTCCTAGAAATGTAGTTAGAATATCTACTAGAGTAAGTAGACTCCCTGAACATTACTCTCCTTCACCTTATTATTTATTATTGACTGATGGTGGTGAGCCATAAAGCTATGAAGAAGCAATGCAGATAGAAACCATAAAGAAGTGGGAGCAAGGCATGAAAGAAGAGATGGACTCCTTGGTACACAGTGAAACTTGGGATTTAATTTAGGTTCTTGTAGGTAAAAGAGCATTGCATAATAAATGAGTTTATAGGTTGAAGGAAGAAGGAGGCAAAAAGAGGTGCAAGACAAAACTTGTTGTAAAGAGGTTTTCACAAAAGAAAGGTATTGACTTTGATAAAATAGTTTCTCTAGTAGTTAAAATGATTTTTATAAGAACTATTTTAAGTTTGGTAGCAGTACAAGATTTGCATATTGAATAGTTAGATGTGAAGACTGCATTCTTTCATGGTGATTTGGAGGAGGAAATATATATGGAGCAGCCACAAAGATACAAAGTCAAAAGTAAGGAGAAAATGGTGCATAATTTGAAGAAGAGTTTGTATGGCCTAAAACAATCTCCAAGATAGTGGTATTTGAAATTTAACATGTTTATAATAGAACAAAGTTATAATAGATGTCATTTTGACCACTGTGTTTACTTTAAAAAATTAGATAATGGTAGCTACATTATCTTATTATTGTATGTAGATGACATGTTTGTTGTAGGGTTTAACATGCATGATATAAATGCACTAAAAATAAAACTAGCACATTCATTTGCAATGAAAGATTTGGGTGCTGCAAATAAAATCTTTGGTATGAGAATAACAAGAGAGAGTCTAAGACTACGTTCAAGGTGATTTTGGGTAGGTTTATTTGGGTGATGGTGAACCCTATAAAAATTTAGAAAAGTGTAAGATACAAATAAAATTATAGAATGGAAACAAATGGTTGCTGAAAAAGGTGAGACATGTTTCTGAGTTGAGAAGAAATCTAATTTTAATAGGACAACCAAGAAGTAAGGGCTGCATAGTTATATTCACAAAAAAATCATAGGTCACTGACAGATAACTGGTAATAGCAAAAGGAGATAAGGTAGGTACATTGTATTTATCTAATGGTGATGTTGACTCTTCTATTTCTCTAGCATCTATAGAAGTGGATACATAATTATTGTACCACAAACTTGGGCACATGAGTGACAAGGGGATGTAAGTTCTCCACTCAAAGAATTTGTTGCTAGATTTGAAGAAGGTGGATTTATATTTTTATGAGCACTATGTGTATGAAAAATAGAAGAGAGTCAGATTTCTCAAAGTTGAGAGGACAAAGAAAGATGGAAAGTTAGAGCTTATGCATATAGATATATGGGGACCAACTTAGGTATCATCATTTGGTGGCTCTTCTTATTATGTTACTTTTATCAATGATTCAACTAGAAAAACTTGGGTTTATTGCATACAAAATAAATATGATGTTTTTGATACTTTTAAGAAATGGAAAGCTTTGGTTGAGAATGAGACAAGAAATAAATTGAAGTGTGTCAGAGTAGACAATGGAGGTGAATACTATAGCAAGGAGTTTGATAATTACTATTCATCTAATGGGATTCATAGAGAGAAGATGGTTCCAAGAGCACCACAACAAAATGGTGTGTCAAAAAGGATGAATAAGACAATCATGGAGCATGTAAGGAGCATGATATTGCATGCAGGGTTGCCCTTACAATTTTGGGTAGATGCTATGGATACTGATATTTACTTAATAAATAGAGGGCCTTTAAGTCCTTTAGATGGCGGCATTATAGAGGAAGCATGGACAGGTAAAAAGGTAGATTATTCATTTTTAAAGAATTTTGGTTGTGAAGCATTTGCCCATATTGATAAAGAAAATAGAACCAAGTTTGAGGTAAAATCTAAGAAAGGTAATTTTTTATATATGGAGTTAATGATTTTGGTTAGCATTTATGGGATATTGAAAATCATAAAATCATTAGGAGTAAAGATGAGATCTTTAATGAAAAAGTCATGTATAGAGATCAGTTACAGGAAAATAAATAGAAAAATTCAAATACAAAATATGCAGTACTCAATGAAATTAATGGAAATAAAATTCTAGAAGTGCCAAAAAATTAGAATGTGCAATAACTACAAGTGCCTCAAATTCTTAGAAGTGTAGTTAGAAGATCTACTAGAGTAAGTAGACTCCTTGAATGTTAATCTCCTTCACTTTATTATTTATTATTGACTGATGGTGGTGAGCCATATATCTATGAATAAGCAATATAGGTAGAAACCAAAAAGAAGTGGGAGCAAGGCATGAATGAGGAGATGGACTTATTGGTATGCAACAAAACTTGGGATTTAGTTCGGTTGCCTATAGGTAAAATAGCATTCTAGAATAAATGGGTTTATAGGTTGAAGAAAGAATATGGAGGAAAAAAGAGGTACAAGGATAGAATTTTTGTAAAGGGGTTTTCAAAAAATAAAGGTATTGAATTTGACAAATTATTTTTTCCAGTAGTTAAAATTATTTCTATAAGAACTATTTTAAGTTTGGTAGTAGTAGAAGATTTGCATCTTGAATAGTTAGATGTGAAGACTACATTATTTCATGGTGATTTGGAAGAGAAAATATATATGGAGCAACCACAAGGATACAAAGTCAAAGGTAAGGAGAAAATAGTGTGCAGGTTGAAAAAGAGTTTGTATGGCCTAAAACAAGCTCCAAGATAGTGGTATTTGAAATTTGACATGTTTATGATAGAACAAGGTTATAGTAGATGTCATTCTGACCACTATGTTTACTTTAGGAAATTAGATAATGGTAGCTATATTATATTTTTATTGTATGTAGATGACATATTTGTTGCAAGGTCTAACATGCATGATATAAATGTGCTGAAAAGAAAACTAGCACATTCATTTGCAATGAAGGATTTGGGTGTTGCAAAGCAAATCCTCAGTATGAGAATAACAAGAGAGAGAGAGTTCAAGACTATGTTTAAGGTGATTTGGGTAGGTTTATTTGGGTGATGGTGAACCCTATAAAATTGTAGGAAAGGGTAAGATACATATAAAATTATAGAATGGAAACAAATGGTTGCTGAAAGAGGTGAGGCATGTTCTTGAGTTGAGAAGAAATCTAATTTCAGAAGGATAGCTAGAAAGTGAGGGCTGCATATTTACATTCACAAAAAATTCATGGAAGGTCATTGAAGGATCACTAGTAACAATAAAAAGAGAGAAGGTAGGTACATTATATTTATCTAATAGTGATGTTGACTCTTCTATTTTATATCATATACAGAAGTGGATACAAAATTATGGCACCATAGACTTGGGCATATGAGTGAGATGGAGATGTAAGTTCTCTACTCAAAGAATTTGTTTCCATATTTGAATAAGGTGGATTTAGATTTTTGTGAGCACTGTGTATAAAAAATAGAAGAGAGTCAGATTTATCAGAGTTGGGAGGACAAAGAAGGATGAAAAGTTAGAGCTTGTGCATATAGATGTATGGAAACTAGCTCAGGTATCATCCCTTGGTGGATCTTTTTATTATGTTACTTTTATCGATGATTCAACTAGAAAAACTTGGGTTTATTGAAGAAATATAATTTTAGTAGGACAACTAAGAAGTGAGGGCTGCATAGTTACATTCATAAAAAAATCATGGAAGGTCACTAAAGGATCACTATTAATAGCAAAGGAAAGAAGGTAGGTACATTGTATTTATCTAATGATGATGTTGAATCTTCTATTTATCTAGCTTATATAGAAGTGGATACAAAATTATGGCACCACAGACTTGGGCACATGAGTGAGAAGGGGATGTAAGTTCTCCACTCAAAGAATTTGCTGCCAAATTTGAAGAAGGTGGATTTGGATTTCTGTGAGCACTGTGTGTATGGAAAATAAAAGAGAATCATATTTCTCAAAGTTGAGAGGACAAAGAAGGATGAAAAGTTAGATCTTGTGCATATAGATGTATGGGGACCATCTCAGGTATCATCCCTTTATGGCTCTTCTTATTATGTTACTTTTATCAATGATGCAATTAAAAAAAATTGGGTTTATGGCATGCAAAATAAATCTAATGTTTTTGATACTTTTAAGAAATAGAAAGCTTTGGTTGAGAATGAGATATGAAATAAATTGAAGTGTGTTTGATCAGGTAATGGAGGTGAATACTACAACAAGGAGTTTTATAATTATTTTTCATCTCATGGGATTCATAGAGAGAAGATGGCTCCAGGAACACCACAATAAAATGGTGTGTTAGAAAGGATGAATAGGATAATCATGGAGTGTGTAAGGAGCATGAGATTGCATGCAAGGTTACCCTTATAGTTTTGGGCAGATGTTGTGGATACTGTTGTTTACTTAATAAATAAAGGGCCTTCAAGTCGTTTGGATGGTGGCATTGTAGAGGAAGCATGGGCAGATAAAAAGATAGATTATTCATTTTTATATATATCTGGTTGTGAAGTATTTGTCCATATTGATAAAGAAAAATAGAACCAAGCTTGAGGCAAAATCCAAAAAATGTACTTTGATAGGATATGTAGATAATGATTTTGGTTACTATTTATGAGATATTAAAAATCACAAAATCATTAGGAGTAGAGGTGTGATATTTAATAAAAAGGTCATGTATAGAGATCAGTTGCAAGAAAAAAAATAGGAAAAGTCAAATATAGAATATGCAGTACTTGATGAAATTAATGGAAATAAAATTCCAAAAGTGCTAAAAAATCAAAATATGTAACAACTACAACAAGTGCCTCAAACTCCTAGAAGTGTAGTTAGAAGATCTACTAGAGTAAGTAGACTCCCTGAATGTTGCTCTCCTTCACCTTATTATTTATTATTGACTGATGGTAGTGAGCCATAAAACTATGAAGAAGCAATTCATATAGAAACTAGAAAGAAGTGGGAGCAAGGCATGAAAGAGGAGATGGAATCCTTGGTACACAACCAAACTTGGGATTTGGTTCAGGGTCTTACAGGTAAAAGAGAATTGCATGATAAATGATTTTATAGGTTGAAGTAAGAAGATGGAGGCAAAAAGAGGTACAAGGATAGACTTGCTGTAAAGGAGTTTGCATAAAAGAAAGGTATTGACTTTGATGAAATATTTTCTCCAGTAGTTAAAATGACTTCTATAAAAACTATTTTAAGTTTGGTATTAGTAGAAGATTTGAACCTTGAACAATTAGATGTGAAGACTGTATTCCTTCATGGTGATTTGGTGGAAGAAATATCTATGGATCATCCACAAGGATACAAAGTTAAAGGTAAGGATAAAATGGTGTGTAGATTGAAGAAGAGTTTGTATGGCCTAAAGCAAGCTCTAAAATAGTGGTATTTGAAATTTGACATGTTTATGATAGAACAAGGTTATAGTAGATGCCATTATGACCACTATATTTACTTTAAGAAATTAGATCATGGTAGCTATATTATATTGTTATTGTATGTAGATGACATGTTTGTTGTAGGGTCTAACATGTATGATATAAATGCATTGAAAAGAAAACTAACACATTCATTTGCAATGAAGGATTTGGGTGCTGCAAAGTAAATCCTTGGTATGAGAATAACAAGAGACAAGAATAATAAGAAATTGACATTGTCTCAAGAAGAATACATCAAGAAGGTGTTAGTCAAGTTCAATATGAAAGATGCAAAACCTGTGAGTATAGCTTTGGGAGGTAACTTCAAATTAAGTAAGGAACAATGTCCTAAAACACAAGAATAAATCAATTACATGACCAAAGTACTATATGCTTCAGTAGTTAGAAGTTTAATGTATGTTATGGTGTGTAATAGACCAGATATTTCTCATTCAGTGAGAGTTGTCAGTAGGTTTATGAACAATCTAAGAGAAGAGCATTGGGATGCAATCAAGTGGATTCTCAGGTACTTGAGAAAGAACACTAATAGACATTTGTGATATGAAGGGGCAGATGTTGCCTTACAAGGATATGTTGATACAAACATGGTTGGAGATTTGATGGTAGGAGGAACATCATAGATTATATATTCAATCTTGGTGACACAATAGTTAGTTGGATTTCAAAATTGTAAAAGATAGTTGCTTTGTCAACTACAGAGGTAGAATATGTTGTAGTTATAGAAGAAAGTAAGTAGATGATATGGATGAAACGGTTCATGGAAGAGTTGAATTATAAGTAAGAAGATTGAAGGTTGTATAGTGATAGCCAAAGTGTAATTTATTTAACAAATAACTTGGAATTTCACTCAAGAACCAAATATATACAACTCAGGTATCACTTCATTTGTTCAGTTTTAGAGGATGGTCAACTAAAGTTGGAAAAAATCCATACGAGTTAGAATCTTACAAATATGATAACAAAGACAGTCACCAAAGATAAGCTGGAGAGTTATTCATCTTTAATAGGTCTTCAAGGATAACAAATAAGATGATAAACATGTCAGGTTCACAGTTTAAATAAAAGTCCAAGTAAGAGTTGTAGCAATGGAGTTGTAACAATCATTCTTTAAGTGGGAGATTGTTGTATGATGGAGCTTGATCTTAGTTTAAGGCCCTATTCCTAACAGGGTGGTGTGGGGGGAGGGCAACGCCCCCCACTATGGTCACCATGGGAGTATAGGGGGAGTGATGACCTATTTTAGAGCACCCCCCTTGGTGGGGCTTTGGGGCCAATCCCTATGAAACAAAATTTTGTGAAAAATGCATTATAAAATATTGTAATTTTTTAGTTAATCTAGACCATTTACTATTAGGTTTTAGATCTAATGGTAGAAATTAAGTTAGTTTTTTTCCCTTAATTTATAACCCTCCTTTGATATGAGGGCATTGTAATCAAGTCAAAAAAGAGAGACACTGAAGAGGATATTGTAGTGGATGTATTTCAGGTTTTTCCCTTCATTTATTAGACTGAATAATAAGGACTGGTAGTCTCTGTGTGGACTTATCCCATATTAGGTGAGCCACATTAAATTTGTATATCTATTATGTTGTATTTTTTAAATTTTAATTCTCTCTTTATTTCATTATTATTTATTTACATTCTATATTCCTAACAATTAGTATTTGAGTCGAAGGTTTATTTGGCAGATAAACTCATAGGAAAAGAGGTTTCCTAGTTTGAGTGAGGGAAATGGCAAAAAAAGGCAAGTTTAAGGTCGATAAGTTTAATGGCCAAAACTACTTGCTATGGAAGATGAAAATGGAGGACTATCTATATCAAAAGGATCTTTTCCTACCATTAGGTAGAATAGCAAAGAAGTCATTGACTATAAAGGATGAAGATTGAGAGGTTATTGATAGAAATGCACTAGGGAAAATATGACTGTGCCTGAAAGCATCGATGGCCTTCAATATTTCAAAAAAAAAAGGTAAAAAAAAATGTGATACAGGCTTTAGATAGGGTGTATGAAAAACCCTTAGCCTCTGATAAGGTATTTTTTATGAAACACTTATTTAATCTAAAAATGTCAGAAGTTAGGTATGTTGTTGACCATTTAAATGAATTTAACATGGTCATAAATCAATTAAGCTTTGTAAGAGTAAACTTTGATGATTAGGTTAGGGATATTTTGATTCTATGTTCATTGCCATAAATTTGGAATGGCTTGGTCATGATTGTGAGCAATTTTATCTCTAGATCAAACACTTTAAAGTTTGATGATGTTATTCGTGTTATCCTTAGTGAAGAAATGAGATGGAAAAGTATAGGTGAGACATTAGGTAATGCTTTGACTATGGAGAATAGGGGAAGAAAAAAGGATAGAGGAAAGGGCCTAGGAAATCATGGAAAGTCTAAGAAGGGGAGATCTAAATCTAGGGGAACAATAGAAGGACACTTGAAGAAAGATTATTGGTTTCGAAAAGGAAAACAAGGAGATTGACAACAAGATAACAACTAGAAAACAAATGTAGTAGGTGATGTGTTACAAGATGTTTTAATCTTTTATTTATATAATATTAATGATTCTTGGGTGCTAGATTCATGGGCTTCATTTCATGCTACACCCCATAAGAAATATTTTCAAGACTATGTTCAAGGTGATTTTGGGTAAGTTTATTTGGGTGATGGTGAACCCTATAAAATTGTAGAAAAGGGTAAAATATAGATAAAATTATAGAATGTAAACAAATAATTTTTGAAAGAGGTGAGAAATGTTCCTGAGTTGAGAAGATATCTAATTTTAGTAGGGCAGCTAGGAAGTGAGGGCTACATAGTTATATTCATAAAAAAATCATGGAAGGTCACTAAAGGATCACTAGTAATAGCAAAAGGAGAGAAGGTAGGTACATTGTATTTATCTAATGGTGACGTTGACTCTTTTATTTCTCTAGCTTCTATGGAAGTGGATAGAAAATTATGGCACTACAGACTTGAGCACATGAGTGAGAAGGGGATGCAAGTTCTCCACTCAAAGATTTTTTTGAAAAATTTGAAGAGGGTGGATTTAGATTTATGTGAAAACTATGTTTATGGAAAATAGAAGAGAATAATTTTTCTCAGAGTTGAGAGGACAAAAAAAGATGAAAAGTTGGAGCTTGTGCATACAAATGTATGGGGACCAGCTCAGGTATCATCCCTTGGTGTCTCTTCTTATTATGTTACTTATATCGATGATGCAACTAGAAAAACTTGGGTTTATTGCATACAAAAGAAATATGATGTTTTTGATACTTTTAAGAAATAGAAAGTTTTGGTTAAGAATGAGATAGGAAATAAGTTGAAGTGTGTCTAATCAAACAATAGAGGTGAATATTGTAGCAAAGAGTTTGATAATTACTCTTTATCCCATAGGATTCATATAGAGAAGATGGTTCAAAGAACACCATAACAAAATGGTATGTCAGAAAGGATGAATAGGATAATCATGGAGTGTGCAAGGAGAATGAGATTACATGTAAGGTTGCCCTTATAGTTTTGGGTAGATGCTATGGATATTGATGTTTACTTAATAAATAAAGGGTCTTCAAGTCCTTTGGATGGTGTTATTTTTGAGGAAGCATGGAAAAATAAAAAAATAGATTATTAATTTTTAAGTACATTTGGTTGTGAAACATTTATCCTTATTGATAAAGAAAAAATTGAACCAAGATTGAGGTAAAATCTAGGAAATGTACTTTTATTGGATATAGAGTTAATGATTTTGGTTACCTTTTATGGGATATTGAAAATCATAAAATCATTAGGAGTAGAGATGTGATCTTTAATGAAAAGGTCATGTATAGAGATTAGTTGCAAGAAAATAAATAGGAAAAGTCAAATACAAAATATGTAGTACTTGATGAAATTATTGGAAATGAAATTCCAAAAGTACTAGAAAATTAGAATGTGCAACAATTACAACAAGTGCCTCAAACTCCTGGAAGTGTAGTTAGAAGATATTCTAGAGTAAGTAGACTCCCTAAAAGTTACTCTCCTTCACTTTATTATTTATTATTGACTGATGGTGGTGAGCTATAAAGCTATGAAGAAGCAATGCAGGTAGAAACCAGAAAGAAGTGGGAGCAAAGAATGAAAGAGGAGGTGGACTCCTTGGTACACAACCAAACTTGGGATTGGTGTAGGTTATTGTAGGTAAAATAACATTGCATAATAAATGATTTTATAGGTTGAAGGAAGAACATGGAGGCAAAAAGAGGTACAAGGGTAGACTTGTTGTAAAGGGGTTTGCACAAAAGAAAGGTATTGAATTTGATGAAATATTTTCTCCAGTAGTTAAAATGACTTCTATAAGAACTATTTTAAGTTTGGTAGTAGTAGAAGATTTGAACCTTGAACAGTTAGATGTGAAGACTGTATTCCTTCATGATGATTTGGTGGAGGAAATATATATGGATTATCCACAAGGATACAAAGTCAAAGGTAAGGATAAAATGGTGTGCAAATTGAAGAAGAGTTTGTATGGCCTAAAGCAAGCTCCAAAATAGTGGTATTTGAAATTTGACATGTTTATGATAGAACAAGGTTATAGTAGATGCCATTCTAACCATGATGTTTACTTCAAGAAATTAGATCATGGTAGCTATATTATCTCGTTATTGTATGTAGATGACATGTTTGTTGCAGGGTCTAACATGCATGATATAAATGTGCTAAAAAGAAAACTAGCACACTCATTTAAAATGAAGGATTTGGGTGCTGCAAAGCAAATCCTCGATATGAGACTAAGAAGAGATAGGAAAAATAAGAAATTGACATTGTCTCAAGAAGAATACATCAAGAAGGTGTTATTTAGGTTCAATATGCAAGATGCAAATCTTGTGAGTACACCTTTGGGAGGGCACTTCAAATTAAGTAAAGAATATTGTCTTAAAACATAGGAAGAAATCAATTACATGACCAAAGTGCCATATGCTTCAGTAGTTGGAAGTTTAATGTATGCTATGGGGTGCACTAGACTAGTTATTACTCATGTAGTGGGAGTTGTCAGTAGGTTTATGAACAATCTCAAAAAAGAGCATTGGAATGCAGTCATGTGGATTCTCAAGTACTTGAGAGGGACCACTAATAGATATTTATGCTATGAAGGGTCATATGTTACCTTACATGGATATGTTGATGTAAACATGGCTAGAGATTTAGATGGTAGGAAGAGCACCATAGTTTTTGTATTCACTGTTGGTAACATAATTGTTAGTTAGATTTTAAAATTATAGAAGATAGTTGCTTTGTTAACTATAAAGATATAATTTGTTGCAGCTATATAAGATAGCAAGGAGATGATATGGATGTAATGGTTCATGGAAGAGTTGAGGCATAAGCAAGAAGATTACAAGTTGTACAGTGATATCCAAAGTGTGATTCATTTAACAAATAACTTGGCATTCCACTCAAAAACCAAACATATATAACTCAGGTATCACTTCATTCATTTAGTTTTGGAGGATGGTAAATTGAAGTTGAAAAAGATCCATATGAGTCAAAATTCTACAGATATGCAAACAAAAGTAGTCAGCAAAGATAAGCTAGAGAGTTGTTCAACTTCAATAGGTCTTCAAAGATAACAAGGAATATGAGAAACATGCCAGAATCAAAGTTCAAAGAAAATTCCAAGAGTTATAGTGGTGGAGTTGCAATAATCAGTGTCCAAGTGGGAGATTGTTGGATGGTGGAGCTTGACCTTATTTTAATACCTAGTTCTCAACAGGGGCTGTGAGGGGGAAATGCCCCCCCACTATGGTCACCATGTGGGTCTAGGGGATGATTACCTATTTTGCATCCCCCCTGGTAGTAGTTCAAGGGTAGGAACTGTTAGGGTGTGGAGCTAAAAGCTTCAACTATTACAGACACGAAGAAGGGAGGTTGTTGAAGATCTAGAAGCACCGACGTTGATAGCATGATCGACGTCGATCAGATGCAGTGTAGAAGGCAACCGATGTCAGCAGGGAGTTGGCTGACATCGGTAGCACTAGACAGATAGGGATCGATGTAGGTCACCTGTGGTGGTTCCAAAACTGCTGTTGATGAACAGTCAGTTAAGTGAAGTGAGTGTTTGCATGTTTAAGGACTAATTTAAGTCATGAGCTATGTGTCTAATTATTATAGTTAGAGTTTTATTTTTGTAAGCATGGGATTCTATTTAAAGACCCATAAGGTATGTATTGTAAATCAAGAAGGAAAGTAAAAGCATTGAAGCAAGGAGCAAGGTCAAGGAGATCTACAGGTGTAAGGTCAAGGAGATCAGCTGAAGCATTCAAGGAGGGAATAACAACTCAGGTTGTAGAGTTGGCTGTGGTTGAGCAAGAGAGAGAGGGAAGAAGGTCTTGAGGTGTGGCAAGCCTTTGAGGTGGAGCAAGAAGTGGCATCTTCCTTATTGCATTTTCTTCTAGTAGTATTTAATACAAGAGTGTGTATTGTCTCTTAAATTCTTTGTTGTCTCAAGTTTCTAGTTACTTAATCATTCTGGTATAATTCCGTGTTTAATTGCTTATAAGAAAGTAATCAATTATGCTTCTGTTGGATAAGGGGTTCCTAACAGTTGGTATCAAAGCTATGGTTTGCAGGAAGCAGGTTATTGTTTGATTACAGGTCATTCACAGGGTTTTTTGATTGAGTGGGAGTTCAGCAATGGCAGAAGAAAGTAAGCTATGAATGGAGAAGTTTAACGACAAGAATTATCAACATTGGAGGATGCAAATAGAGGATTATCTGTATCAGAAGGATTTGCACTTACCGTTGGGTGGGGTTGCATGCAAGCCCACAGATATGAAGGATGAAGAATGGAACATTCTTGATCAGAAGGCTTTAGGTTCCATAAGGTTGAGCCTTGCATCATCTGTGATTTCCAACTTATCACAGTGCAAGACAATGAAAGAGTTGATAAAGTCCTTGGCAAATTTATATGAAAATCCCTTGACTTCTAATAAGGTATTTCTTATGAAGCAGCTATATACTTTGCAAATGCAGGAAGGTGGATCGGTACATACTCATCTTAGTGATTTCCATGGTTTGGTAAACCAGTTAGCTTCAATCAATATTGTTTTTGATGATGAGGTAAAGGCTCTCTTGATTTTATGTTCTTTACCTGAAAGTTAAGATAGTTTGGTTATGGCAGTAAGTAATTTTGCATCTGCTTCTAAAATCTTAAAAGTTGATGATGTTGTGAGTGTGATCTTGAATGAAGAAATATGCAGGAGAAGCACAGGTGAATCATCAGGGAATGCTCTAAGTGCAGAAAGTAGGGGAAGGCAAAGGGAGAAGATAGAGCAAGGGAAATCAAGGTCAAAGTTGGGAGGGAGATCCGAATCCAGAGGTGTTACCTACTGGTTTTGTGGAAAGAGAGGACACACAAAGGAGTGTTGGTTGAGGGATAAAGAGAATCAACATGAAGGTAATGAAGAAGCAAAGGATGCAAATATTGTGGTATAGGACGCTCTCATACTTTCTTTGGATTGTCAAGTAGGATCATGGGTTTTAGATTTTGGTTCTTCTTTTCATGCATCCCCAAATAGAGATTTGTTCCATGAGTATGTCCAGGGAGACTTTGGAGTGATTTATTTAGGGGATGGTATGCATTGTCAAATAGTTGGCAAAGGAAAAGTGCAACTGAGATTGCAGATTGACAACACATGGGTGTTGAAGGAGGTTATGCATGTCCCGATTCTGAAGCAGAGTTTGATTTCTGTAGGAAGGTTGGGTGATGAGGGGTGCACAATAACCCTCACAGTGAATTCTTAGAAGGTTACCAAGGGAGCACTTGTTTTAGCAAGAGATAAGAAAGTAGGTACTCTTTATCTATCTACTTGTATTGCTGATTCTACTTCTGGTTTATCTATTTCAGCTGTAGATTCGAAGATGTGGCTTAATAGGCTTGGTCACATAAATAAGAAGGGAATGGATGTTCTTGATTCAAAAGGTATGTGTTCAGATTCAGAAAGCATAAATAGAGTTCATTACAGAAAAAGGAAATTTGATGCTTTTGACAGGAACAAAGAAGCCTTGGTGTTTATGGAAGAGATGAAGGATAGAAATTAGTCATAGGGGTTAAACAATTCTAAGTAGGGCAGTGTGGATAGAGGTTTGATCCAAGATGAGATCGTAGATGAATATTTCATCACTTACAGGGACACACAGACACTGATGTCAGTCACTTGGGACCGACGTCGGTCAGCCAGATACCGACATCGGTCATGTGCAGACCAGCAGGGTCGGTAGAGTCAGGCAAGAGAAGTCTGATGTTGGTCAGTAGGACTAACATCAACAGAGTGGACATTGACGTCAGCCAGGGAAATGACATCGACAGTCAGGGTCAGTGTAGGGAATCGACATCGGTCGGGAGCAGACTGGGAGATGGCCGAGATCGGTCATTGGAACGGATGATGGGTGGACAACAAACTGTCAAGGAGTCTCAAATGCCCATATGGAGGTCAGAAAGGGTAAGTGAACCTCATATTCATTGTTCACCTTCTTTATATTGCTTACTGATAGTCAAGAACTAGGAAGATGGAAGAAACAATGCAGGTAGAATTCAAAAAATAGTGGGAGCTTGGCATGGATGAGGAGTGTGAGTCCTTGGAGAAGAACCAAACAGGTATTTGTTGGTGGAGTTGTTAGCTGGAAGGAAGCACTAGATGAGGGATGGATTCCCAAGTTAGAGAAGAGTGTGGATGGACACATGAGACATAAGGCTACGGTATATGGTCTTGATTAGGCTGCAGGACAATGGAGGTTTGACCATTGTATTTTATCTTTACCAGTTTGGATAATATTAGCTACATTATCTTGTTACTGTATTGTGTTGCTTGTTGTAGGGTTACATGTACAGGGAGTTTTCTAAGCTAAGGGTAAAGTTGGTTCAGAAGTATGTCATGAAGAATTTGGAAGCAGCAAAATTCTTTTGGCATAAGTGACAGGTATAGCATCATAGGTTTGTGTGGTGGTTGGTCTTCAAGAGTGATGTTGAAGAGAGATACAGAGCCAAGGAAATAAAGTAGATGGTGTACAGGTACATGTATAGTTACAACTATTTATCTCCAAGTGAGAGATTGTTAGGGTGTGGAGCTAAAATCTTCAACTATTGCAGACACAAAGAAGGGAGGTTGCTGAAGATCCAAAAGCATTAGCGTCAACAGCATGACCGACGTCAGTTAGATGCAGTGCAGAAGGTAATTAGCATCAACAGGGAGTCGACTAACGTCTGCAGCACCAGACAGACAAGGACCAACGTCGGTCACCTGTGGCGATTCCAGAACTGCTGTTGACGAACAGTCAGTTAAGTGAAGTGAGTGTTTGCATGTTTAAGGACTAATTTAAGTCACGAGCTGCGTGTCTAATTATTATAGTTAGAGTTCTATTTTTGTAAGCATGGGATCCTATTTAAAGACCCATAAGGCATGTATTGTAAATCAAGAAGGAAAGTAAAAGCATTGAAGCAAGGAGCAAGGTCAAGGAGATCTACAGGTGTAAGGTCAAGGAGATCAGCTGAAGCATTCAAGGAGGGGATAACAACTCAGGTTGTAGAGTTGGCTGTGGTTGAGCAAGAGAGAGAGGGAAGAAGGTCTTGAGGTGTGGCAAGCCTTTGAGGTGGAGGAAGAAGTGGCATCTTCCTTATTGTATTTTCTTCTAGTAGTATTTAATACAAGAGTGTGTATTGTCTCTCAAATTCTTTGTTGTCTTAAGTTTCTAGTTACTTAATCATTTTGGTATAATTCCATGTTTAATTGCTTATAAGAAAGTAATCAATTATGCTTCTGTTGGATAAGGGGTTCCTAACAGTTGGTATCAGAGCTACGGTTTGCAGGAAGCAGGTTATTATTTGATTACAGGTCATTCACAGGGTTTTTTGATTGAGTGGGAGTTCAACAATGGCAGAAGAAAGTAGCTACGAATGGAGAAGTTTAACGGCAAGAATTATCAACATTAGAGGATGCAGATAGAGGATTATCTATATCAAAAGGATTTGCACTTACCGTTGGGTGGGGTTGCATGCAAGCCCATAGATATGAAGGATGAAGAATGGAATGTTCTTGATCGGAAGGCTCTAGGTTCCATAAGGTTGAGCCTTGCATCATCTGTGATTTCCAACTTATCACAGTGCAAGACAACGGAAGAGTTGATAAAGTCCTTGGCAAATTTATATGAAAATCCCTCAGCTTCTAATAAAGTATTTCTTATGAAGCAGCTATTTACTTTGCAAATGAAGGAAGGTGGATCGATACATACTCATCTTAGTGATTTCCATGGTTTGGTAAACCAGTTAGCTTCAATCAATATTGTTTGTGATGATGAGGTAAAGGCTCTCTTGATTTTATGTTCTTTGCCTGAAAGTTGGGATAGTTTGGTTATGGCAGTAAGTAATTCTTCATCTGATTCTAAAATCTTAAAAGTTGATGATGTTGTGAGTGTGATCTTGAATGAAGAAATACGCAGGAGAAGCACAAGTGAATCATCAGGGAATGCTCTAAGTGCAAAAAGTAGGGGAAGGCAAAGGGAGAAGATAGAGCAAGGGAAATCAAGGTTGAAGTTGGGAGGGAGATCCGAATCCAGAGGTGTTACCTGCTGGTTTTGTGGAAAGAGAGGACACACAAAGAAGGAGTGTTGGTTGAGGGATAAAGAGAATCAACATGAAGGTAATGAAGAAGCAAAGGATGCAAATATTGTGGTATAAGACGCTCTCATAATTTTTTTGGATTGTTAGGTAGGATCATGGGTTTTAGATTTTGGTTCTTCTTTTTATGCATCCCCAAACAGAGATTTGTTCCATGAGTATGTCCAGGGAGACTTTGGAGTGCTTTATTTAGGGGATGGTACGCCTTGTCAAATAGTTGGCAAAGGGAAAGTGCAGCTGAGATTGCAGATTGAGAACACATGGGTGTTGAAGGAGGTTATGCATGTCTCGATTTTGAAGTAGAGTTTGATTTCTATAGGAAGGTTGGGTGATGAGGGGTGCACAATAACCCTCACAGTGAATTCTTAGAAGGTTACCAAGGGAGCACTTGTTTTAGCAAGAGATAAGAAAGTAGGTACTCTTTATCTATCTACTTGTATTGCTGATTCTACTTCTGGTTTATCTACTTCAGCTGTAGATTCGAAGATGTGGCTTAATAGGCTTGGTCACATAAATAAGAAGGGAATAGACGTTCTTGATTCAAAAGGTATGTGTTCAGATTCGGAAAGCATAGATAGAGTTCATTGCAAAAAAAGAAAATTTGATGCTTTTGACAGGAACAAAGAAGCCTTGGTGTTTATGGAGGAGATGAAGGACAGAGATCAGTCACAGGGGCTAAACAATTCTGAGCAGGGCAGTGTGGATAGAGGTTTGATCCAAGATGAGCTCGTGGATGAAGATTTCATCACTTACAGGAACACAAAAACACCGATGTCGATCACTTGGGACCGACGTCGGTCAGCCAGATACCGACATCGGTCATGTGCAGATCAGCAGGGTCGGTAGAGTCGAGCAGGAGAAGTCTGACGTCGGTCAGTAGGATCGACGTTGACAGAGTGGACACCGGCATTGGCCAGGGAAATGACAACGGTAGTCAGGGTCAGTGCAAGGAACCGACATCGGTCAGGAGCAGACTGGGAGATGGCCGAGATCGGTCATTGGAACGGATGATGGATGGATAGCAAGCTGTCAAGGAGTCTCAAATGCCCATATGGAGGTCAGAAAGGGTAAGTGAACCTCATATTCGTTGTTCACCTTCTTTATATTGCTTACTGATGGTTAAGAACTAGGAAGATAGAAGAAGCAATGTAGGTAGAATCTAAAAATAGTGGGAACTTAGCATGGATGAGGAGTGTGAGTCCTTGGAGAAGAACCAAATAGGTATTTGTTGGTGGAGTTGTCAGCTAGAAGGATGCACTAGATGAGGGATGGATTCTCAAGTTAGAGAAGAGAGTGGATGGACACATGAGACAGAAGGCTACGGTATATGGTCTTGATTAGGCTGCAGGACAATGGAGGTTTGACCATTGTATTTTATCTTTACCAATTTGGATAATATTAGCTACATTATCTTATTACTATATTGTGTTGCTTGTTGTAGGATTACATGTATAGGGAGTTTTTTTAGCTAAGGGTAAAGTTGGTTCAGAAGTATGTCATGAAGAATTTGGGAGCAGCAAAATTCTTTTGGCATAAGTGACAGGTATAACATCATAGGTTTGTGTGGTGATTAGTCTTCAAGAGTGACATTGAAGAGAGATACAAAGCCAAAGAAACAAAGTAGATGGTGTACAGGTATAGGTATAGTTGTAGCTGTTTATCTCCAAGTGGGAGATTGTTAGGGTGTGGAGCTAAAAGATTCAACTGTTGCAGACACAAAGAAGGGAGGTTGCTGAAGATCTAGAAGCATCAGCATCGGCAGCATGACCGAAGTCGATTAGATGCAGTGCAGAAGGCAACTGGCATCGATAGGGAGTCGGCCAACATCGGTAGCACCAGACAGACAGGGACCAACGTCGATCGCCTGTGGCGGTTTTAGAACTGTTGTTGATGAACAGTCAGTTAAGTGAAGTGAGTGTTTGCATGTTTAAGGACTAATTTAAATCACGAGCTGCATGTCTAATTATTGTAGTTAGAGTTCTATTTTTGTAAGCATGGGATCCTATTTAAAGATCCATAAGGCATGTATTTTAAATCAAGAAAGAAAGTAAAAGCATTGAAGCAAGGAGCAAGGTCAAGGAGATCTACATGTGTAAGGTCAAGGAGATCAGTTGAAGCATTCAAGGAGGGGATAACAACTCTGGTTGTAGAGTTGGCTATGGTTGAGCAAGAGAGAGAGGGAAGAAGGTCTTGAAGTATGGAAAGCCTTTGAGGTGGACGAAGAAGTGGCATCTTCCTTATTATATTTTCTTCTAGTAGTATTTAATACAAGAGTGTGTATTGTCTCTCAAATTCTTTGTTGTCTCAAGTTTCTAGTTACTTAATCATTCTGGTATAATTCCATGTTTAATTGCTTATAAGAAAGTAATCAATTGTGCTTCCGTTGGATAAGGGGTTCCTAACAGGAACTCCAAAGCAAAATTTTATGAAAAATGCATTATAAAATATAAAAATTTCATAGTTAATTTGGATCATTTACTATTAGGTTTTAAATCTAATGGTAGAAATTAAGTTAGTGTATTTTTTCCTTAATTTATAACCGTCCTTTGATATGATGGAATTTTAATTTAGTCAAAAAAGAGAGAGAGTGAAGAAGATATTGTAGTGGATGTATTGCAGGTTTTTTTCTTCATTTGTTGGATTGAATAATAAGGACTAGTAGTTTCTATGTGGACATAGCCCATATTGGGTGAACCATATTAAATCTATGTCTCTATTATGTTATATTTTTTGAATTTGAATTTTTTCTTTATTTCATTATTATTTTTCTACATTCTATAGTCCTAACAACTGGTATAAGAGCTGAAGGTTTATTTGGCAATTAAACTCGAAGGAAAAGAGGTTTTTGGGTTCTAGTGGGAACAATGGAAAAAAAAAGCAAGTTTAAGGTCAAGAAGTTTAATGATCAAAACTACCAGTTATGGAAGTTGAAAATAGAGGAATATTTATATCAGAAGGATCTTTTCCTACTATTAGGTAGAATAGCAAAGAAGCTAACAACTATGAAGGATGAAGACTGGGAGGTTCTTGATAGAAAGGCACTAGGAATAATACGGTTGTGCCTGGAAATGTTGATGGCCTTCAATATTTCAAAAGAATATACAACAATAGATGTGATAAATGCATTAGATAAAGTGTATGAAAAACCCTTAGCCTCTAACAAGTTATTTTTTATGAAACATTTATTTAATCTAGAAATGTCAGAAGGTGGGTCTATTATTGACCATTTAAAGGAATTTAACATGGTCACAAATCAGTTAAGCTTTGTAGTAGTCAATTTTGATGATGAGGTTAGGGATATTTTGATTCTATGCTCATTGATAGAAAGTTGGAATGGCTTGGTCATGACTGTGAGTAATTCTATCTCTGGATCAAACACTTTAAAATTTGATGATGTTATTGGTGTAATCCTTAGTGAGGAAATGCAATGGAAAAACACATGTGAGACATTAGGTAATGCTTTGAATATGTAGATTAGGGGAATACAAAAGGATATAGGAATGGGCCTAGGGAATCATGGGATGTCTAAGAAGGGCAGATCTAAATCTAGGGGAACATTGGTGTGTTGGATTTGTTGGAAGAAAGGACACCTGAAGAAAGATTGTTTGTTTCAAAAACAAAAACAAGATGGACAACAAGATAAAAATAAGAAGCAAATGTAGCAAGTTGTGTGTTACAATATTCTTTAATCCTTTTTAAGATAATATTAATGATTCTTGGGTGTTAGATTCAGGGGATTCATTTCATGCTACAACCCATAAGAAATATTTTCAAGACTATGTTCAAGGTGATTTTTGGTAGGTTTATTTGGGTGATGGTAAACCCAAAATAATAGGAAAGGGTAAGATACATATAAAATTATAGAATGGAAATAAGCGGTTGCTAAAAGAGATGAGACATGTTCTTAAGATGATAAGAAATCTAATTTCAGCAGGGCAACTAGGAAGTGAGGGTTGCATAGTTAAATTCACAAAAAATACATAAAAGGTCATTAAAGGATCACTGGTAATAGTAAAAAGAGAAGGTAGGTACATTGTATTTATCTAATGGTGATGTTGATTATTCTATTTCTCTATCTTATATAGAAGTAGATACAAATTGTGACACCACAGACTTGGGCACATGAGTGAGAAGGGGATGCAAGTTCTCTACTCAAAGAATTTGTTTCTAGATTTAAAGAAGGTGGATTTGGATTTTTATGAGCACTGTGTGTATGGAAAATAGAAGAGAGTAAAATTTATTAGATTTGGGAGGACAAAGAAGGATGAAAAGTCAGAGCTTGTACATACAGATGTATGGGGACCAACTCAGGTATCATCCCTTGGTGGTTTTTCTTATTATGTTACTTTTATTGATGATGCAACTAGAAAAACATGGGTTTATTGCATATGAGAGAAATCTAATATTTTTAATACTTTTAAGAAATGGAAAGCTTTGGTTGAGAATGAGACAAGAAATAAGTTGAAGTGTGTCAGATCAATCAATGGAGGTGAATACTGTAGCAAGGAGTTTGATAATTACTATTCATCCCATAGGATTTATAGAGAGAAGATAGTTTCAAGAATACCATAACAAAATGGTGTGTCAAAAAACATGAAAATGACAATCATGGAACATGCAAGGAGCATGAGATTGCATGCAGGGTTGTCCTTATAGTTTTGTGTAGATGCTATGGATATTTTTGTTTACTTAATAAACAGGGCCTTAAAGTCCTTTGGATGGTGGCATTTCAAAGGAAGCATGGATAGGTAAAAAGGTAGATTATTCATTTTTAAATACTTTTAGTTTTGAAGCATTTGTCTATATTGATAAAGAAAATAGAAATAAGCTTGAGGTAAAATCCAAGAAATGTGATTTTATTAGATATAGAGTTAATGATTTTGGTTACCATTTATGGGATATTGAAAATCACAAAATCATTAGGAGTAGAGATGTGATCTTTAATGAAAAGGTAATGTATAGAGATCAGTTGTAGGTAAAGAAACATGAAAATTCAAATACATAATTTTTAGTATTTGATGAAATTACTAAAAATGAAATTCCAAAAATGCCAAAAAATTAGAATATGCAACTACAACAAGTGTCTCAAACTCCTAGAAGTGTAGTTAGAAGATCTACTAGAGTAAGTAGATGCCCTGAACATTACTCTCCTTCAATTTATTATTTATTATTGACTGATGGTGGTGAGCCATAAATCTATGAAGTAATGCAGGTAAAAACCAGAAAGAAGTAGGAGTAAGGCATGAAAAAGGAAATGGACTCCTTGCTACATAGCCAAACTTGGGATTTGGTTCAGTTGCCTGTAGGTAAAAGAGCATTTTAGAATAAATGGGTTTATAGGTTGAAGGAATAACATGGAGGAAAAAAGACATACAAGGCCAAAATTTTTGTAAAGGGGTTTGCACAAAAGAAAGGTATTAACTTTGAAAAAATATTTTCTCCAGTAATTAAAATGATTTCTATAATATACGTTTTAAGTTTAGTAGCAGTATAAGATTTGCACCTTGAATAGTTAGATGTGAAGACTATATTATTTCATGTTGATTTGGAAGAGAAAATATATATGAAACAACCACAATGATAAAAAGTCAAAGGTAAGGAGAAAATGGTGTGTAGGTTGAAGAAGAGTTTGTATGGCCTAAAATAAGATCCAAGATAGTGGTATTTGAAATTTGACATGTTTATGATAGAATAACTTTATAGTAGATGTCATTCTAACCACTGTGTTTACTTTATGAAATTAGATAATGGTAGCTATATTATCTTGTTATTGTATGTAGATGACATGCTTGTTGTAGGGTCTAATATACATGATATAAATAAGCTAAAAACAACTAGCAGGTTCATTTGCAATGAAGGATTTGGGTGTTGCAAAGTAAATCCTTGATATGAGAATAACAAAAGATAGGAAAAATAAAAAAATTGACATTGTCTCAAGAAGAATACATCAAGAAGGTGTTATTCAGGTTCAATATACAAGATGAAAAATCTATGAGTACACCTTTGGGAGGGCACTTAAAATTAAATTAAATAACATTGTCCTAAAACATAGGAAGAAATTAATTACATGACTAAAGAGCCATATGCTTCAGCAATTAGAAGTTTAATGTATGATATTGTGTGCACTAGACTAGATATTGCTCATGCAATGAGAGTTGTTAGCAGGTTTATGAACAATCTAGGAAAAGAGCATTGGGATGCAATCAAGTGGATTCTCAAGTATTTGAGAGGGACCACTAATAAAAATTTGTACTATGAAGGGTCAGATGTTACATTACAAAGATATGTTGATGTAGACATGGTTGGAGATTTAGATGATATGAGGATCACCATAGGTTACACATTCACTATTGGTGACATAATAGTTAGTTGGATTTCAAAACTGTAGAAGATAGTTGCTTTGTCAACTATAGAGATAGAATATGTTATAGCTATAGAAGTTAGCAAGGAGATGATATGGAAGCAAGGGTTCATGGAAGAGTTGAGGCATAAGTAAGAATATTAAAGGTTGTATAGTGATAGATAGAATGCAATTCATTTATCAAAGAACTTGACATTTCACTCAAGAACTAAACATACACAACTCAGGTATCACTTCATTCATTCAATTTTGGAGGATGGTCAACTGAAGTTGGAAAAGATCTATATGAGTTAGAATCTTATAGATATGCTAACAAAGGTAGTCACCAAAGATAAGCTAGAGAGTTTTTTAACTTCAATAGGTCTTCAAAGATAACAAGGAAGATGAGAAACATGCCAAGGTCAAAGTTCAAAGAAAAGTCCAATTAAGAGTTGTAGCCGTGAAGTTACAAAAATTAGTTTCTAAGTGGTAGATTATGGGATGGTAGAGCTTGATCTTATTTTAATGCCTAGTTCCTGACAATAGGGGTGTGGGGGGGGGGGGAAATCCTTCCCACTATGGTCGCCATGTGGGTCCAGGGGGGCGATAACCTATTTTGGAGCCCACCTAGTGGGGGTTTGGGGTAACACCCCTAAAGGAAAATTTTGTGAAAAATGTATTATAAAATATTGTAATTTTGTAGTTAATTTAGATCATTTACTATTAGGTTTGAGATATAATGGTAGAAATTAAGTTAGTGCATTTTTTCCATAATTTATAACCCTTCGTTGATATGAGGGAATTGTAATTAGGTCAAAAAAGAGATATCGTGAAGAGGATATTGAAGTGGATATATTACATGTTTTTCCTTTCATTTGTTGGACTGAATAATAAGGACTGGTAGTTTCTGTGTGGACGTAGCCCATATTGGGTGAACCACATTAAATATGTGTCTCTATTCTATTATATTTTATAAATTTTAATTCTATCTTTATTTAATTATTATTTTTCTACATTGTATATTCCTAACAATTGGTATCAGAGCCGAAGGTTTATTTGGTAGATAAACTCATAGGAAAAGAGGTTTCCTAGTTCGAGTAGGAGCAATGGTAGAAGAAGACAAGTTTAAGGTTGAGAAGTTTAATAGCCAAAACTATCAGCTATGGAGGACTATTTATATCAAAATGATTTTTTTCTACCATTAGGTAGAATAAAAAAGAAGTTGATGACTATGAAGGATGAAGACTGGGAGGTTCTTGACAGAAAGGCACTAAGAATAATACGACTGTGCCTGACGACATTGGTGGCCTTCAATATTTCAAAAGAAAAGATAACAATAGATGTGATAAAGGAATTATATAGAGTGTATGAAAAACCCTCAGCCTCCAACAAGGTATTTCTTATGAAACATTTATTTAATCTAGAAATTTTAGACGATGGGTTTGTTGCTGACCATTTAAATGAATTTAACATGGTCATAAATCAGTTAAGCTCTATAGGAGTAAATTTTTATGATGAGGTTAGGGATATTTTGATTCTATGCTCATTTCCAGAAACTTGGAATGGCTTGGTGATGGCTATGGGTAATTCTATCTCTAGATCAAACACTTTATAGTTTGATGATGTTATTGGTGTTATACTTAGTGACAAAATGCGATGAAAAAGCATAGGTGAGACATCAGGTAATGCTTTGACTATGTAGAATAGGGGAAGACAAAAGGATATAGGAAAGGGCCTAGGGAATCATGGGAAGTATAAGAAGGGCATATCTAAATCCAAGAGAATATTGGTGTGTTGGATTTGTGGAAAGAAAGGACACCTGAAGAAAGATTATTGGTTTCAAAAAGGAAAACCAAGATATGGACAACATGATAAAAACCAGGAGCAAATGTAGTAGGTGATGTGTTAAAAGATGCTTTAATCCTTTCTTTAGATAATATTAATGATGATTAGGTGTTATATTTAGGGGTTTCATTTCATGTTACACCCCATAAGAAATATTTTCAAGACTATGTTCAAGGTGATTTTGGGTAGGGTTATTTGGGTGATGGTGAACCCTATAAAATTGTAGGAAATGGTAAGATACAGATAAAATTATAGAATGGAAAAAAATGGTTGATGAAATAGGTGAGACATGTTCTTATGTTGAGAATAAATCTAATTTCAGCAGGGTAGTTAGAAAGTGAGGGTTGCATAGTTACATTCACAAAAAATTAATGGAAGGTCACTAAAGGATCACTAGTAATAGCAAAAGGAGAGAAGGTAGGTACATTGTATTTATCTAATGATGATGTTGAATCTTCTATTTCTATAGATTCTATAAAAGTAGATACAAAATTATGGCACCATAGACTTGGGCATATGATTGAAAAGGGGATTCATGTTCTCCACTCAAAGAATTTGTTTCCAGATTTGAAGAAGGTGGATTTGGATTTTTGTGAGCACTGTGTGTATGGAAAACACAAGAGAGTCAAATTTCTCAGAGTTGGGAGGACAAAGAAAGATGAAAAGTTAGATCTTGTGCACATAAATTTATGGAGACTAGCTCAGGTATCATCCCCTGGTGGCTCTTCTTATTGTGTTACTTTTATCAATGATGCAACTAAAAAAAAGTTGGGTTTATTGCATACAAAAGAAATATGATGTTTTTGATACTTTTAAGAAATGGAAAGATTTGGTTGAGAATGAGAGAGGAAATAATTTGAAGTGTGTTAGATCAGACAATAGAGGTGAATAATATAAAAAGGAGTTTGATAATTACTGTTCATCCCATGGGATTCATAGAGAGAAGACGGTTTCAAGAACACCACAACAAAATGGTATGTCAAAAAGGATGAACATGAATATCATGGAGCATGCAAGGAGCATGATATTGCATGTAAGGTTGCTCTTACAGTTTTGGGTAGATGCTATGGATACTACTATTTACTTAATAAATAAAGGGCCTTTAAGTCCTTTGGATGGTGGTATTGTAGAGGAAGCATGGACAAGTAAAAAGGTAGATTATTCATTTTTAATGACTTTTGGTTGTGAAGAATTTGTCCATATTGATAAAAAAAATAGAACCAAGCTTGAGGCAAAATCCAAGAAATGTGCTTTTATTGAATACAGAGTTAATGATTTAGGTTACCGTTTATGGCATATTGAAAATCGCAAAATCATTAGTAGAGATGTGATCTTTAATGAATAGGTCATGTACAAAGATTAGTTACAGGAAAAGAAATAGGAAAAATCAAATATAGAATATACAGTACTTGATGAAATTACTAGAAATGAAATTTCAAAAGTGCCAAGAAATCAGAATGTGCATCAACTACAACAAGTGCCTCAAACTCCTAGAAGTGTAATTAGAAGATCTACTATATTAAGTATACTCCCTGAATGTTACTCTCCTTTACTTTTTTAATTATTATTGATTGATGGTGGTGAGCCATAAAGCTATGAAGAAGTAATGCAAGTAGAAACTAGAAAGAAGCGGGAGCAAGGCATGAAAGAGGAGATGGACTCTTTGGTACACAACCAAACTTGGGATTTGATTCAGTTGCTTGTAGGTAAAAGAGAATTTTAGAATAAATGGGTTTATAGGTTGAAGGAAGAAGATGGAGGAAAATAGAGGTACAAGTCTAGACTTTTCGTAAAGAGGTTTGCATAAAAGAAAGGTATTGAATTTGACAAAAAAAATTCTCCAATAGTTAAAATGACTTCTCTAAGAATTGTTTTAAGTTTGGTAGCAGTAGAAGATTTGCACCTTAAATAGTTAGATGTGAAGACTGCATTCCTTCATGGTGATTTGGAGGAGGAAATATATATGGAGTAGCCACAAGGATATGAAATCAAAGGTAAGGAGAAAATGGTGTGTAGGTTGAAAAAGAGTTTGTATGGCCTAAAACAAGCTCCAAGACAATGATATTTGAAATTTGACATGTTTATGATAAAACAAGGTTATAGTAGATATCATTTTGACTGTTGTGTTTGCTTTAAAAAATTAGATAATGGTAACTATTTATCTTGTTATTTTATGTAGATGACATGCTTGTTATAAGGTCTAACATGCATGATATAAATGAGCTGAAAAGAAAACTAGCACATTCATTTATAATGAAGGATTTGGGTGTTGCAAAGCAAATCCTTGGTATGAGAATAACAAGAGATAGGAAAAATAGGAATTTGGCATTGTCTCAAGAAGAATACATCAAAAAGGTGTTAGTTAGGTTCAAGATTCAAGATGCAAAACATGTGAGTACACCTTTGGGAGGGCACTTCAAATTAAGTAAGGAACAATGTCCTAAAACATAGGAAGAAATAAATTACATGACCAAAATGCCATATGGTTCAATAGTTAGAAGTGTAATTATGTTATGATGTGCACTAGACCAGATATTGCTCATGTAGTGGGAGTTGTCACATATTTATGAACAATAAAGGAAAAGAGCATTGGGATGCATTCAGGTGGATTCTCAATTACTTTAGAGGGACCACTGATAGACATTTGTGATATGAAGGGTCCGATGTTACATTATAAGGATATGTTAATGTAGCATGGCTAAAGATTTAGATGGCAGGAGGAGCACCACAATTTATGTATTCATTGATGGTGACATAATAGTTAGTTGAATTTTAAAAATGTAGAATATAGTTACTTTGTCAACTACAGAGGCAGAATATGTTACAGCTACAAAAGCTAGTAGGGAGATGATATGGATGCAATGGTTCATGAAAGAGTTGAAGCATAAGCAAGAAGAATTCAGGTTGTATAGTGATATCCAAAGTGCGATTCATTTAGAAAAGAACTCGGCATTCCACTTAAGAACCAAACATATACAACTCAAGTATCACTTCATTTATTCAGTTTTGGAGGATGGTCAACTAAAGTTGGAAAAGATCTATACAAGGTAGAATCCTATAGATATTCTAACAAAGGCAGTCACCAAAGATAAGTTAAAGAGTTATTCAAATTCAATAGGTCTTCAAGGATAACAAGGAAGATGAAAAACATGTCAGAGTCAAAGTACAAATAAATATCCAATAAGAGTTGTAGCGGTAGAGTTACAACAATCAGTCTCTAAGTGGGATATTGTTAGATGGCAGAGCTTGATCTTATTTTAATGCCCAGTTCTTAACAGGGGGTGTGAGGGATCAATGCCCCCTACTATGGTCACCATGGGGGTCCAAGGGGGTGGCAACCTATTTTGGATCCCCCCTTGGAGGGTTTTGGGGGCAACGCCCCTGAAGCAATTTTTTTTGAAAAATGCATTATAAAATATTGTAATTTAATAGTTAATCTGGACTGTTTACTATTAGGTTTTAGATGTAATGGTATAAATTAAGTTAGTGCATTTTTACCCTAATTTATAACCCTCTAATATGAGGGCATTGTAATTAGGCCAAAAAAAGGAGAGAGGGAAGAGGATATTGTAGTGGATGTATTGCAACTTTTTCCCTTCATTTTTTGGACTCAATAATGACTAGTAGTTTTTGTGTGGACGTAGCCCATATTTGGTGAACCATGTTAAATCTATGTCTCTATTCTGTTGTATTTTATAAATTTTAATTCAATTTTTATTTCATTATTATTTCTCTACATTTTATATTCCTAACAGGAGGTGGGGGAGCATTTTTATTGTGAGTGACCCAAGAAATTAGTTGAGGGTGGGTTTGAAGATGGAGAAGGTGATTTGCATCCTCATCATTTGATTTGTATTATGAGATTGAAAATTATTCATTTGATTAAAAATTTGTAATAAGAGTTAATGGGTTTGATTGAGATTTTTAGCATTATTTAAAGCGTTAGAGTTGGTATTAGTGGCTTGGGTACCACTATTTGTGTTGATAAGAGCTTGAGAGGAACTGTTAGAAGGTGAGGCACTAGTGGAATTTTTTTTTTGTGTGTCAAAAGATGAACTAATGAAGGTGTGAGAAGAGGAAGCACTAAAATCATGATCACCTTGGGCAGAAAATGATGCACTTTTGGAAGGATTAAGGAGAGTGGGTCTTAGGAGAGGCTCACTAGATGTAGAACCTACCATTTAGTGGATATACTAGGTATGGAATTAGAATAAGGTAAAGAAGAAGAGGTCATGGTATGATAATGGGTCATAATAGAGGGAAGATGTTGAGAATAAAAGAAACTAGTACCCCCAAATCCATGTGAGAATGTGGGTGAAGGTGAATGAGGCTCTTTAACTTGACCATTAAACATGAGATGGTAAATGGTAGAAGAATCCTTTCCTCGATGTTGAGGAAATTTAGAGCATTTTAGGGTATACTCTAATTTGGGTTGATATTCAAGTGAGAAGAGAGGATTATTAAATAAAAAGGAATGAGGAGGGGTCTCATAGTTCATTGTGTGAGTGGATATATGAATAGTACTCTCATCTAAGAGAGGAGCCCTACTCTTCTTATGGGAGACCCTATGAGGGTTGGTAAAACACATCATATATGTTGAATTCAACTTAATGTTATCTTCAAGCATGAAGTTCATGATGAAGGATAAGGATTAAACAAGGTAAGAGATATGCAAAAATAAGGAAATGAGAAGTGACAAAAAACTATACGGAGTCTACTAGGTCGATCTAATATAGAAAATAGGGTGTGAAAATTGTATAAAGTTGACATGGTTGACCTATTACTAGAAATAGATGCTAAAAAGTGTAAAGAGTCGATAGGGTCAATCTAATAATGAAAACAAAGCCTAAAAATTATACAGAGTCGACAAAGTCGACCTCGTATTGAAAAAAAGAGGTTAAAAAAGTGTACAAGGTTGACAAAGTCGACCTAGTACTGTAGGCAGGGAAAAAATAGACAATCTATAAGAGACTGTGCTGAGCATAATGACTATGTATTGAAACAAGAAATTTTTTTCAAGTACTTTTGAAAGTAAGAAATGAAAGGAAACACACAATTAATTGGATCAATGAGGTGGATCCAATTGAGGCACACAATACAAAACCTTGCACCAATGTTGGTTAATGCAAGTTTTTCCAATACAACATACAATTTGAGAAAGGAGCAAGCAATCAATTTAGAAAGTAAAAGCTAACTAAGTCGTCATACTGAATGTTGTTAGATTATTAGAATATGATTTAGATTTGATAGGGAGTTGTCTCTAAGCAAGGAACTAGAAAACAATCTAAGGATGGTTTCAGGACATTTGGGCTGAAAGAGATCTGTATTGGAAATGGTATTGGCTTGGTATTAAGGCTACCCCCTCACTTCACACACCACAACAATAATGGTGTTGGGTGCTTAGCTAATATATACCATTAACCAAGTTTTTATACTTAGACATTAAACTAAGAGAGCTTCCCTTTTGGTGATGAAATCTAAGTAGATAAGCCTTGGGTAGATAATTGTTAAAATTCATTTTAAGATTTTGTGATTTGGTAGTGTGTGCATAAAAGAGAAAATAGTACAACTAAATGGTACATTGAAAAACCACCTAATTAGACTATGTGATCTATTATAAGCATGCAAACAACATGAAATGAAAGTGTGAGCTATTTAATAACATATAAGTGTCAATTCCAACTTTGAAACATAATACAATATTGATTCTTGATGATAGTGTATGTAGAGAATGTAGAATAGAGTCGATAGTATCACTTCTATATTATGGAAGCAAGGCTTTGAAAAAGAACTATGTTGAGAATTTTGACCTAGTTTTCTAGATAGAATACAAAATATAGAACTATGTTGAAAGGGTCAACCTAGTTGACTATGTAGGGGCAGTTTTAAAGACTACAAAGTATGGAAAATATAATTTTAATGAATAAAAGAATTGATAGAGAAGGATAGAAAGGAACCTTGGTGGGTTGGAGGATGTAGATGAAAATAAGATTTTTGCTTAAGTACCCTAATTTATACTTGTAAATTCTACCAACTATGTCGATTCGGTCGACTTAGCTTTGCAGTTCTTTATTTGTTAAAAACCTATAAATTGTATTACATTGATAGGGTTGACCTAGTATTTTTTTAGAAGTCTATAAATGTTCGGTCGACTTAGCTTTGCAGTTCTTTATTTGTTAAAAACCTATAAATTGTATTACATTGATAGGGTTGACCTAGTATTTTTTTAGAAGTCTATAAATGTATAGAGTCAACAGGGTCGACCTAGTAGGCTGATTTGGATGTCTGAAAATGTATAAAGTTGACAAGGTTGACTTAGTAGGCTAATCTAGATGTTTAAAAATGTACATAGTCGATAAGTTTGACCTAGTAGGCTGATTTGGATGTATGAAAATGTATAGGGTTGATTAGGTCAACTTAGTAGTCTAAACTAGAAGTCTAAGAAACTTGTAAGGTTTAGATTCACATCAATTTTACCAAAATGTATGCAATAATAAATTCATCATGTCTATAAATCAATCCTAACTCTAAGAAGATAGATCATACCATACAGTTACGATTGGGGACACATTAGATAATTAAGAATATGACCAAGACGAGGATCTACTAGACCTGATTAGGGGATCTCTTATCATAGTACACTATTCTAGGGATGGTTCCAAGGCTTCTAGGAAAGCATAATCACGTAATAACCCTAAGGGAGTCATATGTTTTGATATCTCACTAAACTACTAATAAGTAAAGCAAATCTAATTTAGTGTTCACCAAATCTTGTGGAACAAAGTGGGGGTTAGAAATAATAAAAGTAAGCATACATAAACATATACTCATGTCAATGTATACAAAATATTAATGCATAGAAGAGAAGTAAAAATACATATCTATCTACTATTACAAATGAGGAACAAAGTTAGGAATACTTACCTTTGAAGACAAATGTGTTGAACCTCAATATATCCCTTAGCCAAGGTGATTCACAAGAGGTTATTATGCTATTTAAAGATGATAAAGACAAATCAACTCTAGACTACATTACTTATCAATTCATCCAAAAGACTTCTCCATAAGACAAGATCCATATCTCCAAAGAAAGTATGAAACCTTAAGCTTGCTCCTCAAGTAGAATGGTGGATAGCCAAATGTGCAATAAATCTTACTTCTTATTCTCTTTTTTAAATAATGGTGAAATGAACTTATAGATATAGGTGGATTTAACCCTAAGGCCTTCCAGAAGTTTTGACTGATAGGGTTGACCCAATCGACCTAGCATAGTTTTGGACAAAAATTCACTAGGTCACAAGCTAGGTCAGCCAAGAACTAACCTAGATCATAAATGAATTTTACCCATAAGTTTATAGGGTCGACCTAGTCAACCTAGTACAAGAAATTGAGGCTAAAAATTGTACAGGGTCGACCTAGTATAATGAATAATTAAAAGAGGGTCAAGGTTATGAAAAGGGGGGGAAGGTGGAAAATGACTGGAGAGTGTGCAGTAAAGAAGAACAAGCTTAGGGATAAGGTTTCAAGAGACAAGTGTGTAGATAATAAGTGGAAAAAGGGACAACAATCCTATGAAGCACCAATGGTCTACCCATCCCTTTCCCGGTACACCCCTTAAGGCATGCACTTAGAGAGATTGAGACTTGATGGGTTATTTTAATATGAAAAGTGCCAGTAATCGATCAAATTTTGAAAATATTATCTGTATATAACTATATTTTTGGAAAAAGGATTTAATATGATTAATATAATCACTATAGTTCTTTAATTGAAATGAAAATGGAAAATGGTTAAAGTTATTAAGGGATGAAACCAATATTTTCACATCTCAAGATTATGATTTGATTAATAAATAGATTTTCAGGTAATGATTATGTTGGTTATTGATAAGAGAAATGGCCAACTACTATATTATTAAGATTGATCCTTAAGGCAGAGAAAGGGTTCTTGTAAAGTTGTCTTTATGGATTTTTTTAATAAGCATAGTTGTTGAGTGTCAAATTCTTCTTGTGCTTTCTTTTCATTCTTGTTAATTAATAATCATGTATTAATATATTATCAATGTGATTAACATGAGATATCATTTAAATATCAACCACATGATAAGTGGGAAAGATTTATAGTTCTTATTGATTTTCTCTTTGCATAATAAACAATTCAACTATGAAAAGTTAATATCATGCTTCTAAATACTATAATGTGACAAATTTTACAATACATGAATTATCATAGACAATAGTTTATAATAAATAAAAAAAATATCAAAATTGGAATTGAATTAGATTACAGTGTTTGAGTTTAGAATACATACATAACTAAAACTTAGATAGCTAAAACAATCCTTTTGTAGCTTGTGCTTCAAAGTTGGCATTTGTATCTACATTCTTAAAGGCATTTTGACTATTATAATTAACATCATCTCTATTGGTGAATGTATTCATGACACTCTTTTTTCATTTAGTGAACTCCAATTTGTAAGTACTCTTTCGTAAGGAAACCCATAAATGGGATAATGGTAAACATACAAGCTCAAACAAGTCTCTAGATTTTTATCCAATCTATTATAAAGTTTAGGTTTTAAAAAATATAATGCATTGAATACCCTTTCATCTTCCACAAATCTCAAAATCATTATTTAACAGAGTTCATATAATAAAAAATATTCATTGATAATTTATTTTAGGATGTTGTTGTGGTAAAGGTTTTTCCATAACCTTGTAATAACACCACTTTTTGTTGGTTCATTTAAAAACAAATATTGATCAATCATTATAATTTCAATATGTGTTGACTAAGATGTCAATAAATCTCTTTGAAAATTATATTTAATTTCAACTCCATTGATCTCTACAGACTTGCTGAAATGCTTAATGAGACCACCCATGTATTTAACAAATAAATTACTTGTTAGCTCTTCACCAATTACAGTGTTCTAAAATATTGGATTCATCACTCCCATGGATTCAAGAAATTCATCCCTTTTAAAATGATCTTGAATTTCATTAGACAAGCTTTTTGAAATCTTTCTTAATTTCAAACGCATTTCATAAATAATAGTATCATATAGTAATTGTGTTACAAGGACTTCTCAAATTTCTACTCTTACTAAATCAACACATCTTTGGAGTGTGTGCATTGGTATCTCCTTTCTATTAACAAAAATACAAATATGATCTTTAATATTAAATTTTAAATATCTATTAGGGTCCTTATTATCTATTAAAATTTATTAGCTTTGAAATACAAGGCCTTTAAAATAGTCTTGTGAAAAGTATAACGTATCTAGAGATTGACAAACCCTTTTTCTCAATCAAATGGAGTTAACAATATATATAGATCTCTCATGTGAATGTTTCATCGAACATTTAATTTATCTCAACATAGGTAAAATACCACCTAATGTCAATAAAGTATCCAAATCTGTTTAATGATACAACAAATCTTTTGCCTTGTCAACTTCCATTTGGTATTTAAACATAAAACTTGCTAGTGATGAATATTCTTCAAAAATTATGCATGCTAGATCATACATATAAATCCATCTTGTATCAAGATATTTCAAAATATTTTTACTATTAGTTCCTCCAATTGAAAATTTATGAAATTATAAACATTTTTTTGGACTGTTTGACATGTATGCATACAAGTCACATATAAGCTCTTCCACTTTTCTAACAATTTCAAATGTGCTAATAATCTTATAATCAAGATTCATTATATGAGCCATGTAATGAATTGGAATCATATATGGGGAAATTTTTGCTTATAGTCGAACACAAAGATTAGTTTTTTCCCTTACATCATAGATGCACCATAAACACCAAATAAACTAATTTGGTAGCTATAACATATTCATCCATCCCAATTATATCCTTCAAATTATAAACAAATAATCTATAAAGGTTTTTGGCATTAAAATTTTTAATCATTTTATGTATAACTAATAGTTGGGGTTTCCTTGAATGGTTATGAAAAGTATAAACATGAATGCAAACCTACGATGTGTTGTCAACTACTATGACCTCATCAATCAACAATGAGATAAACAATCATGGGGAGACATTTTGCCATTTACCAATCACTATTATCTAACCAATGGGATTGTGGAATGTTATTAAATACATTATGTTGGAACAAAATCTTATAATCTTAAAAATTTGATATAGGTTTTCCTTTTTTCAGAATGTGATAGATGCTAGAGAACTGTATATTTTTGGCATGAATATTATCTTGAGTAACTTTTCCTAATCGAGTTGTTATTGTTCTTGCTTTCTCAATGAGATTTCTTAGACATTTATAATTATTTTCATACTCTATTACATACCTTAAATGCATGAATTATTTTACATCTTTCTATCTCTGTGGGTTTTTTGTTTGCCCATATTTTTGTTTTACCAACACATATATTTCTCCAACTTAAGTTGCATTTTGTGGACCTTTCCTAATTTCCATCTACATATTGTACATCTATATTCTGTTGGAGTATCATTACTATTTTATAGTTCCACTATTTCAATGAATGGATATTTATTTGCTCAGTCAAACCTAAAATTCCTTCCAATTATCCATGTACTTTTCTTATTTTACACAAATTTCTTAGTGAGGTCTTCAACTGAAGTTTGTGTTTGATGAATAAAAATCTCATCTAGTATTTGGATTTCAATATCAGTAATGTCATCTAGTTTCCTCTTCCTTCACACATAATTCTAAGTTGAATCTGTAATCAAAGTTGGTGTTTCACAAGATCTATAAATCTATTCTTATATTTGCACCTCATCCAAGTTATCTTATTTGTAATTGTCCTCTACTTGAGGCATTGCATAGTTAGACTCAGGAACGTCTTCGAGTGCTAGCATGTCATCATCAATAATATCTTCAAATGATGACATGTGATTAATTCATTCTATTAGAATACCATTATTTATGGTTTCTACATTTAATAGGGTTTACCTTTAAAATGTTATTTAACCTTAATATGAAACTAAAAATAAACAAAAATACATTTAATCATTTTGTATAGTACCTATTGACTATTTTGACCACAAGTCAAAATAAATCAACCTGCTATAGTTCAAAACTTGTATAGGGATCTTATAAGGGTCTTATATGATGTACCATAGTCTTATCAAAGTCATTTAATGTGTCACTATCTTGATCATATTCACCTTTAGGCCTATGTCATGTTAGGGGTCTCTTTTGAGTCATTTATGAAAGTTTGTATGGTTTTCATAGTAGAAAAGTGTTTCGAAGTCCATTTCAACATTCCCTATGTCAGTTCCTTGTCAATCCTAACTAAAAATTTGTAGTTACTACATTGAAATCAAGAAAATAGGTGAAAGAAGGGAAGTTTGGACAATTGTACCAATTCTACAGAAGTTTTGGCATGTGTGGAAGACTTTTTAGTGACTCTCTAGCTTCCATGAGGTCACTTATACACTTGATCAGCTTTAGAGGTGCCAAAATTGGCAAAAGCCTATTTCATTTTTCCATTGCTCTTTTTTACATACCAGGATGGTCAAATAGCTTTCTCATGGTATGATCAACAAGAGAGGAATTAGATAAAATGCTCTTGTGGGATGAAAATAAATTTTGTATACTTAAAGTATATGATAGGAGTAAGAATATTGGTTATTTTTTCTTTATGAACCAATGCTAAGAAGTTTACTACTTCTTTTTGCTTGCTCATCCCCATACCCTATAGTTTTTTCTTGTATTTACATTGGTCCGTACAAACCAATTGATGAAAGTGTTTTTAGATAGTGTGTAAATCCTCCTCACATGGTCCTCAACTCATTTCAAATGTATGATATGAAGTAAAAAAGTACAAGCATTTCATTCTGCTAGTGAGAGCTCTATTTCTAGGTTGCAGATAAGTTTTACCATTTACAGAGAGTTTCGCCTTTAGTGGTATTGAATGAGGGTAAATGTTTGTTTCATGTTTTTAATGATATGATTTCCATCACTTTCCTCAAATATAAGTTTCATAGGTGTTTCATGTGAAGATCACAATCATATAAAATACACTGTCAAACTTTCCTAAAAGTATCCACCTACAAGCAAGTAAAAGGATATTTGCACCATAATGGTGACGTAATGTGGAGATTTCAAAGTGTGATAAGCATAATGAGTAGGAAACAACAATGAAATTAGACCTTCAAATAATTTATAGTGGAACCTAACTCTTTGCACATAGTCACATGTCATATCCTCACCTACATATCTTCCACATATGCACCTACATGTGATCCCAATAAAGAAGTGAGGAGTTTAATGTAGGTGTTTGAAGCCTTTTTGAGGTCTAAATCATTGAAAAGTGCCTTTAATATAGTATAAAGGTCACATGATTTTAGGAATACCTAAGAATCATATTCATATGAGGATAAAATGACTTAAGGGATAAATTACCTTAAAATCTCTGAACAGGGACTCTGCCTTTCTTTTGACCTTTCCATGATGAGACATCTTGAGGTATAAACTAGTCTAATGGTTTTAATTGTGCATTTTAGGTATAGAGACAGTGATTTGACATGATAAGAAGGCTATTTGGTCAGGTGAAGGTACTATATAAAGTCTTCTATCTTGAACACTCTCTTATTGTATAATGACAATATTCTCCATAGTATTTTGAGTTGAAATGGTCTTATATCACTATGAAACCTAATGGAGGTAAACCTTCAAGAAAGAGAATATCTTGAGATGAGAAATACAATATGATATCAAAGGATAGTCAAGGGAGTTGAGACATAGGTTTTGACTCACAAACACTATTTATAGGGCTCCCTTTGCTCTCAAAAGGTCACCTACAGTCTAACTGTAGGTATCTACATAATTGGTAATAGGAGACTAGTGTTAGGAACCCTACAAACATGAATGACCACTTGAATTGAGAATGATATAATTATCTCCATGGGATATTTGGATATTAAACATAGAGATAATGGGTTAAATACTATCTAAAAGGGTATCTCTGACCTAATAATAGTCATGTACAAGCTACTATAGTAGAGAAAACAACCTATTCTAGAATGTTAGAAAGGTTTAAACACAAAACCTAATACATGATATGGAGCAAGTCTAAAAATTTGAGAAAATAACCTTAAATGATATATTATAACATGAAATATAAGGTTTAATATGAGATATCCACCTACAAGAGTACCATTTTTCTAAGCAATAGTATAGTCACTCAGTCTGTTAGCTAAGTCTAAGATTGGAGAAATTTGAGGAGTTGGTAGAAGATGGAAGTGTTAAACATGTTGTGAACAACTTAAAAATGGTAGTGACTATACCATATGATTATTATCATAAGGAATCATATCAAAAAGGGTTTCAACACATAACCTACAGTCAATACACAAACCTGGTGCATAGTCGGTGGGTTAAAGAAGCATGTCTTAGGGTTATTGAAGAGTTGATGTCCCTAATGAAGTAATCCAACCTTAAATTTTTTTATAAAATGTAATTAATACCTACTTAATTCCCTCACATATAGAGGGCACTCCCAAAAAGTGCAAAATTGGAGGCAAGGGTAAGCAGGTGATAAATAAGTCAGTTAAGAAATGTTGAGTCCTTGAATAAGTATGTATAAAGATGTAATGAAGATCCATATAAGTTTTGAAGACCTCATAACCATTTGAAAACACACAAAGTAGTTTTAGACATCAAGGACACAGTCAAGCCTATTAGGCTAGACTAGGCCTAAATCACTAATGGGATCTCAATATCACTTATAGGGATAGATGAGACTTGAAATGAAATTAAAAACATTAATAAGGGGATATAAGGTGATTTAAAATATTTTTAATATATATAGACCCCATAGAGTGGTCATTTTGGCTTAAGAATAACTCAGGGTCCACATAATGCAAAGAACTCAAGAGGCCATATTAAGAATCTCACACTACCAAATACACTTAGCATGGAGACCTAAGGAGTTGGTAGGTGTTGAATAAGGCCACTAACATGATTCTAGTGAGATTTTTTGGATGTTTCAATTTTAGGATTATATGAATAATGCTTAAGAGCCAAAACATCCTAAAACCCTTCAAAACCCTTGCTCTTAACCTCATGGGAAAAAGGTGAATAAATATGCATCCAAGAGGGAGAGTATGACCAGGAAAGTGATTAGTACTTGTAAATAACTCCCTCAATCTTGTTCCCATCATATTTGTTGGTACCTTATTTATATGGACAAGGTACAAAATAGGTTTTCTTGACAAATTTGTGTGGTTTACAAGATCAAAGGAGAGTTGAAGGATGAGAATCAATTGGAAAGGTCAATTGGGACCTAATATAACTCCTCATGGTCATATATTTATTCAAATAGGCACATAACTATTTTGGTAATCACCTTCACTTTAGGTAGTCTATGGAAGATAATAGGAATGAAGAGTGATCACCAAGTGAGAAGGTGATAAGTCCAATTGGGAGGCCTTTTAAGGTCTGCCTAATGGATTTAATGACAAAAGGAATCTTGAAATATGTCACATCACCCCTTACATGGATTGGATTGAGAAACTGAAGACCATCTTGGTGCCAAATGTGAGGATAGGCCTATAGAACTAGTGATGGTGACTATAGGCAATGAGAACACTTGTTAAAAAGAATATTAGTAGTTAGGGACACATCTAATTCATGTTGGATATTTTTATTAACCACCCCATCATAATTCACATGTGGTAGGTCTCCTTAGTCTTATTTTGAGTGCTCAAGAAAGGCCAATTAATGAAGGTAGTTTCCAAGAGGGCAACTAAGGGATTCTATGCCAATTTTGAATATTTTTCATGACTTTGAGGGACATTTGTCCCAAAAGACCTTTCATCGTATATTTCATACTTCATTCCTATAAAATTTAACTATTTCTCATTCTTTGACAAGTGGTATTGTGACCCTTGAGCTCCACTTCTCTCTCTCCTCTCTCACATTCTATAAATGCAAGCCATTTTAGCTTTTATAGTTTGGTCCATGTCTGGTATGGCAAAGCCTTGCTAGTTTGAATAATGAAATTTTATCTTTGAAGAAATATTTAAAGTTGGTTTTGGTTCTACAATTCATTTACTATGTGTGTAAAGTAGTAACACGCTGAATGATAAGTGTTAATCACCTAGCCTTACATTCATCTTTCTCTCTCATAATATGTGCAAGTAGTTCATTCTCCAATAGGTCACATAGAGTGTAGTCAATGTCCTTTCCTATTTATAAGTTTTGAAAGTTGTAATAGTGTTTAAGATTATACTTCTTACCTCTTTCACTTTGGGAAGTATAGTACATATCACCTGCATGTTTAAATTTCTTATGTTTGAGTACCATAAAAGTTTGAAAACAATCTTGTGAGCAATCTTTCATAGTGTGGATCAAAGTAGTCTAGTGGATATAATTTTGGTGTATCACCTAGTTAGAGTAGGGAATTTTCACATTTTTTTCTATCTCTTTTCACATAAATAATCAGTTAGTATATGTGACAAGCACTTAAAGATCAATCTAGGGAGCTAGCCCTTAAACCTAGAGGTCTACTTCTACTATAGGTAACCCAAATACCTAGAAGTATTCTAATGATTCCAAAATCTTAAACTAGGCTTGAAAAACCTCTTATAGGGTGTAATATTTGGTGACAATAGTTATGGAATGCCCAATGGGACCATTATCCTAAAGACAACTTGTCAAGGTGAATGATGGTCTTGACAACATCAACTACATATGGTGTGCTACTCAGCATTTGATGACTCCTTTCAAGGTAAAATCTAGTTGTAGACCATTTTTTGTCATATATTTGTGCTCATACTTCATGTTCCTTACTAGGTCATCTTTTAGTAGAATTTTCAACCCATCAATCCACCTATTCAACCTGAACTTCCCTTTTAAGTTCAACATCTTCAGCCTATTATACCCTTTGAATAACAAGAGGACTTTGGTAGCTAATAAGACCATGAAAGTGAGGGATATCTTGAAGAGAAAATGGCTAGGCAACATGCCTTCCTAACATTTAACACTAAAAATCCAATTCATCTTAATGCCTATGATGGCATTCCCCCTAATGTTACAAAGAGTGTTCCTACATTCAATGGTGAAGGGCATGTCACTCCTAATGAGCACATTAGGGATATATCAAAATTTGGTAGTTTTCACAATGTCACTATGGTCAACATTGAAATTATAATCCTTACCATGTCCCTTAGAATGAAATCACGTGATTGGTATAGGACTTTTTCTAGTGGTTGTATCACAACTTGGGATGATTTTGGATAGCTTCTACTTCAAGGTTTAAAGACAAGAGTGATCCTAAATGTCATTCAAAGATCCCCCAAGGAGATAATGCATGATTTTAATGAGAGTTTCCAAAGGAATTGGCATAGGTTACCTCCTCCCATGAGACCACCTACTAGTTTTGTGTTTCCCACATACTTGAGGGATATTAGTACTAACTTAGCCATCATGCTACAATCCATGGATGGTTTCACTTTACTCAAAACACATGACCTTACCATTAGAGTTGAGAATGGTCTCATACAAGATGGAAAGTCACCTCCAAAAGTGTTCATGTCTCTATTGACAAATACTTCTACTATTGCTCCAAGTGTTAACCAAGTTCCTAATGTTAATGCCAAGTCAAAGACTGCTCCTAAGAAGGTAGATGATGCCATGGATAAAGATGCAATAATTCAATTCTTAGAAACTCATATTAGACAAGAAAACATGAAAAAAGGTGTGAATCAAAATTTCTATCCTTATCATCATAAATATGGTCAACAATATGGGTAAGGAAGAGGTCAAGGGTAGCCTAATTTTAATAGGCCTAACAATGCATATAATCCTACTTTAACCTCCAACACAAGATCAATGGTATTGATGAATATTAATTTTATTCAAAAAGAAGAGTGGAAACAAGGTCAGTTCATGGATGAAAATGAAAGTGAATAACAAGCTCTAGTTACTCAAAGAGGAGTCACTCCTCATCTATTAGCAAATGATGAAGTCTTTATGCAATTAAATGCAAGTTGGCAACCTCAAAGAGTAAGATTTACCAACTTCCTAATTGAAGACACTTTTGTGCTTAATCAAGGAAATTCAGTTATAGAAAATAATAGAGCTAAAAGGAAGGATTTAGGAGATGCTAATGGTGTGACTACAAGTTCATCTAATTCCCCTACAAGGTAACAAGGCATGACTACAAACATGGAACTCCCTATAAATCCTGCATCTCCTTCAAGTCAAAATGTTGGAAAGGTTGCTCAAGGTGATTCAATACCTCAAGTTCCAAACACTTCCATGACTCCAAAGACTCAAGAAAAAGTAGGTATGTATTCTCTAAACATTGTGGACTCATTTAATAATTCCAAGATATCTATTTTTCTTTGGGATGTCCTTCATATGCCTGGCCAAACAGAGCTCTTGCAAAAATAACTATCCACTATCCATGTTAGTCATCCATCACCAAGCCATGGTCATAAAAATATTTCTCTTACTAGTGCTCCTAATATAATTTTTAAACCTTCTTACTAAATTTGAGAAGCCTCTACCTTTCTACCTCACTCTCATTATGGTGGACAAACTAGTACATAACTAAATAGTTGATAGTGGAGCTAACACATCAGTGATGCCCAAGGTTGTAACTAAAAAATTGGGCCTAAAGTATGAACCACATAGTAAATGAGTGATTCAGTTAGATGATACACTTGTAAATTTAGTAGGATTAATCAAAGGGTTGAAGGTTTTCTTGCATGATTATCCTAGTTTCCCCATGCTCCAAGATATTATAGTTGTTGACTTGCCTGCCCACTTTGCTATCTACCTCTCAAGGGATTTCATAGCAAGATAGGAGGATACCTTTTAGTTGGTTGGTCCTTCTTGGCCTTCAAGACAAGGTATGGATAAAATTTAACCATTAATAGTCAACCACTTGATAAATTTTGCATTTAACCCTGTGTTAAAGCAAGTTCCAATTTGAATTGTGTCATCAATGATAAAGAGGAGTCTACTGTGGATGATATTATTTCTTCCAATCATGAAGGCATTTTTTATTTGTTTCTTGATGAGTATGTTACTAATACATGTGGACATGATCCTTATTCCCTCAAGGAGGAAATTGATTTGGGAGTATATTGCTTACATGAGGAAGAAATGCCAATACCTTCACTCACCAAATAAGAAGGTGACAATGATGGAATGTGGAAAATGTTTTTTGATGGATCAAGAAGTAAGATTGGTACATGATCTAGTGTTATGTTAGTTTCTCCATCCAAACAATAGTATTATTTTTATTATAGGTTCTATTTTAGTTATATTTACAATGTGACTGAGTATGAAGGTTTTATTCATGGCCTTTAATGGGCAAGGAATAAAAGAATGAAGAACCTACAAGTATAAGGATATAGTGAATTGATTGTGTATCAAGTTAGGAATGTGGTTGCTTCTATTAACCCTTTGATTAAGTCTTATAATCATAAGGTATGGGATTTTCTTGAAGACTTCAATACATTCAACATACAATTTGTCCCAATGGAGAAAAATAATCATGTTGATAAACTAGCTGTTATAGGAACATAATTTGATACATCTACTAACATAAAAGAAAGAAAATAATCCCACATCAAGGTCATTGTGATAACTTGCATACCTGATAATGAGGTGTCTTGTAAAGTGTTTTATATTGACAAATACATTGCATTTTTCTTGCAAAATGAAGCTGAGTTCTCCTCAAAAAACTAAAAAAGACTCCAATAATAATTTGATAATCAGATTGTGCAGCTAAGAACAAACAAGATATCTAAAGTCTTGGTGACCTTATAGATTATATTTAATTAATATGATAAAAGGAAGAATTAAAAGGTGAGTATGTCCACAAAGGAGGAAAATTATGAAAGGGTCTAGATCTTCAAGGACAAACTCCTTAAACTAGGCAAGGTATGTTCTACATCAGAAAAACAAGCATTTGTTGATTTGTGTAGAGAGTTCCATGACATATTTGCTTGAGAATATAAGGACCTAAGAAGGTTTGATCCTAGCCTAGCACACCACACCATTGAATTGGAATTTGGAGTTAAATTGGTTAGGCAAAAACAAAGACCCATAAACCCTAAGGTTGAAAAACTCATGAGAATAGATGTTATCAAAATTCTTGAATCTAAACTAATCTTTCCTATTAAGCATTCAATGTGGGTAGCTAACCTTGTGCCTATTATAAATAATAATGGAGAGATACATATTTTTGTGTATTTTAGAGATCTTAATAGGGTGTCACTCAAAGATCACTATCCTTTACCTTTAATGGAATATATTTTGCAAGTTGTTTCAAGTTCTCAGCATTTCTCTCCTAAATGGATATTCTAGTTATAATAATATTTTAGTGAATGAAGAACATCAGTTTAAGATAACATTCACTTCAAAAAGGGGGACTTTTGATTATAGGAAGATGCCCTTTGGTTTGTCAAATGTTGGTACCACCTTTCAAAGGGCAATGGACATGGATTTCAAAGGTCTAATCAATGATATGTTTTTAGTATATCTAGATGACATAAAAGTGTTCTCTAAGGATGAAAATGAGCATATGAAATACCTAAGGCAAGTGTTTAAAAGATGTAGATAGTATGGAGTATCTCTCAACACTAAAAATTCATCTTTGTTATCCATGAAGGTAAGCTCTTAGGACATATTGTTTCCAAAGATGGTCTAACTATTGATCCTGAAATGATAGAGGCTATTCTAGGCCTATCATTTCCATTGCATAATAATTGACTCAAAATCTTCCTAGGAAATAAAATTTTTGTGAGAAGGTTCATACCTATTTTTTCATCTTGGGTGAAACCTATCACATCCATGCTCAAGAAGAACCAAGTTTTATTTTAGACTAAGGAGGGTAAGCGTAGATTTAAATCTACCAAGAAAGTAATTTTACAAGATCCCACTCTTGTGACCCCTGATTTTGCTAAAGATTTCATGTTGTATTCATTTAATAACCTTGATACTACCTTAGCTATGCTAATTCAAAAAAATGATGAAGGTGTAGAACAACCAATCACATTCTTTAGTTAAGGTTTGGAAGATTATGAGGTTAAGTATACATTTATGGATAAAAAAGTACTTGCTATTATAAGAGGGATAAAAAAGTTTAGGCATATGGTTTTAAACAATATCATTCATATCATGGTCTCTCATCCTAACACCAAGGAGTTCCTTTTAAGAAAGGACTTAGTGAAAAGAGAACAGGGTGGATCACAAAGGTAATAGAATATGATGTTGATATCAAAGTGAAAAAATTGATAAGAGGTAAAGGTATTTGTGAACACCTAGATTCAGACCTCTATGAGTCAAAAGAAGAAGCTTTAGTCAATCATGATTGCTCCCAACTAGCTGATTCCATGCATCTATAAGGTTAGACACAATATGTCATCATATTTTTTCAAAGTGGTGATTACCTTAATGGTTTGAGCAGACCCAAAATGAGGTATTTCAAATTTCAAGCTGTCCCTTATTGTCTTGTAGATGGTGTGATTTTAAAAAGAGATACTAATGGTGTACTACTAAGATGCATTGATAATGACTAGTTTGGAGTGCTTATTAAAAAGTTACATGATGGAACAACATGAATCCATTTTCCCCCAAGAACCATAGCTACCAAGATCATGATGGCATGATATTATTGGCTTAGACTCTTCAAATATTTCTATGCTTGGGTGAGAAGGTGTGTATAATGTGCTTTATTTGTAGGAAAATAAAAGTTTGAAGCTCTCCCTTTGAGGCCTATTCAAGTATATCAACCTTTCATGCAATGGGGTATTGACTTCATTGGCATGATAAATCCCCCATCAAGTGCTAGTCACAAATGGATACACATAGCAATTGATTACTTCATAAGGTGGGTTGTGGCAGTGGCATTGAAGGAAACCAATGAAAATGCTATTTTGGAGTTATATGAGAACATCATAACAAGGTTTGGAATCCCTTCCACCATCATTTTAGATAATGCACTTTCTTTCATGGGTGTTAAAATAGTTGATTGAGAAAATAACAATGACATATACTTGAGTACATCATCTAACTATTACCCTTAAGGTAATGGGTTAGCTGAGTCTACTAACAAGAACCTGATCAGAATCATCAAGAAAACTTTGGAGGATAATCAAAGAGATTGGAAATTAAAATGAAGACAACCCTATGGGCTGATAGAATAAATCTAAAGAGGCCAATAGGGAACTCTTTTTTTGTTCTTGTTTATGGGAGAGATGATAGGCTATCTATATCCCAAGATCCACCTGCCTTAGAGTTGGCACATCAATTAGAGTTACTTGAGAACACTCTAATGGAGGTGAGGTTGACAAATTTGATGGATCTACAAGATACTAGAGATAATGCTAAAAAAGCTATCGAACATCACCAAATGCTAATATAGGTATTTTGATAGGAAGGCAACTCCAGGAGTATTTTAAGAAGGTGACATAATATTAAAGTGGGATGAAGATAGAGCAAAGCCATGGAAATATACAAAATTTTATGCCTTATGGAGTATACAATATATCATTATCAAGTGCAAACAAAGCAACTCATTCCAATTAACAAGAATGAGTTCAGAAGAGTTGTCTATCCTTATGAATGGGATCCATTTAAAGCTCTACTATTGATGAGATGAAGGTTAGTCCTGTAAATACTAGAGTAGGCGTGTGTTTTAATTTTGTTGTGTGAGTGTCCCCTAAATGTTCTTGAGAACACATATGTATTTTATTAGGTGTTTGGTTTTTCCTCTCTTCTTGATTAGTGTGTTTTTAAAGTCAATTCAATTTCTAACTTGTGCATAGGTGATTCCATAGCCTAATGGATAGGAAAAGGCGACTGCTCTTTGCATAGTTGGCTTGCCACCCCTAGGAAATCACCAATAATGTTGACTATTTTGACCAAAAGTCAAAATAAGTCAACCCCCTATAGTTAAAAATTTGTATAGGGGTCTTATATGATGTACCATAATCTTATCAAAGTCATTTATTGTGTCATTATCTTGATCATATTCACCTTTAGGCCTATGTCATGTTAGGGGTCTCTTTTGAGTCATCTATGAAGGTTTTTATGGTTTCATAAGTGAAAAAGTGTTCCAAATTTCCTTTCAATGTCCCCTATGTTAGTTCCTTGTCAGTCATACAATCCTAATTGAAAACTTGTAGGTACCACCTTGAAATCAAGAAAATAGATGAAAGAAGAGAAGTTTGGGTAGTTATACAACTTATACAAGAGTGATGGAATGTGTGGAAGACTTTAAAATGACTCTAAAACTTATATGAGGTCACTTATAGTTTTTATTAGAATTAGAGGTCCAAAAATTGGCAAAAAAACATTTCATTTTTCCATCACTCTTCTTTGCATACTAGGATGGTCAAACAATTTTCTCTTGGTATGCTCAACAGGAGAGGAATCAGATTAAATGATCTTGCAGGATGAAATTAAATTTTGTCTTATTAAAATACATGGCATGATTTAGAATATTAGTTTTTTGTGATTTATGAACCAATGCTAATAAGATTACTACTTCTTTTTGCTTACTCATCCCCATAACCTGCATGTTTCTCTTCTATTTGCATTGGTCCATACAAACTAATTAATGAAAGTGTTATAGATAGTGTAGACATCCTCATCACATGGTCCTCAAATCATTTCACATGTTTGAGATGAAGAAAAAAAGTACAAGCATTTCATTCTGTTAGTGAGAGCTCCATTGCTAGGTTGCAGACAATTTTTACCATTTACAAAGAGTTCCTATTCTTGTAGTGGTCTTGAATGAGGGTGAAAGGTTGTGTTTCATGATTTTCATGAAGGCCATAATTCTCCTCAAATCTGAGTTGTATATGTGTTTCATGTGAATATAAAACTCATATACAATACACTATCAAACTTTCTTACAAGTATCCACTTATAGGCAGGTAAAAGGATATTTGCACCACAATGGTGATATAATGTGGAGATTTCAAAGTGTGAGAAGCACTATAATTTGGAAAAAACAATGAAATTGGACCTTCAAACAATTTATAGTGGAACATAACTCTTTGCACATAGTCACATGTCATATCTTCACCTACAAATCTTTTGCATATGCACATATAGGTGGTTCCAATAGAGAAGTGAGGAGTTTAATGTAGGTGTTTGAAATTGGTTTAAAGCCTCTTTGATGTCTAAATCATTTAAAATTGCCTTTGAGATAGTATATATGTCACATGGATGTAGGAATACCTGAGAATCATATTCATATGAGAAGAAAATGACTTAAGGGACAAATTACCTTAAAATCTCCGAATAGGGACTTTGCCTTTCTTTTGTCCTTTCTGTGATGGGACATGTTGAGGTCTAAACTAGTCTAATGGTTTTCATTATGCAACCCAGGTATAAAGACAATGAGTTGACATGATAAGAAGGATGTTTGGTTAGGTGAAGGTACCATATAAAGTATTTTATCTTGAACATTCTCTTACTGTAGAATGATAATATTCTCTACAATATTCTGAGTTGAAATGGTCTTATATCACTATGAAACCTAATGGAGGTAAACCTGAAAGAAAGAGACTCTCTTGAGATGATAAATACAATATGATATCAAAGGAAAATCAAGGGAGTTGAGACAAAATTTTTTACTCACAAACACTACTTATAGGGCTCCCTTTGCTCTCAAAAGTTCACCTATAGTATAACTGTAGCTACCTACATAATTGGTAATAAGAGACTAGAGTTGGAAACCTTGAAAACATGAATGACAAATTGAAGTGAGAATGATATAATTATCTCCATGGTATATTTTGATGTGAAACATAGAGATAAAGGGTTAAATAATACCTAAAAGGGTCTCTATGACCTAAGAATAGTCACCTACAACCTCTATAGTGGAGAAAACAACCCAGGATAGTATGCTAGAAAGGTTTAAACACAAAACCTAATACATGATATGAAGTAAGTCCAAATAGTTTCAAAAAGGAACTTAAATACTTAAAGGAGATATTAGAACATGAAATACAAGGTCTAATATGAGATGTCCACCTACATGAGTACCATTTTTTTGAGTAATAGTATAGTCACTCAGTCTGCTAGTTAAGTTTAGGATTGGAGAAATTTGTGGAGTTGGCAAAAGTTGGGAGTGTTAAACATGTTGAAAACACCTTAAAAATTATAGTGAATACACCATATGATGATCATCATAGGTAATCATATCAAAAAGGGTTTCAACACATAATATACATTCAATACACAAACTTGGGGCATAATTAGTGGGTTAAAGAAGCATGTCTTAGGGTTATTGAAGAGATGATGCCCATAATGAGGTTATAAAACCTTGAAAAATGTTATATAATGTACTAAATACCTCCTTAAGACCCTCATATATTCATTTTTTTGGGACAATAGGGGAAGTTCCCTCTATTTTGTCTTAGACAAAGGACACTCTTAGAAAGTACAAAACTACAGGCAAGGGTAAGTAGGTGATAAAGAAGTGACTTAGGAGATGTTGAGACCTTGTATAAGGATGTATAAAGATGTAATTAAGAACCATAAAAGTGTTGAATAACTCATAACCATTGGAAAACACACAAAGTGGTTTTGGACATCAAGGACACAGTTGGGCCTATTAGGCATAGGCTAGGCCTAAGCCCTAATTGGGTCTAAATATCAATTATAGGGATATATGAGCCATAAAATGCAATTAAAAACCTTAATAAGGGGATATAAGGTGAGTTACAACATTTAATTTGCATAAAGGCCCCATAGAGGGGTCATTTTTGGCTTAAGAACAAATTTGGGTGCACAAAATGCAAAGAAAAACTCGAGAGGCCAAATTAAGAAGCTCACACTGGTAAAAACACTTAGCATGGAGACCTAAGAAGTTTGGAGGTGTTTAATAAGGTCCTAACATTATTTTATTGAAATTTTTCTAAGGTTTAAACATTAGGATTCTGTGAACAATCCTCAAGATCCAAAACATCCTAAAACCCTTCAAAACCCTTACTCTTGACCCAATGGGAAAAAGGTGAATAAATATGCATCCAAGAGGGATAGTATAACTAGGAAAGTGATTGGTTATTGTGTATAACTCCTTCAATATCCTTCCCATCATATTGGTTGGTACCCTATATATACAAAAAGGGTACAAAAAAGGTTTTCTTGATAGATTTATGTGTTTTGTAGGATCAAAGGAGAGTTGAAGGATGATAATCAATTTGGACCTAGTCTAAATCCTCATGTTCATATCCTGATTCAAATAGGTGCACAAGTATCTCTGTAATCACCTTCACTTTTAGGTAGTTTATGGAAGACAATAAGAATGAAGAGTGATCACCAAATGAGAAGGTCATAAGTCTAATTGGGAGGCCTTTTAAGGTTTGTCTAATGGATTTAGGAACAAGAGGACTCTTGATAGATGTCACATCACGCCTTTCATGGATTGGATTGAGAAATTGAAGACCATATTGGTAACAAATGTGAAGATAGGCTTGTGAAACTAGTGATGGTGACTGTAGGCAGTGAAAACACTTATCCAGAATAATATCAATAGTTAGGGACACATCTAATGCATGTTGGAGATTTTTACTAACCCCCCATCATATTTCATATGTGGTATCTCTCCTCATTCTACTTTAAAGAACTCAAATGATGAAAGTAGTTTCCAAGAAGGTAGTTGAGGGATTTTATGCCAATTTTGAAGAGTTTTCATGCCTTAGAAGGACATTTATCCCAAGAGATCTTCCATGGTCTATTTCATACTTCATTCTTCTAAAATGTAATTGGTTCTCATGATTTGAAAAATGGCATTATGAATCTTGATCTCCACTTCTCTCTCTCCTCTCTCACATTCTATAAATTTAAGCCATTTTTTCTCTTATAGTTTGGTCCATGTCTGGTATGGTGAAGCCTTGGTAGTTTGAATACTAATATTTTGCCTTTGAATAAAGATTTAAATCTAGTTTTAGTTCTACAATTCCTTTTCTAAGTGTGTAGAGTATGAACAAGCTGAATGATAATTGTTAATCACCTAGCCTTACATTCATCTTTCTCTCTCATAGTATGTGCGAGTATTTCATTCTCTAATAGGTCACATGGAGTGTAGTCAATGTCCTTACCTATTTATAAGTGTATAAAGTTGTAATAGTGTATAATAATATACCTCTTACTTCTTTCACTTTGGGAACTATAATATTTAAAACATGCAGGTGATATATATATATATATATATATATATCACTTGCATGTTTTAAATACTTATGTTGGAGCACCATAGAAGTTTTAAGCCAATCTTGTGAGAAATATTTCACAGTGTAGATCAAGGAAGTCTAGTGGATATCATTTTGGTGTATCATTTGGTTTGAGTAGGCCATTTTCACATTTATTTATATCTCTTTTCACATAAATAATCAATTATTATAGGTGAAAATCACTTAAAGATCAATCTAAGGAGATAACCCTTAAACCTAGAGGTCTAATTCTACTATAAGTAAGCCACATACCTAAAAGTATTATAATGTTTCCCAAATCTTAGAGTAGGTTTGAACAACCTCCTGTAGGGTGCAAGATTTGGTGACAATAGTACCTATATTTGGTGTTGATTCTAGTTGCTTTAGGATTTGTTTTGGCTAGTTAAAATAATATAATAGGGTTTTTTATTGGTTGATGGTCCCACCTCCTTAAGATTTTTATTAGATACCATATAATTGGGAGATTATAATGTAGACACCAATGTTACTGGGTGATACTAGTGCTATCGAGTGACACCAATGCTATCCAATGACACCAATGCTATTAGGTGACACCAATTCTATTAGGTGAAACCAATGATATCAGGTGATACCAGTGCTAATGCATGATAGTGTTTTTGATGATCAACATAGATGTTGTTGTGAAAATGGATTATTGGTAGTTGACATAGGCTATGATAGGTGACAATGTTGTGGGCAGGTGAAGATATGATGGCAAGTGACACAAGAAACCTCTAGATGGTAGATATGCTAATATTCTTCAAAAATTCAATCCTTGAATGATTATATATTACATATAATGGAAAATAAGCTCATATTGACTTTTGATGGAGTGACAAACTATATTTATATGTATGAAATTTATTTTAAATAGTAGGTGAACTAACCTGGAAAACTAACTTACACCTAGATAATTTAGGTGAATCCATTCTATTCACCACCCCCTAAAATCACCAATCATCAATTTATAAAACCAAAATATTCATGAATTAATAAAAAATTAACACTAAAATTTACCCTAGTATACACATCAATCACTAATGTCACTTCTCATTTGTTATCCACACTTTAAAATAAGAGCTAGTTTGTGTTGTAACACCAAATTATGTATGTGATGTACTCCTTTGGCATCCTTACATGCATAGTCACAAGTGTATGTACAACAAAATCCTTGAAACATAGATGTATTCATGGTAAATAAGAGACATCAAATTCCTAAAGTGATTACATCCTCTAATCATGTTGCACCAACTCCTAAAAAGAATGTGTCATACAATTATGCATATCTAACATTCAAAATTTAAACTTCTATTGATGGATGACCTTAACTAAAACAACATACAATATTATAGAAACCATGCTTACACAATTTTTTTATGCCCATAGACAAATTATTCAGAATATGTCAACTCCCAAAATCAAAATGGTTCATGAGTTATTAACTAGAAGTCAAGGCTGATAACCTAATTCTTATACACAATGCAATTGGGACTATTTATTTGTAAGGAGGGTTGATTGATCGAGGAGTATATACCAATTTTTTTTCCCATGCTACCAAAAAGTATATTTTCATAGCTTGTGGTTCTTATTTCATGGTTTACAATAATCTAGATAAACCTCCATAGGTTTGTGTTACCTCTAGGATCATCAATCTATTTCCAACATATTTCATGTACAAACCATTAGTGGCATGGTATAATATACTTTGATCAGACTCAATTCCATCCATTCATGCACTAAACCTTATATGGTACCTATTATTGACTTTAATAAATACTAACACACCTCCATGAAAAACTATAAAGGTTAACTCACACTATGTACTACTGAGTTGTTATGAGCATTAATTTTTGGTGCTAACCAACACAATATCAACACTATGCTGGGTGGTACTCTTAAGGATTTAATAATGATAGAGGATCTGTCAGCATACAACACATTTTTTAATAAAGCCATGTAACTATAAGAATATGAAGAGTCACACATGGAAATGGTTCCACTTCCATAATATGTCTTCATGTTTTCTCAACTTTGTAATATATGTATACAAATCATGGCATTAGTTAGCAATAAGAGTAGAAGGTAGACACCATACATCATTCTCAAGAGTATACCATTTATAGAATGCATATGATAATATTTTTGTTTCCATTTCTATTCTCTCTTTCTCTCTCTTAATTCTCAACGCATTTTATCAAATAACTTCTAAATACATATTTACCACGTCTAGATCCTCACTTGAAACCATTTAGAGTGTGTCCCACCGATCACCTCTTAGGCCCTAGGTTAACTTCATCCATACTCATAAGTAATTTAGGTTTCTTATAAACCTAATAAGTTTGCGTAGATTTATCCAAGGAAGGTATATACATGATATTGATCTATCAAATCTTAAGTATAACTTTTTAAGAATCCATAAAATAAAAAAATGTTATTCTACTTAGAATTTACTTTAAAATTTTAGTTCAAACTACACACATGACTTAGAATCAATGAAATTTCCTATTGGAATATTTAAAATTAATTTTAAAATGAAACATGAATAGAAATAAACATGTACAAAACCACATAAACCATGGATATGAAAAGACAAAGATTTTAGTCTAGAAAGCCTTAGGATGGGAAAAATAGTTGGAAGAGGCAATTGTGTTGATTCCTATCTTATTATGGCCAAATATAGATTATAATGAGTATATTATAACAAGTACAACATACTAAAATATTATTCACTTAACCTCCTCTCACATTTCTTTCTCCTGTCCTTCTTACAAATAATTGAACACCAACTTTGTTCAATGTTGCCTTTGTTGTGTTTGTGCCTCCTACTTATCATCCTTAGAGATGTAATTTTTCATGAGAAATGATCTCAAATTATCTTCATAGCTAAAAAAGTCACATTGTATATTATTTCCTTACTTTTATGATTACCATGGGTGAAATTGTTCGTTAATATGGATTAATGGATTCAAAATCATTGTTATACAAGAACACAGGGTTACATAACTACCACCTACTTGAAGCAACAATTTCATCACCTTTATTATAAATCTCCCTTTGAATCTTTACTATTGATTAAAACCAAATTTTGATCTTGTTATCTAATGAATGTATTATACCTCCCATTCTAAGAGGTTTTTGGTCCCATAAAATCTTAACAGGGGAGGAGATGTGGAAACAACTCTTCCAATTTATCCTTGGAGTACCACCTTGCTTACCTTGGTGTCTTCCCCTTGAATATAACCTACCAATACTATAGTGGTCTCCTATGAGTTTACATAACTTTATATGCAACACTGCATCCTCATCTAACTCTCCTTGTGTGTCCACAACCAAGTCTTATATAAAGGGTAGTAATTTTCCTTCTTCCTCATCAACCATGAATGTCTCATACAAGTAAAGCTATCACAATTCAAAAATGAATACATTCTCATAAATGAGGGAAAATGAAGCTTGAAATCATTCTCTCCAATCTAATCCAATATGTAAAATGATATATACCTTAGAGGCTTAAGCTTTCTACCTTTTCCTTGAAGTCTTTGCTTGCTCAAGTATAACCATATCTTATCACCCACTTTGAGTGTGTGATCCTTTACACACTGGTCATGCCTAGCCCTATACTTGGATTGACACTTCTCCAATTAATCCTCAACTTTGAGATAGATTTACCTAATCCTCTCAATGATTTTTTTTCTCTCATCGCCCCTAAATATTATCCATCCACTCCCACCTACTATTCCATTTCAGAATCAAGAGGATTAATTATAAATTATCCTAAACATGCTTCTACTTTACCCTAATTTGGATTGATGGTGAGATTAATCTAGTTAATATAAAATTTTGAAATAGAATTTAGATTAGTAGATATGAAATTAAAGCATACAATATAAATATTACTGACTGATAATTGATTCTTCTAATTTAATTTTGGCATATGATAAATATGGAAATTACTAAAGAGATCATGATAGTTAGCTTTTATGGTTGCCCTTCTAATTATGAGTGTGTTCTAAAAGTGGGAAATAGGGATAAACGTGCCTCTGGTTCACTTAGTTTTGAAACTATTATGTTTCCTAAGTTGGGTTAGTTTCATAGGATCATGATAGTATCATTATAGTATCATAGGTTAATATTGTTTGGTATGAAAATGTGCCATAATGACTATACAATCACCTATGACCATCTTTGCTTACTCTATGTTTGTGATCCTGAACCTTGATAATGCACATATATTTATAAATTAGCCTTATTTACCATAAAATCCTAATGTGTTTGTGAGGGCTATAAACTTGCAAAAATGGGGCAAATTATAAGGGGGTGAGATAAATCTAATCACCTTCACTTGGTGATTTAATTCTTCCAACATATCCAACACTCCAAGGATGGAAGTTAAACTACACTTAGTTCTCCCACCTAGTGTGATTGTGGAATTATGATCCTTTGTTAAATGAATGTAACTAATGCTTGAGTTTTGTACTTGAAAATCTTGATTTAACCTAGTTATTGAGTGATTCAGACTTGGATTATGACTAATCCTAGTGAATAGTATGTAAATTGGGAAGAATAAGGTAGATTTTTTTAATGTGGAATAACATAATAGATAGATGCCAAATGTATACCAGTGTGTTTGAAATGATGCCTTGATTTGTTTATATATGGATCCATATGAATAATTAGTCATGCCACTCACACACTAATATTATGATTCAATCATAAGAATGGGTTTAATTTAAAAAAATAGTTTTGGGTGGGAGTATGATGGCTCTGACTAGTATAGTCATTACTGATTAATAGTAACAACCATAACTGGTAAACTTGACCTATGTAAAATTTGACTACTTTGAGAGTTTAAATATTTCTGTGTAGGATATATAAAAAGTGTAAAGTATACATTGAGTTTATTTTAGGTGATTTATAGTAGAATAAGAGCATTGACTCATAAAATAACATGTAAGTGTGAGAAGATAATGAATTAGGACCTTGTTTGGTTATTGAAGTCATGTATGGTAAATGTGTTTTAAGCTTGTCATTGTCAAGTATTTAACACTAGATTTTAGTATATACAAATTCTCATTTTTGTTCTAGTAATGAAATTTATAGAGTAAAAGGATAAAATATACTTGAGTGTGTACAACACACTCTGACTTTTAGGGAGATATCTCTAAATGTGTAGTTTCACTCCATATGTGAAATTTGAAATATAAAAATTTAAAGAGTAAGGGTTAGATTACACCCATGTGTTTGTGAAAACCATGATTCTTTCACAAAGTTTTGGAGATGATGCTTCCTCATTGAAGCATTGTAGAGTTGGGGTGATCATGCCCCAAACATATGTAACTATGTAGGATCCTACATTTGGAAAGAAAATGCCCTAAACCTCATGTATTTGGGGAAAAGTTACAGTATAATAACCTAAATAGCTATTTAAGAAAAATATAGATAGAACCATGTGGCTAGGTTCAATGTAGAAGAAACACTACACAGGTAAATGAGAGAACATATCAGGTCACTCATAAATTAACCAACCACTGTAGATGGCTTATATATTTAAATGTAATGTTTCACTTTAGTTATATCAAGTTAAATCCAAGTAAAATTAAAAAAACATGATCCCAAAGTAATGGACAAATTTCATGCCCTCCATCATATACACAGGCTTTGATAAATGTTAAGTAAAATTATAATAATTTTCCATCCAATTGTAATTGTACTCTCTCTCTCTCTCTCTCTCTCTATATATATATATATATATATATATATATATATATATATATATATATGCATGAACCAATAACATGCCCCCTAAATATATATGTTGAGTTTGAGAAACAATATCCCAACTATAATGTGTATGTGAAAACTTGTAATTGTGTTCCTATAATCTATGCACATATGCCCATTCATATGCACACAAGAGTGTATGAATTTGTTCTCAAGTGCTTGTAACATGAATAAATTTGCATGGCATATGCCCATATAATTTGTATCAATGTGCTAGTGTTTATCATGTATTTGAGAAATATAATATCTGAACCATCTAAATCTTTGAAATCTATAAAACATGTGTTATGCTTTGATTTTTTTCACATGGAAGGTTTATGTATCTAAGACAAGCCCACAATAATCCCCCCATTATCAGATGAGGGATGTAAATTGTAAGTCACTCATCTAAAAATAATAATGAACTATATCATGTCATGTATAAATATAACATCATGTAATATCATTTGAGCATGTGAATAATGTATCATGATAGTAATGTATGTATCAATCATAACATGTATTTAACATATGGAATGTATGGCATATAAGTGTCATGTATATATAGGTATATCAATGGATCATGCAATATAAGTATATTCAAATAGACCTATGTTGTAATAGTGCATGTGACACCCCTCAATGCTAATAATATCAACAAACACAACAAGCTCAATAAGCTCAAGAATTAATTTTCACACATAGGCCAAAGGGATGTGTACAAAGTACATAAATATGTCACAATAATCAAGGATAAAGGCCACACATAGGATGACATAAAATATTAAAAATAAGGGACATCAATGGATGTTACAATAATCAAGACTAATGCCACACACAAAGGAATCTATCATGTAAAAGAGTGACAACATTAATGGAACATAAAACAAGTAAACAATCTACACAATACATATGTGTCAATGACATATCTTAGTAAAATGGCATATCATGTGTCACTATGTAATAATTGAGTAAATAATAAGGCATTTTAAAGTAATATATGTGGCTCAACATTATACCAATATCATTAAAAAACATAACTTGTAATATTGAGATTTGTGGAACAAGTTGCCCCCAATGTGACCACTAGGTAGAGTAAAAACCAACATATGTATGTCCACGTATAACTTGTATGTATTTCATAACACTCATATACCATGAAATTCATGTGTGTATATGTAAATAATATGCCATCTACTGAAACATGTGATAAATAATATATGTAAAAATGTAAACTAGTCATCATGTCATGCTCAAGTTTTGATTTTAAAACTTTAAAATATTTGAATGTTTTTGCATTTTTTGATTATTTTGTATTTTTAAAATATTTGAAATTTTGAAAAGACTAACCAATGATGTTATCAATGGAATGGTCATGGGTAGTGTCTGAATTGTGTGGTGGAAGGATATTTTGCCATGAATGGAATGTATCAACTAGGGATGGGTTGAAATATGATATTAGTTATTATGGTAAATCATGTATATCATTTTTAATGCTCATAGAACTTAGGGTATGATGGATGGGTCTATAAGGTTGAGGAATCTATGTTATCTACTATATAATAGGAGGTGGTCTCACTGCCTATGTTTACTATGGAACACAACTATAAACAATGCTAACTAAGTATGTGTTGTAAAATATGGTGTCCTCTATGGTCTTTGAATAACTCTCTTACATATTATTTGTATAGTTAGATCATGTATATGTGTAATAGTTGATCATGAATAGGTGTATCCTCTATTTGTGAACAATGATATTGAATATGTGTATCCTCTGTCTTAGAATAATGATACTGAATATGTCTCTCAATCAATTATGGTGGTTTTGGGGTGGATGAGGGGACATCATTGACTAAATGGTATTTTCGTATCATACTCATATAACTGTAACCACCATGTTGTAGTGTATGTACTTTAGGCATTAGTGTAATATGGATAGAACTGTACCAAGTCTCTACATCCATGTTTATGTAATACTAAGAATGACATGAATATAATGGTTTATCCTACTAGAAGAGTTAAACCATGCCTATTTTTGTTGTAGTTTCCAAATCCCATCATGGGTATCTAAGATATTGGAGAAGTGACATCGTGCACATGTTATCACTTGAGTTATAATCATAATAATGTATATAAGTTATTCTTCAATGTATGCATGTATGAATAATGCATGAAAATTAGAGTCATCATTAATTATCTCATTGTCATCAAATGTAATCATAAGCCATTGAGGTGGAATATCACTAATTGTACACATGATAGTATTTAGAGGATGATCAGATGTCACTACTGGAGGATGTATGTTAAATGCATGAAGTACTTCTTGATTGTCCTTAGTTTATATTAACTCATGTTTAGGAAAGGGATAACTAAAAATATTCAAATTTTGGTTACCATTTTGCTAATGTTGAGATTGCTATGTGGGAATTCCCAAATAAAAAATGTTTTCATCAATGAAATATTATATCTTGTGTCTTAACTTGAAACACATGATTTTTGAATTCCCTATAGTAAGATGATACTCACAATATGAATTTCTATTATAGTTTATTGGTTTATGCCTATTTGGATCAAGCTCTTATGGAGTAAGGAGTGTGACAATGTTACACTCTTGCAACTTATTTATAATCACATGGGGAGGTGATGGTAGTTTTAAAAAGTACTTCTTTAGTTGAGCTCTCAATTGTAATTCATTCATAGGTTGTGATACCATATTGATTGTAGCCTTTACCTCATTCTTATTATTTTAATTGTGATTCCTCTTACCCTACTCCATATAATTATATGTCTGCTCATCATGATTACTACTAGACACCGAGATACCATAATGACCCTAAATAATCATTCAGAGAGATGTGAAACCTTCTTTCACCCTACCAGACCTTCCCACGCCATGTCAGAGCCTCCTACAATATTGTCAAATATCTTAGGTAATTTTGTAATCTAGGTTGCATGTTTGCCTACTGTTCTATGACATAGGAAACAACTTTTCCATAATGTGTTCATTTTAATCTAAGCCATTGTGAAACAACTAGAAACAAACATTTTTGGTGAGTTTGACCTTTGGCAGCCTTATATCAGTTGTAAAATTTCCTCACAACCCCTCTTCTTCACCTCTTCTACAAGTCTAATTTGATTTTTCCTCCCTTTTGAGATAAATTCACACTTTCACTTGCTATTTGGATTGGATTCACTATTTTGATTCACAATTGCGCTTTCCTTCATCGTTAGTTCCTCTCATGTTGTATCAGTTGGCATTGCACATGATTTTGTCAAAAGAGCAAGCGAAAGGAATATAATATTTATTTATTATGAATGACATGTAAATAAATAAACTAATTTATTACATAACTTGTACTAGTAATATAATAATATAAGAAATAAAAGAGAAGACACATTACACATTTTTAATGTGTGAAAATCTCAATTAATTGAAAAACTCCAAAACTTATTCCATTATTTGAGAAACATTTATATACCCAATAAATTCCTTCTTCACCTCACTTATTAATAATTCTTCATATAAAATTCGGAGAACACCACTCCCATAAATCATGATGTTATAAAAATCAAAATTGATATTTTACCAAAGGTTAAAACACCTTTATAAGGGTTGTGGAAAATTGCAACCAAATGATCCACCCCTTTAAATTAACCATACTATTTTATTACTCGGACAATTAACTTTTAAATATATGGTTGTGTGTAAATAATAAATCTATTATTTATTTGATTTATGGAACAATGTGGGCCACGATGTAATCCCCAAAATATTATTGTTCTAACACTCCACTTTAGTGTTTAGTGGGATACACGCCATAGTAACCTTTTTATACAAAAATAATTACCATCTATAAACTATCCACATTGATTTTAGGCTAGCATGCAACACTTGAATGATTTAAACACCTTCATCATTTCAATATCTTATTTTTATAAAAAATGAATTAGAATCCATAAATAACATAAGGTGATTTAGGCTAGCATGATAGTGGGAATACATCCCACAGTTTCTCATGGATAATATTACAAATATTTGGGGCCTTTTCTAACATAAGGACCTCCATTAAAAAATATGCTTGATTACTGGGTACACTATAAACTTACATAGGGTGAACTTTACACAAAAATCATATAGTATTAATTAATTATAAGATGAAAAGGAACAAACATCCTTTAGGAGGTGACATTGTCATGCACACTCACCCTCAATGGCATTTATGAGAGGCCCAACATTATTCTGAATTTGAATTATTTTGTAGTATAGAGAGGTTTTGTTAACATATCTACCACTTAATCATTGATATGATAAAAATACAGATCAATATCACCAGCAAGGAATTTTTATTAGAGAAAATGCACATAAACTTCAATATGCTTTGTTATTTGATGCCAAATTGATTTTTTCACTAACATTATACAAATTTGATTGTCACAAAGAAGATTTGTACTTTAAAATACACCCACATGAAGTTCATATAGAAAAATTTACAACCACATTACTTCTTTATCAACTTCCATAACACTTATATACTTTGGTTCTTTAGAAGAGATATAAATAGTGGGTTGCTTTTAGCTACTCCAAGTAATAACACCTGTACCAAACATAAACGCATATTTGGAAGTAGATTTATGATCTATAACATGACTAACATGGTCAACATCACAACAACCATATACATTATAATTATCAAAGAAAAAATAATACAGAACAAAATTAATAGTTCATTCGATATACTTAATTATTCTTTTTGATAATTTCTAATGATTCAGATATGGATCTTACATGAATTTGGAAATAAAACCTACAACATATGAAATATTTGGTCTTGTAATGGTTAGATAATTCAAATTTCAAGATAATTGTCCAATTTTTAATTAAATATCTATATTCATATTGCATAACATCTTTTCATCTATAATATTGAATGGATTCCTTGAAAGATTAAGGTTCACATTCATAAAGAATCATTAAAACATGATAAGTATTGACTTCTAGTCATTTTATTAATAATTTCATGATTAGAAGATTAATTTAAGAATTCATCCCATTTGGGTCTTTTAGATTGAATTAAAAATGGAGAATGCTCCTCCTCAAACTCAAATTTACTCAAATTTGGATCATCTTCCTAAACGACATATATTTCTTCATCTAGAGGAACATAAATGTTTGGTTCTTCATAAGAGGGAACTTGAGAGGGTTTTGCAAAAGGCTAACACAAATATTTTTCAAGAATATGAACTTTACTATTTTCAATGATTTATCATTTAGACCGATCATAGACCCTTAATCATTTAGTTATTCTTCCATAACATACAAAAACATAAGAGTATGAGGCATGGTCAAGTTTCTTTCTTTTAAATTTATGAATAAAAATAGAAGCATGACTTTCAAATATTCGAAGTTGAACATCACTTAGTTTTTTATTAGAATAATGTTTTAGAGAAGTAGAAAGGTGCAATAATTTAGTAGGAACTCTATTAAGAATATGTACAATAGTATTTATGGCTTCAGCTCAAATAAACTTAGGAACATTTAATGAATGTAACATAGTTCTACCTATTTCTAGGATAGTCCTATTTTTCCTCTCAATAATTCCATTTTGCTATGGAGAATAGGGAGTTTTTAACTCTCTTTTAAAACCCCATTAAATATAAAATTAATCAAAATATTTACTAATGTATTCACCACCATTATCAATTCTTATTCTCTTAATTTTTAGGTTAGAAGATTTTTTAAGAAAAGTTTTAAATTCTTTAAATCTAGACAACATTTCAAATTTTTTCTTTATAAAATAAATCTAAATCATTATAGTGTGATCATCAATAAAATTTAAAGCATAGAAATATCTACTAAGAGATGCAATTTCAAGTGGTCTTGTAAAATCACTATGAATAAGTTATAAAGGATGAGAGGAGTTTGCTATAATATTCATCCAAGACTGATGAAAAGAAGATCAAACACATAAATTTGTTGAAGCTAAACATCAATAAATGAGTAGAATATACAATAGATGTATTCAAAAATAGAGATAGATTGCATAATAAAGGCTTGAAGGTCATAGCTCTCAAATCTATCATAACTAATTAACTCACCACAATTTAGAAGACTCCAAAAATTTCATATCAATAAACTTTACAAAGGGATGTATATATAGGTGGAAATTAGGGAAATCCAAACCATACCATGCATGTGGGACTAGCTTCCTCAAAATATATGAAATAAAGGTAATAAACCAATATCCCAATACATGTGGGATAAACTTTTCTAATGTATAAAAAACAACTAAACAAGCTAAATGGTAGGAAAAGGAATATCCTACACCAACACCCCCTTAAGCATAACTTAGGTAGGTAAAAGAATTGGGTCCTAGTAACAAGGCTTGGTGAGGTACCCAAGTACATATAAACTCTAATAAAATAGAGAAAATGAGAAAACCCATAGGAAAAACTCTCCACACTCAAAATAAAATAAAATAAAATAAGAGAAAATAAAAAACTAACTCTACTTGATAATGAGTCCCATCACCCTAAGTCTACCTTCATTGTTTAAATGATGAAATTTGAGTAGAACAAGTGATCAAATATATAAGAGAAGAAAAACAACGAGAAAAGTGTAGGAAAACCCTACACACCAATACCCCCTGAGACTAATTAGTAGTGACTTCCAAAATTTGGCACTTTACAATTTTAGTGTAATTACAAAACAAATGGGACTAATAGAATTTGCATGGAAAACCATACCATTTTGAAAAAATTAGCACTCAAATTTGAGTAGTTAGTCAAAAGTTATTACAAAATCTATTTTACCATCATTAATGACCTATTTTAATGAGTTTGCTAAAAAAATAAATGCACTTGATTAAAAAAGAAGTGGAAATAGCCTTGAAACTAGTTTTTGGAATTGAAATTGAACCACAAAGCATTACAAAGTCTCAAACAATCTGCCCACAATATATTATTTTTATTTTAAAAATAGTAAAAAATCTTTAGCAACAATCTCCTATTATATTATTTTTTACTAGTGGTTAGAAAAACTATGATAAATTTTACATTTCTCAATAAAATTCAAAAATTAAAAATGATTTGGAAAACTAAAAATAAGGTACACAAAACACATAAATTGTTTAGCACGATTATTGTAGTTAGAGAGAAGTTTGTAGAAGAAAAGATGTGTTTTTTGATGAAAAATAAAATTTGCACTTACAAATAGATGAAAAATTGTGATTCTATTGTTCTAAAACCCTCAAAGGTAGATAAATGTGACATCCCAACTTTGTTGAGGCTATAATAATGGCATCTTAAATGTAATAATAACACCATAATAGAAGAAAAAAAGTATTTCCTCTATAACCAGCAAGAAGAAATTCTAGATATAAAAAACCCTTTTTTAACAAATGATAAACTCAAGATTTTAACAACATGAATAAAAATGTTCGTTACTAGCACCTGAAGCTCTGATACCATATAAGATTTACCTAATAATAGACGTCCAAGATCGATGAAAAGAAGATCAAACACATAAATATTATAAAGCTATAAATCTGTAATGGATGTATTTAGATATGGAGATGGATTACATAACAAAAGCTCAAAGCTCATAGCTCTCAAAACTATCACAAATCACAACTAAGTATCTCACCTTAATTCAAAAGACTCAAAAAATTCAATATCAATAAATCTTATAAAAGGATATACATATAGGTAGAAATTAGGAGAATCCCAATCATACCATGCATGTGGGACTAACTTTGTCAAAATAGGTGAAAGAAAGGCAAGGAACTAACATACTAATACATTGGGATAAACTTTCCCAATGTACAAAAAACAACCAAATAAACTAAATGGTAGTAAAATAAATATCCTATACCAACATTTGCATCAAGTTGTTTGTGAAAAGGTTAAGTGTGTTTTTTATCATGTAAGTAACCTACACACATTTCATGATACATTTAAATTTTAGGTAATTGAATTACAAGATCATTTCTCAACGTATCACAAAGAATTTCTGAAATTAACATGCCCAAGCCTTTCATGCCATAATTGAGAGGAAAGATAAAATGCAAAATAAAAATAAGCAAAAATATAAAGTCCATTATTTTGAATACCTTCAGAAATTAGAGAATTAAATTAATCTTTAATGCACCATTTATCCTTGAGAAGTGTTGTAATGAAATTATCATGTGTAAGTTGAGAATAAGATTAAATATTTTTCTAAAGTTAGGAGCATAAAAAACATCATTTAAGAATCCATGTAAATTTTGTTTTACCTCATTTAGTTGCATCTAAAAATAATTTGTCACCTAAATATATCCTTTCATATATATTTTTAGTATCAGATAAAATATTATACAAGCATTTCATGTGATGCGAAACCTCACTATCTACAATAAATTTGTTATCATTAGAAGTAAACAGAACAACAAAAAAAGTAACAATGTTAGAATTTTGATCCTAATTACAATCTTGATTTTGGTTTTGATTTTAATTTTGATTAAAAAATTTCTTCTCATTGTTATTTTTAGGGATTTTCTAATTTTTTCCATTTTTATTTTTATAAAAATCTTTCTTTTTATGATCAAATTCACCACAAAGTTTACAATTTTTGATAAATTTAACTTTATAGTTATTGTATATTATTGAGTGAGAAATTCATGGTTATAATTCTCTTTACATTGGAGGTTTCTTGTTCTCATCATTATTATTGACATTGGAAGAATTTGATTTCAATTTAAATTTAAATTTTTAGTTTTCCTTGTTTTGAGTGAGAAGTGCATGAGTAGAATTCTCTTTAGAATTAAAATTCATCATTACTTATTCTTATTGAATGAGAAGAGCCGCAAAGATAGTGAGGTCATGGATGTCTTGTTCTGTTTGATATTTAGAGTGATAAATGGAAATACTTCTTTTATATTTCTAATGTACATCTAACTAAATAATAAAATAAATCAGTTGATATTGAGTTTGTAGATGATATTTTATGATTACGTATTACCTCAATCTCATACACTTAACAAAATTTGATCTTGGTTATTCCTCTAATTTATACGCATGTCTTTCTTCTACAAGCCTCACATCTAATCTATCTTGAGTCCCTTGGCTTATCTCTTAGTCTGAATAGCCATACATTTATGAGACAAACAACCTATCTTGCCCATATTCTTAAAAAGTAATTATCTTACACCTCTACAAGTTCAAATCATATATTTGTTTCCTAGACACTAACATCCAAGATAGATAGTAGCGTTATGTTACTATCCTGATCAGATGTAAGTGTCTAGTGCCCTAAAATCATCCAATTTGTAAATGAAACTTATTACAATGGTCGACCTAAGTGATTTAATGTGAGTTATCTCCCAGTAGGATTGGTATAAATGTAATATCAACCCTCATTCATTTCTCACCTAGAAAGAGACCACAAATACCAAGGCACTTATCAGAAAGTACTCTATCAAGCATTCAATTGATCAAAGCTTCCCTATTTCCACACCAGTCATAAATACAACACATATACAAGTATGAAGTACTAAGAGAGAATTCATAAGGTCATATTTTCCATGTTACAAGATAGGTAATTATTATACTTACTTTATACACATTGTATGATTCACACACATGCCAATAGGTAGGTGATAAATACATGAGAATGAGGTCCTATTTTGGAGTATTGGCTATGTAGATAACACCTTTGACTTCAGAGTCATTGGGGTCAACTTGACACTATGTGCCCACTAACCCATTTTTTTTTAAGGTCACATTGAAGATAGAAAGTTAAAGTTTTATCATTTCACAAGAAGTAACAGTCTATGGATATAAATACACCTGAGTGAAGGTGAAGCCAAACCTAAAAGCATCCAGGTGGTTGTATCCTATTTCAACAAATATTTCTTATAGAATACTAGCATCAAACATAGATAGTAGTGTCGATGCAACTGTCTAGCACTGATGTAATTGCCTAAAAAGCCAAAGGCACTAGATCTAAAGTCTAACAACTATTATAGAATTTAATTCTTGCTTGATTTCAACATGTTCTAGATCCAACACTGAGTTATCATCATAATTAAATAATTACCTTGTTTTATATGTCATTTTTATACATAGCTTAGTTTTACTTTCCATTAAAAGCTTATTCTTAGTTTAATAAATTCATTATATGGTATATCTAAGTTTAGAATTTAATTGGACTACTTTAGATTTGATATTTGCCTTTGTGCCCTATCATTTCTAAATTGTTAACCATATATACCTAAGAGGATCCACATCCACAAATTAGGATTAAACATTTGGTGAACCTGATCTTTGAACATCAAACCCTAGGTCACTAAGGGTTTTTTATTTTACTTTTATTGTTTTACTTTGTTATAAAAATATAAACTTTTCATTTGTGAAGCATTGGAAAACTTTAGTTCAAAAGCCTAATTCCAAATGGAAGATCAAGAAGCATTGATTACTCATCTCAATAATAACAAGGACTTAATAGATGCATTTTTATATGTTATAAGAGATGAAATAAGTAAAAAAGATAAAACCAAGGCTACCTTACCTAGTAATGGTGAATCCTTAGAAGGTACTATAACTTAGCCCACACTTATAAATATACCTACATCTAATGGGGGAATAAATTATGTGTTTAGTCTTTTATTTCTTGAAACTACTATTTGTTAGGGTGTGGAGCTAAAAACTTCACCAAGGAGCATACATTATCAGTTTCGGGTCTACACAAACACCGGTGTCGGTCAGGAGCGACTGACGTCGGTCAAGAGCAGTTGCTGAGACACCGACGTCGGTAGAGGATTGGCCGACGTCGGTCACAGGCGAGCAGCAGGAACCGACGTTGGTTACCTGTGTGTCCAGAGAGCTATTTCTGTGGACAGAAGTGAGTGTTTGCATGATGAGTTTGAGTTGTAGTCTCAAGCTCGCATCTCTATTGTTAGCAATACTATTTTTAGAGCCCTTGTTCAAGTGGCTTAACTGCTTGTTGGATGTACATGCTCAAGTTTCCTAATTCTATATGTAGAATTAGATCTTCCTAGCTTATTGTTGTAGTAGTTGTAAGTTATTGTTTTGGTATGTGAAGAACAGTACAAAATTGAATCAATCCAGGTTTGTTGGAGTTGGTTGTTCTTGAGAGAGATAACTCTTGAGGAATAGAGATCTATTGATAGATCTATACATCTAGGAGAGGTGTGGAAGAAAGAAGCTTTCTTCAATTATATTCCTTTTGTAAAGAGTTTGTTAATACAAGTTTTCAGGGTGTTTTCTTGTATCTCTTGTTCTTGCTGATTATTATTCTAATTACTTGTCAATCTAATTTAATTCCATGTTTATTGCTTTCACAAGTGTAATCTATTGTTGGTTGATCCCCAACAAGTGGTATCAGAGCCTTGGTTACAGGTTCAGAGCTTGATAATTGGTATCAAAGCTCAGGTTCACTAACAAGTGGTTCAGATCTGTGTAGTGTGTATTGATTACAGGTTTTCACAGGGGTTTCTGCAGGGATTTCTATTTGAGTGGGAGAAGCAATGGCAGATGAAAGCAAATTGAGAATGAAAAAGTTCAATGGCAAAAATTACCAACATTGGAGAATGCAGATAGAGGATTATCTGTATCAGAAAGATCTCTACTTACCGTTAGGTGGGGTTGCAAAGAAGCCTAAAGACATGGAGGATGAAGAATGGGAGGTTCTTGACAGAAAGGCTCTGGGGTCTATAAGACTGAGTCTAGCATCCACTGTGATATCCAATTTATCACAGGCAAAGTCTACAGTAGAGTTGATGACTACGTTAGCGAATTTGTATGAAAAACCCTCTACTTCCAATAAGGTATATCTTATGAAGCAGTTATTTAATTTGCATATGAATGAAGGTGGATCTGTTTCTACTCATCTGAATGATTTCAATGGTATTGTGAATCAATTAAGTTCAGTCAATATAGTGTTTGATGATGAAATAAGAGCTCTTTTGATATTATGTTCTTTGCCTGAAAGCAGGCATGGCTTAGTAATGGCAGTTAGCAATACTACATCTGCATCAAATATTTTGAAAGTAGAGGATGTTGTTAGTGTTATCTTGAATGAGAAAATACGCAGGAAAAGCATAGAAGAGGCATCTGGGAATGCTTAAAGTTTTGAGAGCAGGGGAAGGCAGAAAGAAAAGAGCAAGAAAGGTAGATCAAGATCCAAATCTAAGGGGAAAGGCAGATCTAAATCCAGAAATGGCAGAAGGCCACAATGCTGGAATTGTGGAAAGATGGGGCATATAAGCAGAGATTGCTGGTCAAAGCCTAAGGAGGACAATCAGCATGAAGGAAAAGAAGAAGCCAAGATTGCAGGTATTGCACAAGATGCTTTAATTTTCTCTCTACATAATAATATAGAATCTTGGGTATTAGATTCTGGTGCATTTTTTCATGCTACTCCTAACAGGGAATATTTCAGTGACTATATCCATGGAGATTTTGGAATAGTATATCTAGGGGATGATGAGCCCTGTAAAATAATTGGCAAAGGTAAAGTGCAGCTAAAGATGCAGAATGGCAACACATGGGTGTTGAGAGATGTGATGCATGTTCCTAGCTTGAAGAGAAATTTGATTTCTATAGGAAAGTTAGGGGATGAGGGTTGTACAGTAACTCTCACAGTAGAATCTTGGAAGGTGACCAAGGGTGCACTTGTTATGGCCAGAGGTAAGAGAGAAGGTACTCTCTATTTATGTAATTGTGTTACTAACAAATCTCCTTCTGTGTTATCTACTTCAGATGTGGATGCTAAATTGTGGCACTCAAGGCTTGGCCACATGAGTGAGAAGGGGATGTCAATTCTTAAGTCCAAAGGTATGCTTTCAGATTTAAAAGGCATAGATCTAGAGTTTTGTGAGCACTGTGTATTTAGAAAATAGAAAAGGGTTAATTTTCTCAAAATTGGGTCTACTAAGAAGAGGCATAAGTTGGAGCTTGTTCACACAGACGTGTGGGGACCGGCTCAGGTTGCTTCCGTTGGAGGATCACAGTACTATGTATCTTTCATAGATGATGCTACAAGGAAGGTATGGATCTATTGTATTAGGAGAAAATTTGATGTTTTTGAGACTTTTAAGAATTGGAAAGCTATGGTTGAGAATGAAATAGGTAAAAGATTAAAGTGCCTGAGATCAGATAATGGTGGTGAGTTCTGCAGTCATAAGTTCAGAGATTATTGTTACATGCATGGAATCCGCAGGCAAAAGACGGTTCCAAGAACACCTCAGTAGAATGAAATTGCTGAAAGGATGAACATGACAATAATGGAGCGTGCAAGATGTATGAGATTGCATGCTAGTTTGCCCTTACAGTTTTGGGCACAAGCTGTTGACACTGTAGTGTACCTGATTAACAGATGACCCTCTACAGCTCTAGATGGTGGTATTCTAGAAGAGGCATGGATAGGTAAAAAGGTTGATCTCTCATATCTCAAAGTTTTTGGTTGTGAAGCCTTTGTGCATATAGATAAAGAAAATAGAAAGAAGCTTGATGCTAAGTCTATGAGATGCACATTTATTGGCTATGGCTCAGATGATTTTGGTTACAGATTATGGAATCTAGAAACTAACAGGGTAATCAGGAGCCGTGATGTTGTTTTCAATGAAAGAGTGATGTATTGTGATCAGCTAAGGAAGCTAAATCATTCTGAGTAGAGCAATGGTGAATTGGATGACGTGAAAGTCCAATATGAGCTCGCGAGAAAAAAAAAATCACTTGCAGGAAAACACAGAGACCGACGTCGGTAGGGTAGGAACCGGTGTCGACAGTTCAGAAACTGGCGTCGGCCGTACAGAGACTGACGTCGGCAGGACAGGCACCGAGGTCGATCAGGCAGAACCGACGTCGGCCAGTAACAGGTCTGCAGGTGACCGAGGTGGGTCACTGTCAGAGAATTTGGGTGGAAAACGTGTTGTGGACGAGTCTCAGACACCCATCAGGAGGTCAGAAAGAGTGAGTAAGCCTCCAATTAGATATTCTCCTTCTTTATTTTATTTATTGCTAACTGATGGTGGAGAACCAGAGAGTTTTGAAGAGGCAATACAGGTGGAGTCCAAGAGTCAGTGGGAGCGTGGCATGGTTGAAGAGATGGAGTCCTTAAGAGAGAACCAAACATGGGATTTGGTTGAGTTGCCAGTAGGTAAGAGAACACTGAAGAACAGATGGACTTACAGGTTGAAGGAAGGTGAGAATGGACAGATGAGATACAAGGCCAGATTAGTAGTGAAAGGATTTGCACAAAAGCCAGGTATTGACTTTGGTGAGATTTTTTCTCCTGTTGTTGAAATGACTTCAATAAGGGTTGTATTGTCTTTGGTTGCTTTTGAGGATTTACATCTTGAGCAGCTAGATGTTAAGACAACGTTTCTTCATGGAGACTTGGATGAAGAAATCTATATGGAACAACCAGAAGGATTTGAGGTCAAGGGTAATAAGAAGTTTGTGTGCAAATTGAAGAAAAGCTTGTATGGCCTCAAGCAAGCTCCTAGGCAATGGTACTTAAAATTTGATAGGTTTATGACTGAGCATGGCTACAGTAGGTGTCAATCAAACCATTGCATGTATTTCAAGAGATTTGATAATGGTAGATATATTATTCTATTGTTGTATGTAGATGATATGCTGGTTGCAAGATCTCACATGCAAGATATCTCAGAGCTTAAGGTGAAATTAGCTCAAACGTTTGCTATGAAGGATTTGGGAGCAGCAAAGAAAATCCTTGGCATGAGCACTAGGAGAGATAGGAAAAATCACAGGTTGATATTGTCTCAAGAAGATTATGTGGACAAGGTGTTGAAACGGTTCAATATGCAGGATGCTAAACTGGTAAGCACACCTTTGGCTGGACATTTTAAGTTAAGTAAAGAACAATGTCCTAATTCATATGATGAGGTAGAGTACATGAGTAAGGTTCCATATTCTTTCGCAGTAGGAAGTTTGATGTATGCAATGGTGTGTACTAGACTAGATATTGCCCAAGCAGTGGGAGTGGTAAGTAAGTATATGGCCAATCCAGGTAAGGAACATTGGAAAGCAGTTCAGTGGATCCTTAGATATCTGAGAGGAACCAGCAGTAGGCACTTGTGCTATGGAGGTTCAGATACTTCTCTACATGGTTATGTAGATTCAGATATAGTAGGTGATTTGGATGGCAGATGGAGCACTACAGGTTATGTTTTTACTGTAGGTGGAACGGCGGTTAGCTGGATATCTAAGTTGCAGAAGGTTGTTGCCTTGTCAACTATAGAAGTAGAGTATATTACAGCCATAGAAGCTAGCAAGGAGATGATATGGATGACACGGTTCATGGATGAGCTTGGTAGGGAGCATGAGAGTTGCAGATTGTATAGTGACAGTCAGAGTGCAATCCATTTGGCCAAGAATTCAACCTTTCATTCAAGAACAAAGCACATACAGCTAAGGTACCATTTCATACGATAGGTATTGGAAGATGGTGAGTTGAAGCTGGAGAAGATCCATACAGATAAGAATTCTGCTGATATATTAACCAAGCCGGTTACAAAGGAGAACTTGAATCTTCATTCAACTTCTGTTGGTCTTCATGATTGAGTTGAAGATGAAGGAGCTAGAAGATGTTGCTATACAGGTACTGGTGCAGCTGTTTATCTCCAAGTGGGAGATTGTTAGGGTGTGGAGCTAAAAACTTCACCAAAGAGCATACATTATTAGTTTCAGGTCTACACAGACACCAACATCGGTCAGGAGTGACCAACGTCAGTCAGGAGCAGTTGCAGAGACGCCGATGTTAGCAGAGGATCGGCCGACGATGGTCACAGGCGAGCAGCAGGAACCAATGTCGGTTACCTGCGTGTCCAGAGAGATATTTCCGTGGACAAAAGTGAGTGTTTGCATGATGAGTTTGAGTTGTAGTCTCAAGCTCGCATCTCTATTGTTAGCAATACTATTTTTAGAGCCCTTGTTCAAGTGGCTTAACTGCTTGTTGGAAGTACATGCTCAAGTTTCCTAATTCTATATGTAGAATTAGATCTTCCTAGCTTACTGTTGTAGTAGTTGTAAGTTATTGTTTTGGTATGTGAAGAACAGTACAAAATTGAATCAATCCAGGTTTGTTGGAGTTGGTTGTTCTTGAGAGAGATAGCTCTTGAGGAATAGAGATCTATTGAGAGATCTATACATCTAGGAGAGGTGTGGAAGAAAGAAGCTTTCTTCAATTATATTCCTTTTGTAAAGAGTTTGTTAATACAAGTTTTCAGGGTGTTTTCTTGTATCTCTTATTCTTGCTGATTATCATTCTAATTACTTGTCAATTTAATTTAATTCCACGTTTATTGCTTTCACAAGTGTAATCTATTGTTGGTTGATCCCCAACACTATTGATGCATCTATTATGAAATTACCCGGTGTTTCAACATAAATATCAGTTTCAATGCATGTTACTACCCAGAACATGTTTCCATCCCCTATGGTGACTACTCAACTTATTAATCTAAATCCCACTGGGTCTAAATTTCAAACACTCCTTAAAGTCATAAAGACCTTGGAGGACAAGGTTACAAATATTGAAAAAAGGCTTCAAAATCTTTACATACCATAGATTCACAAGATGTGTTGCATAATCCTATTGCAATTGAAATCTCTTTGTACCCTTTGACAACTAGATATGTTTCACTTAAATTCACACTTTATGATAGGAAAGGTGGTCCTAAACAACATATACGAACCTTCTATGTGACATGCCTTAATTATGCTTCTGATGATAAAAATTTGACCAAATTATTTCTAAGGAGCCACAAGGACTATGCTTTGAGGTGGTTTTATGATTTACCTCTCTAATTCATGAAAGCATTTAAACCTCTTGCATATCAATTTTGGGCACACTTTTCTATTAACATTACCAAAAAGGTTTCCTATGCTTAAATTGCAAAGGTCAAATAAGGAATCAATGAACCTATCAATGAATATGTCTTGAGGTACAAGACAATGCTAGCCCAAAAGACCAATCCTATGATAGATAAAGAGTTAAAAGATATAATCCTTTACATTATTCAATTATTTTAAATAAGTTTCAATCTTTTGATGAATTATACCATGTTGTACGAGACCATGAAATAAGCTTATTTCATTGATTAAGATAAGTTATTTAGTAAATATACCAATTGTATCTATATCTAGTACTAAGTTCATGATAAAACCAAGTTATAAGGTAAAACCTCCAGAGCCTAACAATGAAAAAAACACCATAGTTAACATAGTTACACAACATACTAATCAACTTGTTTAATCTAAAACATCGATGAGATAGTTTACATGTCTATCTGAGCATCCTAATTCATTACTCCTATGGTTGACAAAGTGTCATCTTATAGCTCTCCCTCCTCCCATAGAGGTTGATATAAATAGATCTATACCAAAAAGATATGATTCAAATGCTTATTTTTGCTATCACCAAGGTACTAAGTATTTTATGAAGATATGTTTTACCTTAAAGCATAAGATCCAGGACCTCATTGATGACCAAAAGATTATATTTGATGATCCTTTAAAGGAATCACATTCATAACCTAGTGATCACCATGACCAAAAAATATTTAACAATTCTTTGCAAGACCATTCTAAGAAGGAATTAAAAGTCCAAAAGGCATATAATGCACATCCTCCTCCATCATATTATCGACACTCATTAGATGGGGTTTTGTTACTTACACGAGACATATACCTCATCTGGTTCAGAGACCATCTATTTCCTTTGATTATAGTGAAATTAAGGATGATAACTCTAATATTCATTCTCTATTCATGTGAGCATACCTTGATAAACACCCCATACATAGTGTTGTGATTGATATCGATGTAAATGAAAGTGTTTGCACCATGACATTACTTATGCATTTCAGCTATATTCACATAAATTACACCCCTTTACTAGATCAATCAGAGCATTCAATGGGACCTCACAAAAGGTTTTTTGTGAGATTGATCTATATTTATAGGTTGGTCCCACACATGTGGTTACTAATTTCTTATTTATACCTTTTACGAGTGTCTTTGACATGTTGTTAGGATGATCTTGGATACATACTCTTCAAAAACTACCTTGTATAGTTCATGGGTATGTTAAGTACATTCATGCCAATTAGGTAATTATAATTTTTGGTGTTCTATATGATCATCTTCTTGAATAAGAGAAATTAATACCCAGGTAGTTAATTATCAAGCTTGTTAAGGCTAATCAACCTTAAAAGGGTAAGCAACAAGCAATCCCCTTTACTAGACAGCCAATAGTTGAGAGACTTTTATATCAGATATAGACAATGGGTTCCATGGAATCCTCATCTTATATGTACCATATTTAGATATCCATAACACCTACACATATTCCTATTATTATTATTATAAAGAAACCATAGAGTACATAGAGATGGGTTCTATGAACCCCTATTTATTTTATTGGTAATTCACAACCTCAGAGTCTTGTTATACATACATCAAGCATCACATATACTACAGTGACCATTATTGCACCTATACATGCTCTTTGGCATTATAACCAATTTTTTGCACTAGATTCTAAGTGGGGAGATACCTATGGTCATCCTTTAGATGAGAGCATAGGATTATCTTGTCATTTCAAAAATACCAAAAAAATCTAAACATTCAAAAAAATGTAAAAACATTTTCATCACCTACATGTTATATTGACTATTTGGTATCTATGTGTTAATTCCATGTTGAGGGCTAACATATCACTTAATCCTACATACTCATATACAAGCATACATAGACACATGATTCTATGCACTTATGCGTGTTAGAATTTCCCTCTACTCAATGTCTCCAGGATGTTGGGGGCATCCATCTTATATGATCTTGATACACATAGGTTATATGATTTGATGATCACTCTACACTACAATGTTTGCAATTACATATGTACTTACACATGCCTTATCCATGCTTATATCTTATACATGGCACTTTATATACTATTCACTTAACATTTTTTCATAACACATTAGATCCATGGGCTACTATGACATGTTTATGCTATTTGCTTATGTTTCAATTTGTTAGGAACCCGTGCTACCCCTTCTCTTTACTTTGTTAGAATAATAATTGCTATGGGTGCATATGCTTTGTAAGTCATCTTGTGAGCATTTTGTTTTATCCCACATTCATGGTAAGTATTAGTTCCTTAGATTAGACTTATTATAAAATTAAGTGTTGAGGCCAATGAAGGCATCCATGAATTTATTGTATTGAGCTTGCTCAAAGGAAGTTTCCCCCTTGAAGAGGCTGGTGATTCTGTAATTCAACCATTATAATTTAGTTATACTTATTTAAGTTAATTTATTGCTAATTTTCATAATTTATTTTGTGTATTTTTAATTGTCTATTTTGGATTAGGTTAAAAACCTAACCACATAACTATGGGAAGTGCTTGGGTGAAAGCCCTAAAACTCATTGTGAAGAGTACCACAGGAACCCTAAAGTAGTTGGCCCATTAAGAGGACTTGTGAGTGAAACGAGCAATGGCCCCTTCTCAATTGAGTAGCTCTATTTATGAGGAAATATCACTAAGAGGTAAATCTACGGCCATAAATTTTTTGGAGAGCAGTACATGCTTAAATGACATTGGTGGCTAGAGTGATATATTTAAAACCTTAGGTAGCCATTGAAACTTGGGGCCCATTTCTATCAGTTTCAAAAGATTTCCAACAGACTAAAAAAACAATAAGTAGAGTATTCATAGACTATCAGAGGACTTGCAACTAGATTATTTATAGAAAATAGAAACCATAAAATCTCCATTCTATCAATTTTAGAAAACTATCTGTAGATTCTAAGAGGACTTACAGATAGAAAATGAAAATCAGGAAGTAAATTTTTTTTCATTTTTTGCCATATCTCTTCATCTGTATCCCCATTGATCCTCAAATTTTATCCAGACACCTAAAATTTTATTCTCCACATTTTCTTCCTTGAGGTCCCATAGCCTGATTCTACTCCTAATTTTTTTAAATCTCAATTTACCTATTTTTTAGGTTTTGCCATAACTTCTTTTGTTTTTGTTCATTTGCCTCAAAAAATTTCCACAATATTCATCTCCCTTTTCTGCTTCTTTGTCTTTCTTTGATAAATTTTCTAGTTTTTCCATTTTTACTCCTGAAATTGCCCTCACCTTCATCAATCATACTCCCACTATGCAAAAAAATTAGTAAAAGTAGCTCTACCCCTTTTGCATTTGCCCAAATCAAAAAATTTCCTTACTAAACGTGTCTTAACTCTAATTTTCCTACCCATTACAAAAAAAAATCTCTTATTCAGGTCATGGTAGTAACCCAAATAGGAGAAAAAAATATGGAGGATGAAATTTTTGCCCTCAAAACACACATCAAAGATTATGATGAAAAAATGCTTGTCCTCAGTCTTCAACATACCATCTTCAACAATAGACATCTAGAGTCCTCTTCTAACACTGTATTTTCTTCTAATAATTTTTATTGGGTTGAAGCTTGATTTTCCTCAATTCCATGGTGTAGATCTGACTGTATGGATCTAACGAGCAAAAAAATATTTTATTCTGCATAATACTTTTGATGCCAACAAGGTCCCACTTGCATCCTTTCACTTGGAACTTAAAGCCCTTCACTGGTATCACTGGTATACCAAGGCTCATGATAAACCAAGATGGACCAATTTTTTAACCCTCATTTTACATTGGTTTGGCCCTAGTTCTTTTGATGACTTCATTGGAGAACTCACTAAACTTTGCCAAATAAGAACCGTGAGAGAATATCAAACAAAATTTGAAAAATTGGCTAATCACACAGAGGGATTGTCTGATAAATTTTTCAAAAATTGCTTTGTCAGTGGACTAAAGGATGTAATTTGATCTAAGGTCAAAATGTTCTGGCCCAACACAATGATAGAAGCCCTAGGGTTGGATAAATTGGTAGAGGACAATATCATATCTCAATAATGATTCAAATCCAATTTTGCTCCATTCAAAAATATAATTCCACAATGATCTCAAACCATTCCAACCCCTAGAAACACTCTTATCAAGCATTTGACTAAAGTAGAGATGTGAGCCCATAGAGAAAAAGGACTATGTTATAATTATGATGAAAAATTTACTTGAATACATTGATGTGTCGAGAAAAAGATTTACCTATTAGATGTGGACTCTCTACCTAAAATTGAAGATGAGGAAGATGTTTAGGATATAACAGATGATCTAGAAGAATCTCTATCGATTGTGGAACTTGTTTCTCAGGAAGACCAACCCAAGATCTCTCTCCATGCCTTAGAAGGAGTCACCACCCCATAAACCATGCAAGTTATGGGTTACTTTAAAAAGTTCCCTCTCACAATACTCATTGATTTTGGTAGCACTCATAACTATATTAACCCTTGGATCACCAAACATGTTGATTGTTTTATTTATCCTTACTCCAACTTTGAAGTCATGATTGCCAATGGGGGTACATTACCTTGCAAAGGGAAGTGTCACAATGTGCATATGTCTATTGGATATTATAACTTGTGATCTGATATGTTTACCTTACCCTTAGGTGGATGTGATGTTGTTTTGGGAGACCAATGGTTATGCACACTTGGACCCATCTTATTGGATTTTGCTAAACTTTGGATGTAGTTTTTAGACAATAATAAAAAACACACATTGAAAGGCTTACAACCAAGATCCCTTAGCATCATCAATTCACATCACATGATTTTTTTTTTAAAGAATAATCCACATGGCATCATTGCCCAACTCCATTCCATTCAAATGTAATCATCAACAATCTCCACTCCTTCTAATCTACAAACCATTTACATAGGTATGCACGTGTCTTTTTCAAACCAATGGGATTGCTACCTTCATGAATAGAGGGCCACCGTATTTAGCTCCTTTTTCAAATCATTCCTCCCAACATCAGGCCCTACCACTACCCATTTTAGAAAAAGATTGAGATCAAGATTTTCATTTGAGACTTACTGATGCAAGGCATTATTTGCCCTAGTACTTGCCCATATTCTTCCCCAGATCTCTCTATGTAGAAAAAATATGGGTCATGGTGACTCTGCATTGACTTCCATACACTTAATCACATCACCATCAATGATAAGTTTATGATCCCTATTATTGATGAGCTTCATGGTGCTCATTTTTCTCTAAGTTAGATCTCTACTTTGGATATCACCAGATCTAGCTTCATGAGGATGATATCCTTAAGATAACTTCTTGCATGCATAATGGCCACTATGTGTTTTTGGTCATGTCCTTTGGCCTCACTTATGCTCCATTAACATTTTAGGCATTGATGAATAAAATATTCTAGCCCCACCTTCAAAAATTCATTTTGGTCTTCTTCGATGACATCTTCATCTATATTAAAACATGGTCTAAGCATCTCTAACATCTAGAGCTCACACTAAAATTTCTCTCTGACCATCATCTCTATGTAAAATAGTCTGAATGTGCTTTTGGAAAGGATGAAGTGGAGTCTCTCAGGCATATTATTTCAGCCCAAGGGGTTTGGGTGGATCCTAAAAAATAGCTGCCATGACAAATTGGCCTCATCCTCAAACACTCAAGAGCTTCCATGGTTTTTTGGGATTGAATAGATACTATCATAAGTTCATCAAAGATTATGGGAAGATTGTATCTCTATTGATAGTTATGTTGAAAAAAATGCTTTTAAATGGACACAGCCTGCTCAGTGTGCATTTAAAGAATTGAAACAAGCTATGTGTACTACACCTGTTCTAGCTATGTCAGATTTTGCCAAGACTTTCACTATCAAGAGTGATGCTTGTGATAATGGACTTGGTGTTGTTCTCCTCCAAGAAGGATTCCCCATTGAATCCACTATAAAAACCCTTTCTGGGAAGAATTTAGCACTCTCTACTTATGAGAAGGAAATGATGGCCATTTTGCATGCAGTACAGAAGTGGTGACCATACCTACTAGGGAATTATTTTTGCATCAAAACTATTCACTAGAGTCTAAAATATTTCTTTCCAAAATAGGTCTTTTCCCCATCACAATAGAAATGGGTCAGCAAACTCATGGGTAATGACTATGAGATCACTTACAAGAAGAGTAAGGACAATATTATGGTTGATGCTCTATCTCACATATTTTCAAACCAAGCTTCCCTTTTCGCTATTTACATGCCTATTATAAATTGGTTGGATTCTATATATAGGGGTATGTCAATGACTCCTCATTATCTCAAATCATTAAATAGTTACCCACTAACCCCTTTGCCATATTTCATTATTATTGGGATGGTACTTCTCTATGATACAAGGGTCATCTAGTGCTTTCCCAAAACATATATCTTTAGCAGGATGTATTCTATGAACTCCATATGTCTCCATCCACAAGGCAATCAAGGTTTCATAAAACTTATGAGTAGACACAATGCAACTTATTTTGGAAGGGAATGAAAAAATAAATTCAATAGATGGTGGTTGAATGTGATACCTGCCAATACAACAAGGGTGAAACCATACTCATCCCTGGTTGCTCAAACCCTTGCCCATCCCTACTAGGATTTGGACATATATTTTTATGAATTTCATTGAGGGGTTCCCTAAATCTAGAGGGAAAATAGTGATCTTGGTTGTGGTTGATCACTTTTCCAAATATAGTCATTTTTTTGCCCTTAGCCACCCCTATACTACTTCCACAGTCACATACATTTCTTGGAATAGATTTTTTGTCTTCATGGCATTCCTTCATCCATTATCTTAAATCATGATGTAACTTTTACCAACCTTTTTAGATAGAACTATTTTGATGCACCAGTACCCAACTGAAGATGAGTGTTGGGTATCATCCATAAATGAATGGCCAAATTAAAATTGTCAACAAATGCTTGAAAACTTTCCTTCATTGCTTTACCTCAGAATAACATCAGTGGGAAAAGTGGCTTCCCCTTGTCGAATAATGGTACAATACCTCCTACTACACCTTAACTAAAATGACTCCATATGAAGTAGTCTATGGTCAAGCACCACCAGTGCTCCTTCTATACACCCCTAGTAGTTCATCATTTTAAGTAGTTGACATGATTCTCTAAACATGGGATCATATCCTCAGCACCCTATGGGACAATCTTCATATGAAACAAAATTAAATAAAACAACAGGGTCATTAGCACCATTTTGAGCACACTTTTCAAGTCGACGATATGGTTTTTATTTGCCTACAGCCATATAAAAAATCCACCCTAAAACTCAAAGGGAATCCTAAACTAGCTCCTAAGTTCTGTGGACCCTATAAGGTTCTCTAGAAGATTGGGTTAATTGCTTATAAGTTGGATCTCTCACCTTCCTGAATTCACCTAGTATTTCATGTATCTTGTTTGGAAAACTTTCTTGGCACAAATATCAAAGTGCAAACTATTTTAACAAATATTGATAATAAGGGATCTATCCTTTTTGATCTGGTAGTAATCCTAGATAGGCACACATGCCAAGTTCACTCCCACTCCATCACATAGGTTATAATTCAGTGGCATAGAATACAGCTAGAGGATGCCACCTAAGAACCACTATTTTGGATTTAGTACCGATTCTCACATCTAAAGCTTTGAGGACAAATCTTTTTCTAAGAGGGAGGGGATGTTAGGAACTCATGCTACCCCTTCTCTTTACTTTGATAGTATAATAATTTCTATAGATGCATATGCTTTGTAAGTCATCCCATGAGCATTTTGTTTTATCCCACATTCATGAGAAATAGTAGTTCCTTAGATTAGACTTAGTATAAAAGTAAGTGTTGAGGCCAATGAAGGCATCCATGAATTTATTATATTCAACTTGCTCAAAGGAGGTTGCCCCCATGAAGAGTCTAATGATTCTACAATTCAACCATTGTAATTCAATTCTACTTATTAGAGTTAATATATTGATAATTTTTATAGTTTATTTTGTATATTTGTAATTATCTGCTAACTTGTTCAGGAAGGATCCTCTCATACTTTATGCACTTCCTTGATTATTTTGCCTTGCTATTGTCTTGCTTGTTCAAGAATTTGAATAGGTTTTGTTGTAGTGCCTATGTATATTTTCAAGGAATTTTGAATATGTCTCTTCTTGTTTTATGGACAATTAAATATGACATTCCTTTCTTTGTGAACATTTGACTAAGCCATGTCCATTCGATTTTATGACATTTGAACACGCCTCTTATTTGCGGTCTCTTTGGACCATTACTTGTTGAATTGATTTTGATTGCTCTTGTTTGCTTGTTGATCTTATAGTATTACTATCTAGACATTACATAATATTTATCATGCAGCTTAGGCATACATATGATCACATTGGTTCCATGCACTTTAATGATACATTTACCTAGACATATTTCCTTCTATATACTACATGGTTACATTCACAAATTTTACAATTGTCTTACCCTTTTGAGGTGAGGTAACTTCCAGTTCCTATCTTTACCTCCCCTTAAAGGGGGGACATATTAGTGGGGTCATGTAATTGTGACATGGCTTACACATTTTCATAGTTCTTAGATTTAGTGGGAGCATGTTTTAGAAGCATGTTATCTACACTTATTCAGTATTTGGTACTTACACTATTTTTTAGATTTAATGGGGGCATGTCATGGTGACATGGTTTCCACACATTCATAGTTGTCAGATTTTATGGGGGCATGATTTGGAAGCATGTTCTCCACACCTATTCAATATTCAACATCTCAAGTTTATAGTGGGGTCATGTTTTAGAAACATGTCCTCTATATTCGTAGTTAAATCAAATTTAGATTTATCATATATATAGTGGGGCATGCTTTAGAAGTAGGTCTTCCACACATTCATATTTATCTAAATTGGCCAAGGCACACAAATATATGATTCAAATTCATAGTTATGGAAGAATTCTATACATCAGTACCTTTATTAAACATAATTTCAACACGAGACATACCTAAGGTTCATATGATTTGCAACATGTGCCTAATATTGAAAAATTCAAATTGATTTTAGATTCTAAAATCATTACATATACTAATACCCCATGGGAATTTATGGAATTTAGAAAATCAATCTACTGCAATAGTTGGTTCACCTTTTGATATGGTTGAGATGACAAAATCACTCAGTCTTTCCAAGTTTTTAGAATGGATATGATTATATCAGTCAACATCACTAGATTATAAGTATTGTTGGGCTTCATGATTGAGCTAATATCAACTACCAGGGGGAAACTCACTTTTAATCAAATTTGGGGTCATTTGCTCTCTCTCTCTCTCTCTCTCTCTCTCTCTCTCTCTCTCTCTCTCTCTCTCTCTCTCTCTCTCTCCTTGGATATATGTACTTTAAATATTTATTTATATTTATCCTAATCCTAGTTTTAGAACCTTACAATGATACATATTTTACAAAAATAAATTTTCCAATAAGAAAGGTGGTTACATCAACACATAGATGTATTCCTAAACCTTGCTCTTTTAATTTTAATATATTTCAAGTAATTTTAATCCATATTATATACACTAATTTTACACTGTAATATAATCTTGGTTGTAGTTTAATCGCTGACAAAGCACTCAAATTAAACTCAAGTAAGGACAAGATGTGAATACACATCCATGTACTTATTTATTTACTTTAAACTAGAATTTTTAGTACTAGATTAAAAGGGGTAAATGTATATGATATTTTATGATTATGTATAACCTTAGTCTTGTACACTTAGCAAACTCAAAACTTGGTTGTTCCTCTTAGTTCTACACATATCTTGCTTCCACAAGCCTCATATCTACTCTATCTTGTGCCCCTTGGCATATCTCTTAGTTTGACTAGCCTTACATTGATGATAAAGACAATCTATCTTACCTAAAATGCTTAAAAAATACTTATCTTACACCTCTACAATTTCTGAGCCTGTCTTACTTTCCTACTCCCTAAACATTGACATCTTGGACATACAAAAATATAGATTTTATTATCCTGACTTGATGCAAGTGTCTAGTGCTTTAAAGTCATCCAATTTTTAAATGAAATGTATTAGAATGTTTGGCCTAAGTGTTTGAATGCAAGTTATCTCATGATATGAATGGTATAAATACAATGCCAACCCTCATTCATCCCTCACTTAGTAAAAGATTAAAGAGACTAAGGCACTTATTAGAAATCACTCTAACAAGCATTAAATTGATTAAAACTTCCCTATTTACACACTAGTCATATGTATAACACATGTACATATTTGAAGTACTAAAAGAGAAATCATAAGGTCATATTTTCTAATTTACAAGTTAGGTCATTATTGTACTTGCTTTACACACATTGCATGATTCACACATAAGCCACCACATAGGAGAAAAATACATGAGTCTGAGGCCCTCTTCTAGAGTATTGGTTATGTAAGTAGTGCCCTTGATAGTGGGTCATTGGGGTCAACTTGACACCATGTACCCACTAACCAATTTTTCCCCAAGGTCACATTAAACATGGAAAGCTAGGTTTTTTCCATTTCACAAGGATCAAAAGTCCATGACCTATATCTAAATGCACAAGAGTGAAGGTGAAGCCAAGCCCAAAAGTGTCTAGGTGGTTGCATCCTATTTCAACATATATTTTATATAGGACACTAGTATCTAACATAGACATTATCATCAATGTAACTATCTAGAGAGCTAGAGGAATTAGATCTAGAATTTGATGATTGATCTAGAATATACTACATGTCTGCTTTCAACCTATTCTAGATCTAGCATTGTGTTATCATTAGAACCAACTAATTACCTTATTTTATATGTCATTTATATACATAGCTTAGTTATACTTTTTATTAATAGCATATTCTCAGTTTAGAAAATTTAGTATATGGTATATCTGAGTTTAATATTTAATTGGCCAATTGTAGATATAATATTCACCCTTGTGCCCTATAATTTCTATATTCTTAACCCTATATGTATAAGAAGATTCACATTCAAAAATCAGGTTTAAACATAATTAAATTATAATTACAACCATCTATCTGTGATTTGATTTTTTTAATTTTAGCAAAAAAATTAACATTTTTGTTATCACCTTTCATGGAGGTTGCCATGAGTTCAAGAATAAGTTTAATAATTTTATAAATTCATGTACCTTCATGCATTTATTCATGAAGTTTCCAAGATTTTCTAGGAGATTCTTAATTGACGACATGGAGTAAGAATTCATTCTTAACTCTCCTTAGAATGATCAACATAACTTATTAAGATTTTTGTTGATAAGCATGTATATTTTTGTTGTCTCATGCATCTCAAATAAAGGTTTCTCAGTCTTGTTAATAACACTCCATAACTTTGTAGCCATAAATTCAAGTTTAATATGGATCTTCCAAATGTTATAATTATTCCCATTTAATATTTGTGACTTATGCATATTGAATATTTGGGGGACCAGTTTTTTATGACTATAACACTTTATAACAAGTTTTTAAAATGAAAAAAATGTATAAAAACCTTTATACATCCTTTTGTGTCCGATAAATAGAGATAAAATCATCAATGCATATGTTTATGCCTGTATAATAGAATGAATACAAGTTTGATTCTATGATAAATAAAGATTGACTAAGAAGGAGAATTTTTTTAGTTTTATTTATAAGTATAATTTTTTATTAAGCATGCTAGCACGAATACTTCATCTTTAATCAAACATCCACTATCACTTGTAAATGACAAATTGACTTCAACTACACATGTTGTGAGCTTTAGGAAGGAAGAGCGATAGTAAAAAATATTAGTCTGATTTCCTTCTTTGAGGATCAAAAATTAAAAAATTAAATTTATTTCTTAATCATGGCTAAAATTTAAATTTTAATGAACCTAACAATTCAAAATTTGTTGAAGGATATCTCTTTAGAAAATAAAATTATAAATTCCACTTAATACAAAATTTTAAAATTTGAGGCATGACACACTTATTCATACGTAAATTCTTTAAAATTTTACTTAACTAAAGAGATATGTTTTGAAACACAAAAATCATTTTTAATATAATTTCTATATACATTTATTTGAATATTATGGTGTGTGTGTGTGTGTGTGGGTGTGTGTGTGTGTGTGTGTATATATATATATATATATATATATATATATATATATAAGAATCTATGTATTAAAAATAAAAATAAAAAATTATTCACTAAAAAATTGTTGTAAAAACCTTTACCATATCATAGTAAACAAAATTATTATAATAAAATATTTTAAGGTTAATAAAAACATACTTGTATGAATTTTTACCATATCACTAAAAAAACTACTGAAAAATAATACTTGCTTTTTAACTTAATATATTTTAACATAGTTAAAAAAATTATAAAAAAAATATTATAATAAATATTTAGGGTAAAAACATTTACTATAAAGAATACTTGCTCTTTAATTTTTAACTTATCTTAACATAATAAAACAAAATTACTATAATAAATATTTAAGGTAAAAAAATTTACCATAAAAAATACTTGCTCTTTAACTTTTTTTTGATGAAATATATCTATATATTAACTATACAAAAATATAAAAATAATTCAAAAAAAAAAGAATAGATGGTATGAGAGCACGTCATGCAGTTACATTAGGCAAAGCCTAGGACCCATAAACAAAAGTATCACTAACAACTAGGCAAAGCCTAGGAACAAGTTTAACTTTAACTTATCTTAACAGAGTAAATGAAAAATTACTATAATAAATATTTAGGGTAAAAAAATTTACTATAAATAATACTTGTTCTTTACTTTTTTTTTGATAAATAATAATTGTATTAAATAGAAGGTTTCCAAGCTACATCTTACAAATACCCAAAGATTCTTCTTTCATAGAAAAATAAGCAGCGATTTTTTCCTATCATAACAAGTTTTTCTTTTTACATGCATGCAAAGATCCACAAGTATATTTGTATGCATGCAACTCTAAGAAATTTTATGCATGCCTATTTTATGTAGAACATCCTTGCATATTTTTAACAAAACATATGTTCTTCACAATTAAATAAAAAACAAGTAATTAACTATTTTTCTTTTTTCCCTCTAAAATTGTTGAGATAATTTGAAGATGCAAATCTTATCCCTATTCTAGATTTGAGGTTTGATAAATTTCATTTGAAGAAGGGATTCTATGATCCTTTTTCCTCTTTGTTGTTGGTTTTTGAATTTATTCTAGGAGAAACTCTATTTTCCCATCCATATTATTCATATTGATCTCCATTTCCTATGGACTTTGTGATTCTTCTTTTTTTCCAAAGGGAGTTTTTGGTAACAATCCTTCCTTAGATTCCTTATTTTGATTAATAACTTCAACCGATGTGTGGTAGAGTGTGGCTCCCTTCCACCAAGTAGCTTTCTATTTTCTCTTTCTTTGAACCACTTGAAAACCATTGTTGCTTGAGATAATATTCTTATCTTATGGATTTTGAATTAGATCCTATAGATGTGAACATGTAGCAGTGAGATGGCTATATTCAAAACATTGCCTACATCTGAAAGAAATGTTTTCATAGTTTACCTTTTGAGTTCTTGTTGATCCACCCCAAACTAATGAAAAATTAGAAAGGAACCCTTTGCTCAAGTCCACAAACACACAAATATGGGTGCAATCTAATTTGAATATTTCCTCTATTGAGAAGTCCTTCCTAAAAAAAATACCTATAACATCTTCAATCAGTTTTACAGTTGGTAGGGTCCAAAAATGCAAAGACAATTTTGATAGTCTCACCCAAACTAGAACATGGGAAAGGTTTTCAATCAAGGGGTTAAAGTTTGGAAACCAAAGTTTCCTAAAAATCCTGCCCCTTATTAAACCAAGGCCCCTTTTTAAATATATCACCCCATTTGGACTAGTTTGAAAATAATGCAATGAAGAAACCTTGTGTATAAGGGAATATTTTCATCTCTTCTATTATGATAAGAGCCCAATGTTGGCTTATCCACTCATGTAGATTAGGAATAATAGGACAAAATTTATTAAATCTATAAATTAACCCTTTTTCACTAAATATATTTACAAAATCAGGTGTATCCTCATTATCTGGGTAAATCGTGAAGGGTGCAATTGGTTTATCAAATAAAGCCTTGCTTAATAGAAGTAAGGGGAATATTACCTGGATTGTGATATTTATTTGTAGCTATCACATGTCCTTATTTTCACATATTTGTATTCCTTATGTTTGTCATATGAGCGAGATTCAAAATAACCTCCTTGAATGGGGATTTTTCACGAGTCTTTTCTTCACTAGATCTCTTGCTTACACTCTGGGAGGTTGTCTTGGGTTCTTCTTCTGGGTGATCCTCTTGAAAAATATTTGAAATTCCTTTAATCTTTTATGCATTCTCAAGGATAGGCTTGGGGATTATAGCCAATGTATCTTCTTTTAAAAGATAAGAAATGTCTCCAAAACTCTTGCATGCATCTTTAGCTTTTGCTCTTAAGGATTTCCACATCTTTTCTCCTCTCTCTGAATTATTAATTGGACTATTCTTACTTTCTCTTTACTTTAACTTATCTTAACATAGTAAAAAAAATTACTATAATAAATATTCAGGGTTACACAACTAGTGTTTATAAAAGAAAATGAAGACTTAATAATTTTCGTAACACACTTAAGGATATTATTTATTCATTTTTTCCCTTTTATTAATTAATTTTTTTAATAATATTTATTTATATATAAAAGATATATATTTTATAATACACACACATATATAATATGTATAAATATATTTATACTTATAGAATAATTTTTATTATTATATTTTCAGTATAACTATTTTTTTTAAAATGATATCTATAATTAATATATTTAAAATTATAAATTCTATCACAAGGTGTCCAACAAAACAAGTCTGAAAAAAACTAAAATATTTATTTCATAAAATTTTATTATAATATTTTATATAATAATTTCTATGAAGAATTGAGACTACTTGCAAACAAGTTAAATAAATTGTGGCTCTCGTACCATGTCAAAGTACCCAACAAAAGAAATCTAATATTTGTTTAATAAGAATGACAAGTAAATAAATAAAATAATTAACTATATAACTTGTAATAACTATAAAATAATACATGAAACAAAAGAGAAGGCACATTATAGAGTTTTAACTTGGTAAAAATTCAATGAGGTAAAATACCTACAAAGATTATTCCATTATTTGATAAACATTCACAAATCTAGTAAATTCTTTCTTCACTTCACTTCTTCATAATTATTCATTTAAAATTTGGAGACCACCACTCTCATAAATCAGGATGTTGTAATAATCAAAATTGATATTTCACCAAAGATTAAAACACCTTTACAAGGGTTGTGAATAGTTGTAACCAATTGATACACCCTTTTAAATTAACCATGATAATTTAATACTCATACAATCAGTTTTTAAATATTTGGTTCTGTAAATAATAAATATATTATTTATTTGATTTATATAATAATGTGGTCAAAATATAAACCCACAAATATTAATGTTACAATAGATTTGTGTACTTAGATTAGCTCTCACACCTCCTGCTTGCTCATACCTCACTCTCTCTCCTAGATTGTTAGAATCATATTGGATATAGCTCTTCTCAAAACTTAGTCTTCATCTAATCAGAATCAAACTTGGACTCTTGGTTGGTAGCTTCCTGCATCTTTATTGATCATGATTTGAGGACATAATGCTTTCAAGGTGAAATCATTATTTTGGCTTAATGTAGTGTTATTTCTATGGTTAGATATTACATGTTAGGTTTAACTTTATTTTAAACAAGAATTTAACATATATTATGAAAAACTTCTGCATTTTTTTTGAAAAATTCTTTCATTTTAAATCAATTTCCATTCCCTAGGGATGCATGTTTTTGAATTGTTATTTCTTCTTGAGGTTGCTTACTTATTTAGACAAATTTACTTCCCTATTTAAATCACCTATTTTCCTTCATTTGTTTACATTACTATGGCTAGACCATTAGAGAAACCCACCTCTATGCTAAGCTTGATCATGCTAGCCCTAACCTGATTCTATAAATTCATCTTTGGGAACTTTAGTTTACACAAAATCTCTATATCCCTCCTTGCTTGACATTGGTATCAGAGCACAAGCTTTATTACTCCTTTTTTATTTCTCCATTCTTATTTTCCTATCATTTATTCTCAAAACTAATTCTCTTAATGTTCAAGATGTTGTAGAAAGGTTTTTAGATTGATTAAATAAATTTGTTAGTTGTAGGAAGGTGGTTTTCCTCCTGGTGACATGGTGTTTTGGATTGAGTTGTTCTTTAGACTAATATGTAGCATATATAACCTATTAGGTTTACACATTAATGATATAAGATTGTGTTCTAAGGTGTTATAGTTACAAATAAGTTTTTATATGACTACTATGCATTGTTTTGGATTGATTATGATAGATTTTGGACTATATCATCTATGTTGGACTGTGTGGAGTTGATTTCTCACATTTTTATGTTGTATTAAATAACATAAAGGCATTTTATTTATTTGAAAGGCATGTTTCATGGGCTACATGACACTTTAAGCCTATGTATTACTTTTTTTTTGTTTTTACCTAAGAAGACTACATTTTTTTTGAATTTGTTAGACTTGAGACTATAATGTGGCATATAATCTAATATTTGACTACATATGGTTGATGAGGAAGGATATTTGCCTAATTTTTCAGATTTGGGAGTAAATTCTACTTAAAAACAATTGATATAAAAAGTGTCTTTGGCACTACCTTCTTGTTGAAAGCTTATACAGGGTGTGGCAGCATATAATTTTATTTTGTGTCTATAACAGAGTGTGTTGAGGTCCAATAAGGAGTTTTAAACTCTTAAATCAACATACAAGTGGCACCAACTTGAGATAAGTTAGTATTATCTCATTTTATTCCTTGTCTTTCTCAATAAAAACATAATATTTAAATGGAGAACATTCCCACAAGGGAATAACATGCATTATCATTCAATATTGACTTATTAAAAATAAAAACAAGTCATTCTTTCAAACCAAAATAATTAATTTTTCAAAATTAATCAAAACTTGAAAACAAATCAAATTGTGCAAACAACCAACCAAATCATAATGTTTGGTATCAATAGTCTCTCTAGTTCAAATTTATGGGTGAAGTCATCATGATTGAACTACTACACTTATATCCTAATATAGCTATAATAATGGTGTTTGTGATTTAGTCCTTATAAACCACAAAGATTAAATAAAGATAAAATCATTTTTATATTCCCTTTGTTATCTATTTTTGACTATCACTAGACATAAATCCTAAAAATAAGTAAGAGAAATCCAAGTATATAGGGTTATCACACCCATACATAAGGATTTATTATTAAGCGAGTGTTATAGATAGAATTTTTTTCACATGTTACCTAGGTACCATGTACCACTTTACCCTCACATGTTTTAATATTTATTTCATATACCACTTGGTATATATAAAGGATAAGCTTCTTCCACATATCATTGGGTATATAGGAAGATAAATAATATAGATAAGTTTGGTATATCAGCTGAGTGGTATATATAAAAGGGAACATTTTTGGAGCAATAAGGAACATTCTATCTCTTGATACAACAAACATGCATTCTATCAAAATTGTTATTACACAAACCTAACTAGGAAATATACTTAGTTAGAATGTTTTGCATATGTGGATAACACACTAAATTAATTTTCATTCAACATCTATGACGATGATGATCAACCCACCAAACCAAAAGACATAAAAGAGATACCATCATGGAAGCAAAATAACACTAATGCATTAGCCTTAATGAGGGTCTTAGTTGATGTAGATGTGTTTCATTGCATTTAGGGGTGCAACACTCCTTGGGAATATTTTCAAAATTTGAAATAATTAGATGATTTCCATTGAGAATTGGATTTCATATAGTTACAGTTGATACTTGTCAATTTAGAGTTGAAAAATTGGAATGTCATGAGTTTGGCTTCTAAAACCCATGCAATTGAGCATGATGTTTATATGGCTAGTAAAATTTATATCTATGTGACCAAATTTATAAAGGCTCTTCTTCCTACATACTCAACCCACCCAAAGTCATTGCAAGCAATAAATTTGTTGAAGACTTTCACATTTGATGAACTGGTTTAAAAAGAGCAGAAAGAGAAAAAACCTTCAAAATAAAATAAGAGTACACTAAAGAAAAAAAATCATGAAAATCAAAATGGAAATTATTCCAAGAATTCAAGAAATGATAGAGGAAAAGGGAAGAAGAAATGGTGAAGCAACAAATTCAATAAAAAATAACCAACATCAAGTAAATCAATAAACAAACAACGCTTGTATTGTAACACTATGATATAAAATGGAGTCATGAGACCCATGAATGCAAGACACCATGGGATAAAATTGAATCCTAAAAAAAATAAAATGTAAAAAAAGATTCAGCTTAGTTTTCTTGTGAATGTGTGCTTTCCATCTCTAACAAAGTAAATAATGCCTAATAGAGTACAACTTGTATTAATGCTTGGGTTTAAGACATTGGTGCCACTCAAAATATGACTTTTTGAAGGGGATTATTTGAGTATTCTCATGAATAAAGTTATAGTTCAGTGTATTTGGTAGATAAAACAAGTCTCTAACCTCAATGCAATGGTATAATTTGTTTCAAGTCACTAAGAATTCCATAATTCATTCTCCATAATGTGTTATACCTTCCTAAGTAAAAAATAAACTTGTTATATCTTATAATAATTTTAAAATAAATACACTCCATTCTGATTGAATATGAGACAAAATTCTCTATAAAATATGATAACACAATTGTCTAACTAGATATGAGGAAAGAAAACTATAGAAACTCATGGGTGAGCACTCGATGCTAAGAAATGTTGATCATCTCATTGAAGAAGAAATGCCAAGAATTATTATCCAACATGGAAAATTTGGGCATACATACTATGATAACATCCACACAATGTATAAATATGGTGTTGTAGGCTTGAAAACTCTACCCAAAAACTTTGAAAAGTGTGAAGCTTGTATATTATCAAAACATGAAAGATAACCATTTAAAAATTTAGAATGAAAGCTAATATAAAATTATAGTTGGTCCACTCTAATATATGTTCTCTACCAATCCTCTTCACCAGTGGTCATAAATAATTCATATTATTCATTAATCACTATAGTAGGATGACTTGGATATATTTTTTGAATAAGAAATTGGAAGCCTTTGAAACATTTTAAAAGTTTCATATAATGGTTGAAAATAAAGACCAATAATGCATTGTCTCACTCAACAATGATAATAATGATGATTTCACTTCAAATTTGTTTGAAACTTATCTCATGTAGAGCATAATCAACAACATCTCACAATTCCTTACACTCCACAAAAAAATGGAGTAGTTGAGCAAATAAACAAAACTATCGTGAATATGGCTCAGGGAATGTTGTTATTCAAAGGGGTAAATTATAATTTTGGGTATAAGTAGCTTAAACAACATTATACCTCCATAACAAGTCACCATCAATAAACCTTTAGATTAAGATACCATATGAATTTTGGTGTCATCATCTCCTTCATTAAAAAACATTTGAATTTTTATATCCACATGCTATGTAATGATTCCCAAGGAGAAAAGGAACAAATTGGAGAATAAGAGTTACAAATGCGTTCTTTTGGGAAAATTGATGTCTTCAAAATCATACAGGGTATTTGATGAGAACACTAATAAATTCCTCATTTCAAGGGATGTCATATTTTTTGAAATTATAAAGGACACAACTAGCATCAATCAACAATTGAATTGACTAGAGAAATATGCCAAATTTGATGTTTTTAAGGAGATTGATATATATGTTCCAAATAGTGAAGGGGGAATTGACAATTGGTAAACACTTGAATATTTATTGACTCTTGTAACTGAAAATGACACTAATCTTGCATAAGAAAGTGAAACTTCATCAAAGGATGGTTCGAAGTTAGAAAATGAAAGAGTTTTAAATTCATAAATTGAGGCACCTATGAATCAACAAGCTACACAAAGAAAGATTCCAAAATAGGTTGAATATAAATTTAAAGATGTTAGACTTGATGAAGTTTGTAAAATAATCAAAATAAGTGCACACATGATTACACAACAATTAGAAAAGATCCTCAATAATCTTCAATATAAGATAGAAAATCTTACTTTAGAAGACCCTCTTGAAGAAGTCAATGTTGTTTTTGACTTTGAACCCATTTCCTTCAAACAAGCTAAAAAACTTGATGTATGGAAAAAGGCAATGATAAATGAGTTTGATGAGTTGGTCAATAAATTCGTTGATCCTCCAATCAGTTGTACACTAATTGACTGCAAGTGATTATTTCACAAAAAGTACAAATCATATTTGACAAGAATAAATCAAGGCTTGTCACAAATAGATTTACTAAAAAATAATGAATTGAATACAATGAAACCTTTACAACAATATAAAAATGGACTACCATTTGAACCATGTTGGCTCTGGTAGCGCTCAAGGAGACTATGTACATGACTCAACCAAAAGGTTTTACAATAAATGGTCAAGAGCACAAAGTGTGTAAATTGGAAAAATCATTTTATAGTTTGAAACAAGCCTCAAGAGTGTGGTATGAAGAAATCACTGAGCACCTCCTGAACATAAGCTTCAAATGATTTTAAGTTTTAAGATGCAACTCTTTTTATCAAAATAGTTGAAAAAAATGTTGTATTTATATTGGTGTATGTTGACGATCTGGTTGTCATAGTAAATAATGAGAAATACACTGAAAAAAGAAACTGAGAGTTGATGAAAGGCTTTGAAATGACATATTTGGGTTATCTTCATTAGTATTTTGGTATTGAAGTAATTAAAAAATAAAAGTATATCATCATCATTAAAAAATATATACATTGGTGAAACTTTGAGTAAGTTCAGAGTGATAAAATATAGGCTTCTTAGTATGTACACAAAACAAAATTTGAAATTGATATCAGAAGATACCAAACATTTAGTAAATGCTACTAAATATAGATATCTCATTAAAATTATAATCAATGTAGCCAAAACTATACTATATATTTGTTTCATTTTAGGTGTTATTTCTTGATTTATGCAACAACCTAGATAAATGATTATCTAGAAACAAAAAGAGTCCTTCGATATCTCAAAGGAACACATAATTTTGGGATCAAATACTTTAAGGTAAAGGAATTTAAATTGATTAGATACTAAGATTCTAACTATGCTAGTGATTATGAAGAAGAAAAATCTACATCAAGTTTTAAAATGAGTATGGGAACAATAATTTTCAGTTGTAAGTTAAAGATGTAATCAATGCCAGTAATTTCATCAGTAGAAGTAGAATACATGGCAGATTTAGAGGCAACCAAAAATATTTTATGGCTCATAAGGTTCTTTTATATTTTAAATAACAATAAGCTTCTTCATGACCTTTCATGGTTGAAAACACATGTGCAATTCAAATGGTAAATAATCCAGTCTTTCATGACTAAACCAAGTACATTAACATCAAATTTCATTTGATTTGGCATTTTATGGAAAATGGTAGTATAGAATTACTACATTACCCTAATATAGAGACACCAAAATGTTAGGTTGTGGAGCTAAAAGCTTCACTGATGCAAACAGAGGAGGAGGTTGCTGAGAGGTTGCTAAGTGTCACAGACACCAGTGTCGGTCAGGCCAACCGACGTCGGCAAGGTGCAGACAGAAGAGCAACCAACATCGGTCAGAATTCGGCTGGCATTGGTCACCTCTAGGCAGATAGGGACCAACGTCGGTCGCCTGTGCGGTTTAGAACTGCCAGTTTCACAGACAGTTAGTTAACCAACTGAGTGTTTACATGTTAAGGGCTAATTATAGTCTCAAGCTATGGATATAATTATTGTAATTAGATGTCTAATTATTGTTTGCATGAGATCTATATAATAGACTCATGGGCTGTATTGTAAACTAGTGCTAAAGAGTAAGAGAGCAAAAATAAGCTCCTTCAGATTGAAGAGAGCATGGTGTGTTCCTCCTAGTGCCACAATACCAAGTGTGGGTGCTATTTTGGAGAATCAGAAGGGTTCTTCATGTATGTATGATTTTGGTCAGCAGGTGTGAAAGACCACGTTTGGAGATCTACATGGGTAAGTAAGATCATTGACTTGCAGGTGTATGTGTGTGCATGGTCTAGGTTTACAGGTGTGTAGAACCAAGTTGATTTGTAGGTGGCAGTAAGATCAAAGTGACAGCAACACAACACGTAGTAAGATCAGGCAGGATCTACTTGGAGTACAATGTGTACTTGGACAGGGAGCAAAGAAGAAGGCAAGGTAGTCCCTTCCAAAGTAAGATCATTTGGGTTGCAGGTTGTTGTAGTTCATGGGAGATCTACTTGGAGTCTGTTGTGCACTCGGTTGAGTATCTTTGTATACTCGGTGTACTGGCAGTGTTGATACTGACTGGTTGGAGGTGAACACCAACTCTGTGTTTGAGTTGTGTGTTGGGACCGTAAGAGAGAGAGAACTCTTGATTGAGAATTACTATACACTTGAGGTGTGGGAAGCCTCTGAGAGGTGTGGAGAAGAAGTGGCATCTTCTTTATTATATTTTCTTTCTGGATGAGTATTAAGACAAGTTGTGTATTGTCTCTCATATTCTGTGTTATTTCTGAATTCTAGTTACTTGTTACTTCTGGTTATTTTTGCATATTTTAAGTTGCTTATATAAGGTGATCAATTGGTGCTTCTGGATCCTAATAGTGGAATCAGAGCTATTTGTTGTTCTTGGATTCTTGACAAGTGGTATCAGAGCTAAGGTTGCAAGGAGCAAGGTTTGTGTTTGATTACAGGTTACTCTCAGGGGTTTTTGATTGAGTGGGAGTATAGCAACGGCAGAAAAAAGTAAGCTAAGAATGGAGGAATTGAAAAGCACGAATGGTCAATTACGGTGTTATGGAAAGAAAGCGCAGGTAAAGTTATATTGTTGGTTGGTAGAAGATCAGTATGAAGGAACTGAAGAAGTAGATGTTGCAGGTGTTGTTGCACAGGATGCTCTGGTATGTTTCTTGGATAAAGTAAAATCTTGTTTTATAGATTCTGTTGCCTCTTTCCATGCAGTCTGAAATAGAGTATTTTTCCATGTTAAGGTCTTTGGAGACTTTGGAAAGATTTATTTAGGGGCTGGTGTGCCTTGCCAAAATATTGGCAAAGGGGAAGTGAAGCTAAAATTGCAGGCAGCCAACACACGGGTGTTGAAGGAGGTCATGCAAGTCCTAGTCTTGAAGATATGGCTAATTTCTTTAGAAAAGTTGGGTGCTGAGAGATGCACAAGAACTCTCACAACGAATGCACTTGAATTAGCTGGTGGTAAGAAAGTAGGTACTCTTTATCTACTTGCTTATATTACTTATTCTTCTTCTGTTGCGGAGACGTGGCTTTGTAGGCTTGGTCACATGAGCAAGAAGGAGATGCATGTTCTTAAGAGGAAGTCAGATGTCTTTGACAGACTTAAGAACTAGAAAGCCTTAGTGTTTATGGAGGAAATGGTAGACAGAGATCAGCGGATGGGACTGAGTAACTCTGAGCAAAGTAGTTTGGATAGGGATTTGATTCAAAGAAAGCTCACGGGTAAAAATTCATCACTCACACGAGAACACAGGTACCGGCATCGATCAGGAGGAACCGGCGTCGAACAAATAGGTGTCGATGTCGGTCATGTGCAGACTGGAGCTAGTGGTGTTAGGTAGGGTAAGACCGATGTCAGTCAGGAAGACTGACATCGGTGATAGTAAGACCGACGTCTGTCAGGAGGATCAACATCGGTAGCAAGTAGACACTGACGTCGGTGGGGTCGATAGTTAGTATAGTCACATGGAACTAATGTCGATCAGATGCAGACTGTGTGGTGACTGAGGTCAATCACTGTAATGGATTTTGGACAGACAGCAAGCTGTCATGGAGTCTCAAATGCCCATATGGAGGATTGAAGGGGTAAGTAAGCCTCAAATTTGTTGTTCCTCTTCTTTATACTCATTGCTCACTACAGAGTAGGAAAGATCCAAGAAATAGTGGGAGCATGGTAGGAATATGATGCAAAATCAAATGGGAGATTTGGTAGGATTGCTAGTCGAAAGAAAGCACTGAGAGACGAATGGATTCCTTAGTTGAAGAATAGAGCAAATGGACACGTGAGACGAAAGGCCAGGTCATATGGTCTTGAGGTAGCTGTAAGACAGTGGTACAGGTCTGACAGGTGGTACCAAGTGGATGACAAAGCAGGGCTTTAGTCAATGCCAGTGTAACCATTGTGTTTGTCTTACCAGGTGGATGATGGTCGCAACATTATCTTGTTACTATATGTGGATGGTATGCTTAGTGTAGGTTCAGACATACAAGGTTTTGCTGAGCTAAGGGTATGGTTAGTTCAGTAGCATGTCATGAGGAATTTAGAGTAGCTAAATTCTTTAGCATGAGTGTGTTCAAGAGACATGGAAGATCATAGGTTGATTTTGTCTCCAGATGATTGTGTGATACCAGTTAGCACACCGATGGTTGGACAGTTTTATGAGCAATGTCCTGATTCACATGATGAGGTTAAGTACATGCATACTAGACCTAGATTGCCCACTCAGTGGGAGCTGTCAAAAAGTTTGGAGCCAATTCAGGAAAGAAGCACTGGAGGGCAGTTCAGTGGATTCTCAGGTTTATGAGAGGGACTAGTAGCAAGTCAACATGCTATGCAGGGTCAAGTTCTTTTCGACATGGATTTGTAGATGCGGATGCAGTAAGTTACTTGGATGACAAGAGGTGCACCATAGGTTATGTGGTGGTTGGTCTTCAGGATTGAGCTTGAAGAGGGATACAAGCTAGGAAATAGATTAGACGGGGTATAGGTATAATGCAGCTATTTATCTCCAAGTGGGAGATTGTTAGGTTGTGGAGCTAAAAGCTTCACTGATAGAAATAGAGGAGGTTACTGAGAGGTTTCTGAGTGTCACAGACATTGGCATCGGTCAGGCCAACTAATGTCGGCAAGGTGCAGACAGAAGAGCAATTGATGTCGATCAAAAGTTGGCTAGTGTTGATCACCTCCAGGTAGATAGGGACCGACGTCGATCACCTGTGTGGTTCAAAACTACCAGTTTCACGGATAGTTAATGAACCGAGTGTTTGCATGTTGAGGGCTAATTATAGTCTCAAGCTACAGATCTAATTATTGTAATTAGATGTCTAATTATTATTTGCATGAGATCTATATAATAGACTCATGGGCTGTATTGTAAACTAGTGCTAGAGAGTAAGAGAGAAAAAATAAGCTCCTTCAGATTGAAGAGAGCATGGTGTGTTCCTCCTAGTGCCACAGTACCAAGTGTGGGTGCTGGTTTGGAGAATCAGAAGGGTTCTTCATGTATGCATGATCTTGGTCAGTAGGTGTGCAAGACCACATTTGGAGATCTACATGGGTAAGTAAGATCATTGACTTGCAGGTGTATGTGTGTGCATGGTCTAGGTTTGCAGGTGTGTAGAACCAAGTTGATTTGTAGGTGGCAGTAAGATCAAGGTGACAACAACACAATAGGTAGCAAGATCAGGCAGGATCTACTTGGAGTACAGTGTGTACTCGGACAGGGAGCAAAGAGGAAGGCAAGGTAGTCCCTTCCAAAGTAAGATCATTTGGGTTGCAGGTTGTTACAGTTCATGGAAGATCTACTTGGAGTGTGTTGTGCACTCAGTTGAGTATCTTTGTATACTCGATGTACTGGCAGTGTTGATACTGACTGGTTGGAGGTGAACACCAACTCTGTGTTTGAGTTGTGTGTTGGGACCGTAAGAGAGAGAGAGAACTCTTGATTGAGAATTACTATACACTTGAGGGGTGGGAAGCCTCTGAGAGGTGTGGAGAAGAAGTGGCATCTTCTTTATTGTATTTTCTTTTTGGATGAGTATTAATACAAGTTGTGTATTGTCTCTCATATTTTGTGTTATTTCTGAATTCTAGTTACTTGTTACTTCTAATTATTTTTGCATATTTTAAGTTGCTTATATAAGGTGATCAATTGGTGCTTCTGGATCCTAATAGTGGAATCAGAGCTGTTTGTTGTTCTTGGATTCCTGACACAAAAAAATCTTAACAAAAAATATGTCGTGCTCGGTCTCACAATAACTCCTACAAATTGGAGGGGGGGTGTAATATTATTGTAATTCAATATTGTAAATCCTAGTAGTAATTGTAAGAGAGTTTGTCTCATAGTGGTAAGCTAGAGAGTTTCCTTAGGTAGATGAAGAGTCACCTTGACTATGAAATGAATAGTCACATTCTTGTATATATAATCAAACAATCTTTCATTCTTCATTAATGTAATTATCAATACTTTGGTTTTCACTAAATATTGTCCTCCATCTGGGCTTGAAAGTAGATAACATATTCTTTCTCAAATTCACTTGCATTTCATGAGGTATATGAGTGTGATGTATGACATACATTATAAATAGACTCTTAGATATTTGACTCCGTTATACCCAATGGCCATGCCTATGTTGGGGGCATTTAATTCTATAGATTATATTATAACATGTTATATCTATATATGACCTTTATATGATATTGATCTAAATATCTTAAATGCTTTGATATTACTCATATATTAAATTTTACTACATGAATATGATAATTTAATTTTATGTGACATTGATACATATAAATGGTATAGACTAGTTTTCATGTGTTCTATACTCCTTTGATGTTTTTACTTTCTTGCATGATAGGCTAGACATTTCTTTCTTATTGTCTATGGCCCATGGCCCTTGTGTGCAATAATTTATCAATCATATATATGATATTTTTTCTTAGTATGTGTGACATTTGAACATGACCATTGCTTAGGCCCTTAGACCTATGTTTTGTATGACATTCTTAATGTCCTTTGCATGTGGCCTTTGGCCTTGCTTATTGTGACATTTTCATGTCCCTTGTATGTAACCCTTAGCCTTATTGTATGAAAATATGTGACTTTGTGTGTTTTGCTTGTTGAACTTGATTAATGGTGCCATGCTACATATCATGCAATTATACTATGTAGTCTACTTAAAAGATGAATAATTTATTGTGTACCTTGTTGTTATATTTATTTATATAAACCACTTGTGTGTCAAACATCCATTATGTTACATACATGTTTTAATGATAATTACATATACTATTCTATGATAACACACTCTCCACGTGATGACATGATTGAACATTATTATATCTTTATCACATGATACAATTAAATTTTATTTTGAGATGAGTGACTTGTATGCTACATTCCTCATATCAAAATTTGGGCATCATAGTGGGATTGTCTTAGATATTAAAGCCTCCATGGACATAAAAAAAAGATTTAGAAGAAAGTATAGAGTTGAAATATATAGAGTATATGGTTCAAATATCAAATTATGTAACAAAGTATAGTTTTTAAATTCACAAAAATAAACACATGATATATATTAACACATTGATACAAATCATAGGGACATATGACATGTATATGCACTCATTTTTTGAAGAATCAAATTATAAAATCATACACACTTGAAGCATATGCATAGGTATATGCAAAAGAAAAAAAAAAAATTACATGTATCACAATATCTAGGTGCATGGCATTATATAACATTGGCCAAGTTTCAGAGGGCATGCTACTTATTCATACACATTTTCAAAGTTCAAATACACAATTCCAAAGCCATAATATTTGTTCATGCATATTTTCAAATTTCAAAGTTACGGTCTCAAAGGCATGATACTTATTCATGCACATTCTCAAAGTTCAAAGTTACAATTTAAAAGGCATGATAATTTTTCATGTACATTTTAAAAGTTCAAAATTATAGTCTCAAAGGCATGCTACTTTTTAATCCAAATTTTCAAAGTTAAATTTATAGTTTCAAAGGCATGATACTTGTTCATACCCATTTTCAAAGATCAAAGTTACATTTTCAAAGGAAAATGATGGTTATTTAAATTCAAATGTATGATAAATGTAGTCATGATGGGGGTATGAATATTATTCATTATCTTTCAATTTGGAAAGAAAAATATAGATCTATTTGTATTAATGTGATTTAATATGTTAGTAATGCACATTCGAGTTTAGTGACACTCAATAACCTTGACCTTAATTCTAGTCAGCCCATTGTGTGGTCCCATATTCTATTATGTGTGATGTAAATTTAATTATAGTGATACTTAATGGCCTTAGAATTAACTCTATAAAACTCCTTTTTTAGATTAGTACATTGGGTACTTTTCCCCATTCATGAGGGTTGGAATATAGATCTTTCCAACCCAAAGATTTGATTAGTTTTTTAAAATTGAGACTTGATCATTCTCAATTCACCATTGGTTGAAATTATGCAAGTGCTTAAACAAATGTGCACAATTCTAAATCAATAATTATAGGTTATAAGGCAATTCTATTTCATTTCCATACAAGTATACTCCTTCCTTGCTCTTTTTTCAAATTTTTAATTTTCAAAATTTAGATATGGATAAATAAATACTTCATGTTTTGTTGAAGGGTTTTATAAATTTGAGTGCTCAAGTATCCTCTAAAATACAAAGTGTGTTGTACACACTTAGGTTCAATTATTTCTCCTTTACTCTAGAAATTTCATTACTAGAATAAAATGGGGTAAATGTAGACACATAAATCTACTCACAGGTACTTGACAATGCTAATTCTTAACACATCTTGAATCACCTGACTTATGCTTAAGTACATGGATATCATTCACCATTACTCTAATTCATTTATCTATTTGTAGGCTTGACCTTTTATTCATCATAATTGCTTTAAGAAAATTCTCTAATCAAGTGCTCAAACTACTTCACACTATCTTCAAACTATCTCCATCTAAAGGTAATTATCCTTGACCGTCTAAGATAATTTTGTGCTAGACGGACATGACTGTTACCATAGGCATGTCCACCTAGAGTGGTTGTGTTTCGCACCAAATAACAACTAATTTCCAAATTTTAAAACATTATTTTAGGTATTCTTGTAAGTTTTATAATGCCAGTTAAAGGAAATATATAAAATTTCACCTATAAATATGCATCAAAGGTCATTCATTATCCCCACTTGCTACTCACTTGGTTCCTAGTTTACACACTATTGCACATTGAGAAAATATACCCTCTTCTTTCCAAATTCAAGATCACTCACAAGGACCAATCATAAGCCAAACCCAAATCAAGTCAAGAGTTATCATTCTTAGGTATCAAATATATTTTCTTAGTTGCATAGACATTGTCAAGTAACACAATTTCACAATCAATCTAGGTGGTAAAAGTACATAGGCTTGATTTCCCTCTTTGGAGTATTAGAAACGTAGGTAGTGGTTAACCATGAAGGAGGTGATTTAGGTTAAATCAAACCATTATACCCCCCCTCTCTTTTTATGAGTTTTTAATATTTCAAGTGTCCTTAGGGTTTTAGATAAAAAAAGGAAACAAATAATGAATTCCACATAAATTTCAGCGTATTCAACAAACATAGGTGTAGGAGGCACGATAGTCAGATTTTCATCATAGTCAACATAGAGAAGTATATGGATAATCGACTCAAATGACATACATATATATCCAACTACATAAATTATGTTCGTGAATATTATAAGATTTTACTTCTAATTTATCACTATCAAAGTTATACTTCTTTCTATATTTTCCAATCAATCATTAGTCACAATCAATTGGGAAACATTTAGGATCAATAAACTTGAGTGGATTATGCTTTTATCCACTTATATTGGACCTGTGTAGAAAAAAATCATATTATTTTCCTAATACTCAGCATGCACATTCACATCTTTTGTTGATTTTCACTTTCAAATATCTGAAATAGTCAAAATAAATCTACATTTGAGATAAGTTCATTTCTTTCAAGTGTTTTTTATGAAAATAATAGTTTTTTTACATTTATCAACTTATAAAATTAGAATTTTTAATCATTGTATATCTTTTACATTATGGTATATATCATTTTTCACACCTATTAGCATCAAAACATTTATTTTCAAATAAAAAATGGTCAAAACACTTACCTAAGACTTCAAAGTTTGCCTAGTGGCTTAGCTAACAAAATTTAATTAATTAAAAATATCTTTAATAATCTTAACCCACTTACCATCATTCCCATTTTAATTCCATTCTAAGTAATTCAATGTATTATGAGGCATTATATTGTCTTACCATGATAACAACTAATATTCTATCATAAGGTTTATAATAATCAAATCAGGGGTTATAACTTATCTAATTGAACCTCATAACCAAAACATATTTTTACATAATCATTAAATAAATAAAGGTGATATTAACATTAACAGTGGCATAAACGTCTAAACACTAGTGCTCCTACGGGTGACAATTTTGACTTAGAAACTAATGCGATGTAGATTATCTTGTGTTTGTAATGTGATAGCCTCCAACTATCAACATTATCAACATAATGATCATAATATCTGAAAAACAAAGCAAGGTAAGAATGAGATAGAATTAGTTGTCAAGATAACATTGAATTCTCACTTAGTCACTTGCTATCAAGATGTTATAGGATTATGTGTATTGGGTCTATATTTGGGTATGAAGCTAGCTTCATGCCCCCAATCCTATAGGCCCTACATACATAGAATCCACCAATAACATCTTAACTTATAAAACATCACAACTCCTCTAACATGTGCTGAACAATAAATAATCCATAATGAAATGAAAAATTAAATCGTAAACATCACATAATATAATGAATGTAAATATGCCAACCATTGTATTTTCAAATAAAAATAAAGTATCATCTGCCTCCATGGAAAAACATATTTTGGGTGTTTAAATACTAAATTTTATTCAAATTTATAGTCTTAATCATGAAAAAAATTAATACATATGATAAAATCATAGCTCATACACCAGTCCTTTATTTAAAATATATTTCATAAGTGAACTTGGAAATAAAGGGATGGAGTTATGGTTGATAATGGCTCAAGTATCAATAAATGTAATAATAAATTCATCAATGGTCTTGGAATCTATAGTATATATTTGGATTATAATCCAAAAATTATTATGGGGTATGATGGTATTTGTAGAAAGCCACTTGGTTGCATTATATTTCCTATTAGGGTGGGTCCTAAGACTGTACTATGTTTTTTCCATATGGTTCCCAATATGGTTATTCCATGTAGTTCAAAATACCATATGTTATGATGTTTTATTAGTAGACCATGATACATCAAATTATAGAAATTCCTTATACCTTATATTAATTAATTTATGATCATCTAGGTCCATGTCTAATATTGCATCAACCAAAAACATGAGTAGTTAGTTGATAATAAATTGTAGTGAAGTCTTTTTCTATTTTGATAGTTTGTGACATATTTACAAGAACCATGTTTCTTGTTTATGTCACTAAAATTTTTGGTTCTTTTCCACAGTCATATTTGGATGGATGTATTTTTAGTTACCATTGGTGATGTTTTTATCACCACACTAGCATGGTAATAACTTGCTTTGGGCATATAGACTCAATTTGTTATACAACTTCAATGTGTAAATTAGAAATCCAAGAGAAGTGAGATAATCTGTTAGTGAAAAAAATTTAAAAAAAACTTGAATAATTAGCATCTCAATTCTAATCCCTAGATTGAGCTATGTGAAAAACTAATAATAAATGCATCTTAGAAGATAAAAAGAACATTTATACTTCCTTAGAAGATTTGCTTAAGAACTAGTCTAAAGAAGTTGATCATAGTTTTTAGATGTAAAAGTCTTTGTCAATGTTTGATTTCTGATGTACAAAGCACCTATCCTTGTATACACTTGATTCTTTGCTTAGCTTGACATTTGCATGAGAATTAGTTGAAGCTCTTTGTATAATTCAGTAGAATAAGTTTGCATGAAGAACCTTGTCTATAATGGCCAAATGTCCTTTTATTTATAAATTTTTTGGATTTTTGTGAACCATTGATTTGAGATCAATATCAATGGTGGAGGATGAGTCCTCAAACTCATGATTACCTACATGGAGTGTGTAAGATATTCCATTCAAGGCCTTTTAGAGTGTGGAAGGGATATTGGAAGAAAAGTGCAGTCATTGGTCCTCTGTGAGTGTGTAAGAGAGGTGTAAGAGCTTGCTTGCACTCCTCTTTTCCTTTGAATTATTTGAGTGTCATCACCTATATGAGGAATTAATTCAATTTTGTTTTAACGAAAATGGATAATTCTAAATTCATGGAATTTTTTATTAGAGGAATGATTAGGCTTGATTAAGTGGGATTAATTAGTAATTAAAAGAATGGTGGATTTGTGCAATGTTTATATTTTTAAATCAAGTATTCAATTAATTTTCCTTGGAAGACACTTACAAAGGGTTGATTTAATTCAAGATGCACTTAGTAAGTTTAATGATACAATATAATCCATTTCCCCAATTAGGGATGTGTCATTGTAATTTTAGGTTAAATTGATAGTTATGTGGGTAAATTAGGTCCAATGGTGATTTTCAATTAAAATTACATGGAATTACAGATAATCACTCTTGATTGTAGTTTAGACATGAAAGTGATTAAAATGAAATGCCTACATTTTACTCCTATTTGAAAAGGCATGCAAGACACTAGGAACAATAATGTCTTCTCAAAGAATGAAAAAGTCATTAAGAATAAATTTGATAATGCTTGAATAATGACGTACTCACTTTTTTCCTTTTCTCTTTAAAGTTTGATTTGATAAACCCATACTGATTCCCTAAATGGTGATTTATTATCCATAGATTCCCCCTCTAGGGGATGGTTTGGGAAGAATTTGAAACAGATAACCCTCAAAAAAGAGAGGATAAAGAAAGAATGAGAGAAATATGCGGGCTTGGGATTAGAAGACATATTAGATGATGGATGAGGCCCCAAATAAGGTGGTCTTATTCGATCCAAAGAATGTGCTTCAATAGATCAGATGTGATCATTGATGTAATAAACTATCCCTATAAGATGAATTTGATCATTGATCGGTCTAATGGTTTACCCCAATGGGGCATATTTTTGCTTTGACAAATGATGATTAGGAAATGGATCGAGGAGATTATTTTGATATAACATTTTCTATGAGACTTATATCACTTGACTTTTGATTTATCTCCTAATGATGTGTACCATGATATAAAACACCATGATGGCCAAACTGTAATGTGCATAAGGGTAACCCCTGATCCAATAGACAATGGAAAATAATGCACTATTGATTAAAAAAACCATGATTACAATGTGGACATATGCTAATGGATGGACTTAAGTATAATTGTGTGATATGAAGCACTACCCCACTAACACAATTTTTTGAGTTGAGGTGAAAATAGAAAAAATAAAGAAATAAGTAAGCAAAGAAGTAAGTAAACACAAAATAAAAATAAAAGCAATAGAAAACATACAATTGCTCAAGAGGAAAAACAAAGAAACTCACCAAGAAAAAAAAAATCATTATTGAAAAACACACAAAAACACCATAAAATAAACAACTTAAGGAATAATTTGTATGTGTGTGAATGTAAGGCATTACTCTTGGAGATTTTTTGCCTAAGCTCTAGAGGACAACTATCATGACAAGATAGTAGCCCGAACACAATGGGGGGAATACAAAAAAAAGAAGGGACGGCCAAGATATCTCCAAATGCTCCATGTAAGTGGATGTTTCCTATATAGTCCAATGGACTTTAGGCCAAATGTAGTTCTCCCAGGGATGTGAGAAAGAATAAAAATGATGATAATAATAAATATGATTATAGAATTCAAATATTTTGCAATAACTTTTTGGAACTATGAGCGATGAAGAAATGATGATATTCTATTGTTAAGGTTTATATTAGATCTGATGGCAAAGATTCAACTGGGATAGACTAGGATGATTTTATTCTATCACCTTTGTGCTTGATGTAAAGGAAGGAGATTACAAAGGATTATGGTGGAATAATGGTACTTTATTCTCATCCTGATGAGAGAACTTTGCTTTGCAATGTTATTCAAATAGACTTTTCAGTGGGCTTGGGGGAGGGGAAGGAAAGTGCAGGGGTTTTAGGAAAGAGTTTGGGGTAGCCATCCACCCCTATTAAGAGGGATAATTATGAAGATAGGGCCTATTTTTTCCCACCAAGTCCTCATACTGAGCAACCTAGGGTCTTGAGCATTGCAAAGGATTATCTAAAATGGTCAATTTTGAGGAGGCTCTTGAGGAGGTGCTTCAAAGTGAGGATTGGTATGAAGAAAGGGGTTTAGTGTGTAGATTTGATAGGTTTTGGCCTAATCTTCCTATTCTTCATTAGTGGATTCTAGATTCTTGGTAGCCTATTTTGAAGGGTATTTTGGAAATTTATCCTTGTGTCAGAGATTTTAACATTGTGGTTTCTAACAATATGGCTGATCATAATAATATTATACAAGCCAAATCTTGGAGTTGTGATTACCACCTTATTTTTATGAAACCCTAGTTTCTAGACTTTAATCCTCTGGTTGAAAACCTCTCTCTCAAACCCATTTGGGTGTGATTTTTGTATTTTCCTCTCCAATTTAGGTTAGAGTCTAGGCTACCAACTATTGGGGGATCCTTAGGTGATTTACTAGAAATTGATGCTTCTTCTTTGAATTTCTCCCACATGACTTTTTCCAAAGTTCTTGTTTATTTGGATATTTTTTAGGATCTTCCTAAAATTATTAATCTAAAATTTAAAGGTGAATATTGGTCTCAAACCTTGGATTATGAGGGGCTTCCTTTTAGGTGTCAAAAATACTTCAAAATTGGTTATCTTTCTACTTCTTGTCAAAATTCCAAGCACAAAGTGGATTATTTGTTGTGAAAAGAGGTAAGTGAAGAGCTTATTATAGTGTTTCTATATAGTGATCTTGTTTTATCTTTAGGATTTTTTTTAATAGTCCTCAATAAGGAGGATTCAAAAGTAGGTTTAGTTCATATGGCATCTCCACCTCAGATTTTTGAGGTTATTGGGTCAGCTGAAAATAGTTTTATGAATTTAGTTAGTAAGAACAAAGCTTGTAGAGGATCATCAGTGGAAAGGTGTATCTTTCCAAGTATGAATTTAGATATCTAGAGTAAACAATATGAATGGATGGTTGTTAGAAGAAATTAAAAAAAGATGTCTCATTCTTAGTTCCCCTTATAGGATACTTTGCTCTCATAGTATAGATAACAAGGGTGAGACTTCGTAATATATAGATTTCTATTTTAGTAAATACTATTAGTGGATGTAAAGTTAAAGTATTTATAAATACTTTTAGGTAGTTTTTTTTGTTTGGATTATGTTGTTTAGATGCCTTAACGGTTTTATCATTAATCCAAGCCTATTTAGTTGTCTGAGTATATTTGTTATTAAGAAGGAGGCCTCATAAACCCTAAAATCTAACTTAAAAAAAAGAAATATGATTGTAGAAGAAGAAGAGGAAAAGGTACAGTCAAAATGGCAAAAGTGTTTAGAGGTAAATCAAGAAAAATATAATGGTAATAAGATTGGCCAAGATGACCCAGGATGCCCCATGCATCTAAGTGTTGCCTACATAGTTTGTGTGACCTTAGGATGATGTAGTTCTCCCAGAAATGGGACCATAAATGGAGAAATGGAAATGGTAATTGTAAAGTATCATGGTTGGATAAAGGATGATCACATGAAAAATTATGCAAACCATGTCATCTAGAATAGAGCCAAAGGCCATTGGTGAATAGGTGAATAGGTTAAAACAAGTAAAGATTTTGTGGCTTAATATCTCTTGTGGAGCTTTAAGGTCCCTTTTTTGAATTTTTTTTTTAATTTTAGGTTGTTTTTGGGATCTTTTGAATGTTTTTGGGTTTTTGGCATCTCAACTTAATGGAGGATTATGAGATGAAGGAAGTTTTAATTCGTAAAACAATGAGAGTGTGACTTAAACTACTTACAAAATGATGAGAGCATGGATTAAATTGCTCATAAAATGATGAGAATGTGGCTTAGGTTTCTCACAAAATCGTGAGAACATATATTAGATTGTTCAAAAAATAGTGAAAGCATAGCTTAGGATGCTCACAAAATGATGAGAGTGTGGCTTAAATTGCTCATAAAATGGTTAGAGTGTGGCTCATGTTGCTCACAAAATGGAGAGAATATGGATTAAATTACTTACAAAATGGTGAAAGAGTGGGAAAAGGGGTGACTGAGCTAACCTCAAAAATTGAGAATTGCCTACATAGTCCAAATGGACCTTAGGTCAATATAGTTCAGCCCTAGTGGCAAATACTATGAATCAACAACAAGGTTGAAAATAGGAATGGAATATGAATAGAACAAATGGTACATGATTAAACAAGAGCCAAAAGATGCAAATTAGAGACAATCATATAGTAAAATCATGCATAATATTCTTTGAGATACTACATATGATTGATATACTGATGGTGACCAAATCTGAATAATTCACTTGAAACTTTCTTTAAATTTTGGCATTTAAGTTTCCCTCTATATTAATGAATCAGAATAAAGATCAGGATTGTTTATAAGACAAGGGAATAAGATCAAAATGGACTAACTCTATTAGAAGTGGGATGAAGGGAAGGTGTTTTTAGGTCATGCCCCCAAGCAGGGGTCCTCAAACAATGTTCAAATAAATCAAGTGTAAAAATGCTTGAGATACATAATATTCATGGGCTCATTCAACTCTTCACCATCTGATGTAGCTAATTTGTATGCTCTAGATCCATATTTAGCTATGATCATGAATGGGCCTAGCCAATTAGGCTGAAATTTATGCTTATTTTCATGGGCAGCATTGGTATTCTTTTGATTTTCTTTCAGGACCAGGTCACCAAGTTTAAAATCTATATTTGATACACTTTTTATCTACAACATAACTTGTTTTGATATGCCTGGAGATTGTTCAAGGCAGCTAATCATTTTTCATCAAGTAGTTCCAATTTTTATAGCTGAGAAACTTTGTATTCCTCCTCATCAATGATATCCTGCAATGAAATGTACAAGGAAGGTAACTCGATCTCGATAGGGAATATAACTTTAGTGCCATAAATAAGGGAGTATAGTGTGGCTCCTATTTGGGTTAAGGTATTGGTATGTTAGGCCTAGAGGATGGGAAATAATTATAGATGATAATACATCCAAAAGTATTAGCAATATTTTTAAGGATTTATATCAAGGTTTTGTTAGATGCTTTGGCTTGGCCATTGCTTTGAAAAAATAGCTAGTGAAATGTGTTGTTTGATATGGTATTTAGCACAAATCGCTTTGACACCCTTATTTTTATATGAGCTGCCATTATCAAAAAATGAGTTTAGAGGGAATGCCAAAGTGATAAATGGTATGGTTGAGTATGAATTTTGAAATATGTTTCCTTGTTATTTAAGTGAGTGGAATGGATTCAATCCACTTTGTAAAATATTTGATTGTCATAAGGATATGTTTATGGTTGTTTGATGAAGTAAGATCAATTTTAACTATGAGATAGAGTCCTCATGTGGAGAATGGCCATGGCATTGTGACCAAATGAAGTGGATAAGATGGTGCATGAATACAATTGGCATGCTTTTGACAAGCCACACACTTTTTTACATAAGCCCATGCATCAGCCTCTATAGTGGGCTAATAATACCCTATACGCAAGAGTTTCTTGGCAAGGACCCATGTAGTGGTGTGGGCCACAAAAATCCCTTAATGTACTTTAAGAGCTAATTTAGACTCTATCAAAGCTAAGCAATAAAGTAGAGTTCCATCATATCCTCTATGATAGAGTGTGGTAGTGAGAATGATATAATGGGAGGTAGTATGAATGAAGGATTTTTTTTTATGAAAAAGGTTAGAATGGATTATATGATAACTTCATCATATAAGCTTAATTTTAGGTAATTGTTCTACAATTCTTTAACTAAAGTTGTAAAAAAAGTAAAAGAAGCTATAGTAAAATATTTGGGGGTTGGTGATTAGTTTTGTGTGATTTATTTTAATCCTAGTGTTTCTTTTGAACTTCCCTTTATCGGTCATAATTTTCAATAATGTTTTTATAGAACTTTTATAATTATTAAAGTAAGCTATAGTGATTTTTTTAGGGTTCTATGATCAACTAGACTTGAGTTATTTCAATTTTAGTGCTTTTTCTTAACTTCATCATATCAACCTAAATTTAAGTAAGTATTCTCAATTTTTTTTATTGAAGTTATAAAATAAATTAAATAGGCTACTATAAAATATTTGGAGGTCTATGCTTAGTTTTATGCAAGTAGATATTGTGGTACCCCTAAGAAATAAATCAGGACATGAGGCACCCAAATCTTGATCCAAGGGGGAACTGAGTAGATACCCTATTTCTCTAGAACTCACCTCGCTGATCAGAATGCATTGCCCTGGCACCTAGGCTCAAGCCTAAGTTTTTGGACCTCATGAGGTGGGGAGATGGGGGAACAAATAAGAAAATGGGGGAATTAGAACTTGGTTCTTGATTTAAGGGGAACTAGGTGGAGACCCCATTCCTTTAGAAATCATACTAATACTCAAATTGCATCACCTTGGCACCTAATAACCTAGGTTTGAGACCAAGTTTTTGGACTCCAGGAGATGGAGGCACCCCTAAAAAATGAGGGCCTTAACACCTAGTTCTAGATATAAGGGGGAACATGGTGGATACCCTATTCTTATGGAAATCACTTCAAACTCTATAACACATCACTCTAGTACAAGATAGTCTAAGCTTGAGCCCAAGTTTCTAGAATCCAAGAGGTGGGGAGACAGGGGTATCCTTAAGAAACTAGGGGCCTCGATGCCTAGTTCCCAATCCAAGGGGCAACCAAAAGAATAAAAATTTCCCATTAAAATCACCTTGACACTAGGAACATGTCACCCTAACACCCAAACACATCACTTTGACACTCTGAACACATCACCCTAACACTTGATATCCAAGGTTTGAGCTCTAAACTTGATTTCCAAACTAAGGGGGAATCAAGTAGAGAACCCATTCCTTTGAAACTCATTCTAGAATTGGGTCTTCACCTAATTCTTGCTTAGATCATAAATCAAGCATATGGCTATAGCCTAATTCCCCCTTAGATTGGAAATTAGGTCTATAGTTATCTCTTTCTTAGAGTTGCCCTCGCCTCCCCACCTCCTGAAGCTTGGGCTTGTCTGGTGTTTTAGGAATGCTACATTTTGAGGCCCAAGAATAAGTTTTAGAGGAACATGTCTCTACTCAAGTCCCCCTTAGATCAAAAACCTATCTTGTGGCTATCACTTTCTTAGGGCTACCCCCACATTTGACGTATCAAAAACTAGGCTTATGACTACCATTTTTTTAGGTATACTCTGCTTACCCACCTATTAGAGCTTGGGCTTGCTCAGTGTTTTAATAAAGATGCATTCTAAGGCTCAGGTATAAGTTTCATAGGAATGGGTCTCCACCCAATTCCCCCTTAGATTAAAAAACCTACCCTATAGCTATCACTTTCTTAGGGCTACCCGCCTCCCCACTTCCCTTGATTCCTGGAGCCACTTTCTTAGGGCTTGACTTAATTTACAACTTTGTTAAAAAAAATGGAGAATACTTACTTAAATTTACATTGATATCTTGAAGTTGATACAAACCATGAAATTACAATAACTCGAGTATATCTGATCACATAACCAAATTTTTTTCATTATACCTTCCTTGAATGATTATAAAGCTTTGGTAAAAACATTATTGAATTTTTCTTAGAATTATGGCCAATAAAGGGATGTTTAAAAAAAACACTAGACTAAATTAACTCACAAAACTAATCACCAACACCCAAATATTTTATTGTAACCTCCTTGACCTATTTTACAACTTCAGTGGAAAATTAAAGAATACTTGTTAAAATTTTGGTTGATATAACAAAGTTAAGAAAAAACCTTAAAATTGTAATAACTCAAGTCTTAATTAATCAAAAAACTCCAAAATTTTTGATGTAGTTTCCTTGACTGATTATAAAACTTTCATAAAAACATAATTGAAAATTTCATAAAATTATAGCCGATAAAGGGAAGTTCTAGGCATCAGGGCATGTTCCAGAGGAATGAAGTCTCTGTTTGGTTCCCCCTTGGATCAATAATTGGGTGTTGAGGCCCCCAATTTATTTCTTAAGGGTGCCCCAATTTCCCCACCTCCTGAGGTCCAAAAACTTGGGCTCAAACCTAGGTTATCGGGTGCTGGTGTAAATACTAGAGGAATAGGGTCTTCACTCAGTTCCTCCTTGGATCAAGAATCAGGCATTATGGGAATCAATTTATTTCTTAGGAGTGCCCTTGTCTCCCTACCTCATGAGGTTTGAAAACCTAATCTTGACCTTGAATGATGGGCACTTATACAATGTATTGCAACCATTAGGGTGAATTCTAAAGGGATAGAGTTTTTCCTTGGTTCCCCCTTAGATCGGGAGTCAGGCACCTCTTACCCAATGTTTTTATAATGCATCATTCTCAAAATACATGGGAAGCCCAAGCTAGAGGATGGGTTCTTGAGCTTCAAGAGGTAGGGGCATCCTTAAGAAAGTGGTATTCACAGGTCTAGTTTTTGATACCTCAAAGGTGGGGGCATCCCTAAGAAATTGACAACTACATATCCAATTTCTATTCTAAGGGGGAATTGAGTAGAGACCCTTTTCTTTTGAAACTCATTCCTATTCCTCAAAATGCATCATTCTTGAAACAACGAGAAAGCCTAGGCTTCGAGAGGTATGGAGGTGGTGTCATCCCTAAGAAAACAACAATCATAGGCCAAATTTATGATTTAAAGGGTAATCAATTTATATCCATATTTATGATTTATGATCTAATTAAGAATTGGGTGAAGACCCTGCTCTTCCAAAGCTCATTCTCAGGCCTTAGAATATGTCATTATTGAAACACCAAGAAATACTTGGCTTAAGCCCATGTTCAAAGGCTTCAAGAGGTGGGGGCAACCCTAATAAAGTGGTAGCCACATGCTCAAATTTTGATCTAAGGGGGAATCAGGTGGATATCCCATTCCTACAAAACTTATCCTTGGGCCTCAAAATTCATCATTCTAAAAACACCAAAAAATCCCAAGCTCTAAGAGGAGGGGGTAGCCCTAATAAAATGGTAGCCACATGCCTAGTTTCTAATTTAAGTAAGAATCAAGCAAAGACCTCATTCATCCAAAATATTGGATAATCTTGAGCTCGATCTTGGGTTCCTAGGCTCTGAAAGGTAGGGGCAGCCCTAATAAAGAAACAACCATTGGCTTAGTTTTTTATTGAAGGGGGAATTAAGTGGAGACCCTATTCATTTGAAACTTATCCCTATGCCTCAAAATGCATCATTCCTAAAATACCAAGCAAGCTTGGGTTTTGTAAGAAAAAAATTGATCTCGAGCCAACCCAGTTCCCTATCCAAGGGGAAACCTGATAGAGAATCCATTTTCTAGAACTCATCCCATCACTAAGAACATGTTATCTTGATGCATAATAGTCTAGGCTCAATCCTAGGTTTGAACGCATCAATAGATAGGGAAATGAGAGCACTCTTAAGAAAGAAATTAGGGTGTGAGGCACCCAATTCTCATTCTAAGGGGGAACAAGGTGGAGACCATGTTCCTTATGAACTCACCCTGACATTCGATAACCCAGTTTTAATCTTGAGTTATAAATCTTGAGGAACGCCTAATAAATAAATTACGGAGTGAGGTGCCCAATTCCCAATCCAAGGGAGAACTAGGTGGAGACCCCATTCCTATATAACTTTCCAAGCACCTGATAGTTTGAGCTCGAGCTTGGGGTTTTAGACCTTAGAAGGTGGGGAGATGAGGGCACCCTTAAGAAAGAAATTGGGGGCCTTGATGCCTAGTTCTTGATTCAAGGGGGAACCAATCAGAGACCCCATTCCTTTGGAAATTGTGTTGATTCCTTGAATGTATCACCTTGATGCTTAGCAACCCAAGCTCAAGCCTGGGTTTCTATACCTTGGTAGTTGCGGAGATGGGGACACCCCCAATAAATAAAATGGGGGCCTTGGAACTCGATTCCCAATCTAAGGGGAAACTAAGTAGATACCCCAATCCTAAAAAACTCATCTTGGCACTAGGTCAAAGTATAATACTATGTCCCACTAACCAACTTGAAAAAAATTTAAAAAAATATAGATCAAAAAATAAATCTTAATAAATACTTAATGATTTTTAAAAAATTGGAAAAATGTATATGCAATACATATTTGTATATATATTCAAAAACATATTTTTTAATTAATTTCAATGACATAAAAGATATTTTGAGGAGAAGATGAAAGTGTATGTGGCCTCTTTATGCCAAAAAGTGGGATAGACTATTATGATTTAACACCACCGAGAACATGTTGCCTAAGAGCCCACTAACCCATGTTTGAGTTTGGGTTTCTAAACCATGGGAGGTGGGGAGATGGGGGAACCCCTAAGAAATAAATTAGGGCATGAGGCACCCGATTCTTGATCCAAGGGGGAATTAGGTAGAGACTATATTCCTCCAAAATGTCTCATTTTGTTGTTCATAACTCAAGCTCGAGCCTGAGTTTTTAGACCTCTAGAGGTGGGGAGATAAGGGCACCCCTAAAAAATAAATTGGGTTCCTCATTGATTGGTTCTCAATCCAAGGTGGAACTAAGCAAAGACCCTTCCTCTATAACTCATGCCAGCAACCAGAACACATCATTATGATTCCCAATAGCCCAAGCTCGAGCTTGAATTTACATACCTCAAGAGTTAGGGAGACGGAGGCACCCATCAAAAATAAATTGGAGGCCTTATCACCCAATTATTGAATCAAGGAGAACCTTGATGGAGACTCCATTCTTTTGGAACTCACCCTAATGTGTGAAACTTCCTTTATTGGCCATATTTTTTTTAAATTTTCAATAATCATTTTATGGAAGTTTTACAAGCATTCAAGTGTATACACATAAATTTGATCACCTCATTATTATCAATAATATTCCTATTAATAGATACTAATTCTACTAATCCCATCTATTCTAATTCATCTCGCTTATTAATCCCCCATTCCTAGCCATTTATTCAATAGCCCCCTTCAATAATTCTCTATTTCACTATCCTTAGTGTAATCCCATCCCTTCATTAATTGCTCTTAAATCCCTATTATCTTAATCTAATCCTAGTTATCCATTATATGGGAATTTAAAATTTCCATAACCCCACCTAACCACCTACCAACCTACTCCCTAGGCATTCCTACATCCCTAGGAATACTAATCCTCATTAAAATCCCTCTAATCCCTATTATACCTAAGCTAATTAAGAAACCTCTAGAAATGTGGAAGCTTCTCTAAAAATCTAAAAGTCTCTAAACTAGATACTTCTAAACAATTTTTAATTCCTTCAAAATTCCCTCCATTTTTCTATAAAAAGCCATGCTTGAGCCATGGCAAACTAACTTGGAAAACTTGAACCTTCATATCAAATCCATGCCCATTTAGCAATCAACCAACTAGCATTCCTATAACACCATTATGCCAAAATCAATTCTCAATCAAGCATCTATCATCCATCATCCTTGATCAAGCATCCATGTCAACAATGTAAGTCTAAGGTATGTCATTTCAATCCTTTCATTTTGCATATGTTTAATCATGTTCTTGAGCAGTTAGCTTTAGGATTTTGAATGCTATTTTGAGTTATATTCACTTAGATACATTCTATCCTAATGGCTCTATAATTTAATTAGTAATTTAATATTTGGATAGATTGAATTTCATAGTTTAATCTCAAAGGCCCAAATTTTGAGTTACATATTGGTGACCACGGTGGGACCCTAACTCTTAATTAATCCATTTGCTTGTTATTTGTGTTTTTGCTAACCTGCAAGGTCAATTGAATTTAGGAAATTTTAGAATTTTGGAAATTTTATGTGTACAGGTTGTAGTCATGGGTTTTCACTGGTAGTCATGACATTGTCTAAGTCAATTGCAATATTGCTTTTATGAGTCACAATATTTCTTTAATTATCCCTTCAAATGCTAATTATCTATTTCAATGCACAAGTTTTTTGCCTTCAACAATATCATGACTCACGATTAGTGATATTATCAAGAGAGTCATGATTTTGTGTAACCCAATCACGATATTATAAATTGCTAATGGTTTTGTGTTGCAGGTCCATTTTTGACATAATCGTGACTTACCCAGTTATGAGTTTACCTTGGTAATCATGATATTGATGCTGAGAATCATGGTATTGTAGTATTCCATAAAAACCATTAGTGAATATCCTCTATCAATTAATTTTTAGGGTCTATTTTGGCATTTTGTGTTCTTGCAAAGGATTTTTGTCTTCAATATAGTCTTCCATCTGATATTTTTAGGGTTTTTATTTTAAAACTCATATATGATAACTAAACCCAATTTTGTATCAAGGTATTTGAATTTCTATGGTTTTTGTGTAGTCTATGTGTTTCTTAGGATCAAACAGGAAACCAAGGCAGGATAAATCATCTCAAGAATCAAGATAAAAACACACTCCTTTATCCCTTTTCCCATTTTTGACAAAACCATGACTATCAGCATTCTCAGACTTACGAGATTACCCTCTAGAGTAGAGGTATTATAGTTTGAATTATGATTTTATAATTTTTGGCATTTTGATTATTATTCTTTCTATTGTTCAAATCTTAATCAGAAAAACTTAGGATAATATATCTATACATAGTTATAATTGGTCAAAATCTTGGACAAAAGTCTAAGTGTCTACTTTAAAAATTTGATATATCTTACATCAATTTTTAATATGTCATAATTCACCTGTAAATAAGATATTTTGAACCTTTGGATAATCTGCCTTAACTCACATAGACATATGTTTTGATCACACTTTGAAATTTTTTAATTTGTAACAATATTGCAACTCGCAATCTATTTGAAGTAGTGATTTTATCATCCTTAGTCACGGTTTTGTGGTTTATGACAAAACCACAACTTTTGAATTATAGTGAATAGCAATATTGTGTATTTGAGTCATGGTATTATCTAAATGGTCACAATTTTGCACCTAGCCATCATGGTTAAGCCAACAACTACAATATCATAACTCATGAATCCTGGTTCTATCCTACAAGTCATGGTTTTGCACTGTGTAGTTACAATTTTATGTCCTTTTTTAGTGCATTTCTTGAGTCATTTTTAGTGAATTTTGGGTCATTATGAGCCTCCTAAAAATCACAAATTTCCTTTGGTTGCAAGTGGATCTACCCCTTGACCTTACAAGGGGCATTTCCCTTTGACCCCACAAGGGGCACTGCCCCTTGACCCCATCGGGGGTTGTTACCCTTAGACCCCTGCGTCATGTCCCATTCACCCCAAAGAGATTATATATCCAAACCATGAATTTTATGGTGTTTTATTAAGGGATATTTGTCTAACATCCTATATATTGTAGGGTTTATTGTGATAACATCATCTTGCACGTCATATTTTGGGTCTAACATTTTGTTTTGAAAGTACCCACTCTTGAGTGCTAATCAAAACTACTAATTTGTGTACTTGCAGGCTACTAGTCAAAGACCCACTTTGGCACTTTTCACATCATTTTATCTTATACATCATTTTTAATCATCTTATTGTGTGTATATATCTTTATCTTAATTCTCCTTATATATACTTGCTTGTGTCAACTTGTAAATAATCATTGTATTATGCCCCTCACATAGGTAATTAAATTAGTTAATTAATCATATCATGTGTTTGCCTATTTGTCAAACCCTCTAGGATATCATGTGATGTGGTATTGATCCCCATGCATGGGCTTAGTCTATTGGGTTTAGTGTCATGGATTTCATCACTGCATACTAACCAAACTCTGTGTTCTGATGGAGTATAAAAATTAGGGATAACTATCGTTAGGCTAAGTGGTTGACCCATACAGGTCATCTGTGAAGGGAAAGAGTTAACTCTCTAAACCCAACATTAGACAACACCCTATACAAAATTGGGCCCCAACATACCTTTGTGTATATTGTAGATACCTAACATAAGAATTTTTGGCCATAACAAGTGTACCACTATAAGATTCAACATCAACTCTAAAGTAGCCATCAAGTACAAGAATGTTGAGAGGGTTTGGTTAATACCATAATGGGTCACTGACCTACATCCTCACTTTTGAAGTCATTGGATGGTGTGGACATTAGGTTACACACCCATCACTTTACTAATCCTAGGTTGTATATTGCTTGCTTGGGTGTGTGTTGTGCTAAACCCATACTATTTGTGAGCTGAGTCAACCTTTACCTATCCATATCTATCTAGTTCCTTTGCATGTACCATCTTGTATATCCTTGGCACATCATTCTATCATATCATCCTTTGTATATATCCTAGTCATCATCCTTGTCATTCTACCATTGTATATATTATATTTATCCTACTTTATCTCCCATGTTTTCTCCATCCCATCATTTACCACTAATCATTAACCATATTCCCATAACCCATATCTTGTCTTTTACATCCTTGTCATCTTATATTCTTATCTTATCCCTCATATTGTCTATCTTACTTCCTAGCATACATCCTTGTTATAATGGCTTTGTATATTCTTAACATTATCCCCCCATCACCATATTGCCTCTATCACTTCTTAATCTAACCATATCCACCACCTCATCAATCACATATCTTAATCACCATATTTTACCTATTATCTATATCCCATCCACCATATAATCTTTATTAATCATCACTCTTCATCTTAATCATCATATTGTATATCCCAAACCCATACCCTTATACATAATTTATTCTCTCATACATATATCTTGTCTTTATCCCATCCTAATCTAAGTCATACCCCCTTATCATTAACCACATTCCCATCACCCACATCCTATCTTATATAACTTACATCTTAATATCCCCTCGTACATATTGTCTCTTGTAAATACTTTTATATACTATCTTCCACCACCACTTTGTCATAATCCTCTTCTAGTCAAACTATATCCACCCATCAATGGTTATACCCTTATCACCTACATATCTTAAGTCCACCTCATCCATAATCAATCATACACAACCTTGACTTGTTTAATCCCATAGTCCAAATTTGACATTATCCATCCTTGTTTCACCATCATCCCCATATCATTTTGTCTTAATTTTCCTTCATTATATGTATCCTTTTCATCATCCTTTTGTAGCCTTTTCATCCCATCTCACATCTTATCTTAATCCAATCCACTCTTCATTAACCACACCCCTAATATCATTTTCTTATACATCCTACATCTAATCATTCCCTTGAACATACCTTATTCTATGTCTTTCTATTCACTACCTATCCTAGTCTACCTTGTCATTAGTCATTATCCCATCACCCAACCATCATCTTGTATATCCTTGTCTCACCCATTTGTACATATCTTTATTCTCTTATACATCCTTTTAGTCACATCCTATCCTAGTCATATCCTATCACTTACATTTTATCTTGCACATATGTCTCCCATTCCCCATCTTATCTTCATCCCATCCTAATCTAGTCATATTCATCAATCATTTAGTCATCATCAAATCATTCATATCCTAATCATCATCTTGTATATCCTAGTCTTACCCCCTTGTATATAATTTTATTTTCTTATATATTCTACTAGTCATATCACATTTTAGTCCCACTTATAATTTGTCATATCCTTACCATAGCATAATCACATCTAGACACATCATCCACATCATATCGTAATCACTTTAGATTCTATCATCCTATTTTAAGTCTACCTAGTCCATAATCAATCCCTTATCGTGACCTTACCTTCATCACCCATCTAGTCTACCCTCATCCTATCTTATCCTAGTTGGCTTTTTAAGTCATAAACTAGTCTACACCATCTCCATCATTCCCCAATCATCCACATCCCATCATCACCTATCTATATGTATCCTTATCTCACTATCCTACCACTTTCTTCACATAATCATATCCTATCCCATCTTGAGCAAACTCGATCTTAAGGTCTTAAGCTAGTCATCTTATCACTTTAGTTCATTATCATTCATCCTTTAATCAAATCTTATACCATAGTTAATAGCCTACTAACATCTTATCACTTTGTCAATATCAATCTAGAAACCCATCAATTATCAATCATCTCTAGTCCAATCATTTGGCATTATTCATAACCAACACCCATCATATCATCCTCTTACTAGTTTTGAATCTAGGCACCCATCAAATCCTTAATCCTTTTGCTAGCTTGACAACTTGACATTGTTGATAGGTCGTTAACACCTATTATACTACTAGTTTGAAATCTGACCATAATATTTTAATCCATTTGTCTATTCCATCCTCATCATCACCTATCATACTAGCTCAATCCTTCAGCCTTAATTTGTTCAAACAAACCTTAGTCTACCTTCACATCATAATCCATCTTTCCCATGGATTTACACCTAGTTTTTGTACACCAATACATCCTATCCAATAAAGATGAAGTCCTTTTGTAGGAACTAGAATTAGGTGCTCGCCTACCTTTAGACCTTGATCTCATTCACCTCAAATCACCATCTTGTAACCCTACAAAATAAATCTCAACTTTCCTTTATGTGCTCACCCTAATCAATCAATACATTATAGAGAATAAAGATGATTTTATTTTGTGGATATGGAATATGGATGCTCTCTTTCTAGATGATTTTGACCCCATAAGCCTAAATTCACCTCCTAAACAAGTCCAACATCAACCCTTATGCCATACCCCTCCACCATCCAATAGCACCTATTTAAAACCCCTTGGCCCCAAATCGTACCCATCCACAATCAAGTCCTCCATATACTAATCATAATCCATTACCACTCCCTCATCTTTTATCACCCACCATTATGAACCTCGACCCCACTTTCAAAGACCAATACATAGCTACCAACAAAGATGAAATCCTCTTATAATTCATTACAATGGGTGTACCCCTTATCGAAGGTATTAACCCCTTTCAATTTATTGCACCTCTTATATAAAACCCTTCATGTAAGTCTCCTTCCAATCCCCCATCCTCTAGTCATAGCCAATCATCTACCCATTCTCCTACTAGCAAAGGGAATCCAATCTTGGCCACCCGTCCATCCACCTAGCCACATCAAAAACCATCTAATCTAAAGTCCAATGCTTCCACATCAAAGTCACAAAGCAAAGTGAGTCCTTATACTCCCATTCCTATATCCTTAGAATCCCTTTTCCAATAACTTGTCATTGCTAACATGATGGCCTATCGACCCATATGACATCTTGATCCCACCAAGCCTAAGCCTTCTTGGTATAAAGCAAACCAATATTCTATATATCATATAACTTGGGGTATTCCATTAAATAATGTCAAAACTTTTGAGACTATGCCCAAGACCTCATCAACAATGGTGACATAGTAATCAAGGATGAATCAAATGAAATTAAATCCCTGGGTGAGCAAGAAGAGGAATGCCAAGATTCTATTCCCTATCATGATCAAACCCTTCCCCTTACACAACAAGTTTAATACATCCTATCCATCCTCCATGATCCCCCCATCTTCGATGACCCATCCATTCAAAACAAGTTTACTCCCCATAAGCCTAGTCCTTCTATATCCCATAATCCCTTTCATGGACTTATCTTTGATTCATTCATTATTCATCCATCATCTCCCTCTCACCCATCACATCAAACACCCCCCATTGAGAGGACAATCATGGAAAATCACTCCTTTACTCACAAAATTATGTCATGTACATAAAATTCAACATTGGAGTCAAAACAAGTTCTATCTGCATTTGGATCATGTTCCACACCATCATCTAAATTAGATTCCTCATCAAAATCATCATTCCTTATCGATATTATAGCAGATGGTGATAATTCTTGCTCTTTTAAAGATCCCACTTAGGATGATGAAATCATAACTAAGTTCTTGAGCACTTTATCTATTAAAAATTTCCATCGTTAATCTGATCCTACCATGGAGGTGCATACTACGTATAACCTTGGTGATCCTTTTGAGATCCTTGAGGAAACTTTATTCAATGTTGAGGTTAGGGATCCTAGTGACCTTTATGAGGACTATGATACCCATTATACCCTTAATACATCACCCAATATTCACCATCCACCTCACCTCCATAATCCTCATATCCCACTCCACGAAGGGGACAAATAAGAACATGCAACATTGGATGCCCCTCTACATTCCATATCATGTGCCATAAATACAAAGATCCAAGACTATCATCTAACAATCATAAATCATGATCAAATCATCTTTGATCCCACAAATCAAAGTCAAGCAAAGTCAAACAATTAACCTAATCACAAAATGTCTTCCCTTAGTGAAGCCCAAAAATTGGCACTGGGGGCATATTAAAGTCAAAATAATCATATATCAAGTCAAAATTCAAGCTCTTCTAGTGAACCCTAAAATCAGGCACTAGGCGGCAATCAAAGTCAAATCCAATCAAAAATTCAAAAGAAATACAAAAGTAATAATCATATGGTTGACCATCCTCTTAATGTTTGGATCAAAGAATCATCAAATCAAAAGGTCTTAGATCCCTTACTCTCATGGCATCAATCTAAATAATCCCCTCCACCCTATCTAATGGTGTATGTAACTATTGAACCCCATTTTCACTCCCCATCTCATCATATCATTCATGATCACATCTATATTGCACATCCTATATCCCATCATCACATTCATGGAATAACCCCATACATATCATATCTCACATCCCTAGGTAGCATGGTCTCTCATAGGGGTCATGAAGACACTTGGTTAAAATGTTTGGAGGACGTTAAATCAAGAGTTAATAAAGGTCATCATCACACAATCCTAGCATCACTTTTTTCCAAAATAGGCATCGGCTAATGTCTCCATCTAGCATCAACATCTTGCATCTTGCCCATCACTAATAAATCAAGATGCTATCAATAAATTCAAAAGGTCAAAAAAAATCCATCCAATGGTGAAAACTAGTCTTTTGGCACCTTAGGCAAGTACCATGATGAAAACTAGTTTCTAGCATCATGGTAGAACAATCTATTATCCAAATTGTTCCTCAACACTTGGGGGCAAATACATCCATTTAATATCCTCATCCATCTATCCCACTTGTCACAACCCTTGTCCATCTTGTCTATATCACCCATCATCTTACCCCTTGATCTATTATTCCTATCCATCATTTGCTATCATATCATGCATCCTATCTCTTCCTATCTTGACCTTCATAAGGAATTGGAAGGTGTCTTGATAACTATTCCAAAACCATATTGGCATATCCTCCAATGGACACTCAAATAACTAAACATCTAGATCCTTCACAATGTGGTCATTGGCTATCCCTAGTCCATTCACCCTTGGTCCTCATCATCATCATTTTTTGTCATCCTATCCATTATCTCTCCATCCTTCTCATGGTTTCTAGGCTTGGTATTCCCTTTGCTAGTAACCCCATTTATACAGTGTATATACGTATCCCAAAAGACATAAAAAGTGAAATATGTCAAAACCCCTAAAAATCATAAAATAAAAAATCCAAAAAGAGTCCATATGTCTTGTCTTATGCTTAATCCCCTAGTCGCATCCATCTCCATCCATCTCATATTATCCCATATTTTAGATACCACATTATATCTTAATACCAAATTGGAGTGGTCACCCATATTTTCATATCTTCCATATCATCCTATTGGCTAGGACTTATCAGCATACATCACCTTATCAAAGAATTTAATTTGGCACCCATCAAACCACTCTTTACCAGTATGGAAGGTGCTTGATCCCATCATTATCCTTATCATTGCCTCTTCATTCCTAGCACCCATCCAATCACTCTTTCCTTGTCTACTTGCTAGATCAGATCCTTACAAGGCCTTTTCTATTGGTAATCCTTGGTCATCACTTTTCTAAATCACCTTCCTTGGCCACTTTTAGATTCAATTTCAAGATTAAATCAATATTCTAAGACCTCCCATTTTCCATCCTTCTATCCTCAACTAGGGATAACATCTTAGCCTAATTCTAATCATGATCACCCTATCCAAGTCCAAACCCATCCTAATTCCACAATCACATATGATCATCTAAACCATCACCTAGTCACTCATCCCATCATTAAACAAGACATTGGGACACTTCATGTAGATACCTGTTTGTTGTTTGTTTGTTATTTATCTATTTTTTTGTGTGTTGTTTATCTTATTTGCATCATGTATATGCCTTATTTATCTTAGGTTTTGTTTACATCATGTATTTTTGTCTATGGGCACTAAATGAGGATGCTATGAGGATACCAAAAGTGCCCTCGAGGATGTAGAGTTCACTACTTTCTTGTGCACTTTGGCATAATGTCCTCTTAGTCATACTTATATCATGGGGCCTACTGCTAAGTGCCATATTTAATGGATTACTTAGACTATGATGAGATTTATGGAAGTTGTGATGGATTGATCACCAAAAACCTCATCATTCCTCTAATCATCTCATCATCCTTAATTTATTCCTCTTGGCCCATCTAACTAACATCTCATCATCACTAATCATCATCTTCATCAACATCTCCTAGTCAAAAATACATTAGCTTGATGTTTTTTCAAACTATGTAGGCACCACTTGGCCATTTTTTAGTGCCTAAGGATAGCTTAGCCACTATCTCTATCATCCATCGTCATCCCCTAGTCTTTTGGTTGCTCGATCACATCATTTATTCGATCTTATCATCTTCATCATGTTAATTGATTTAGATTTAAGCTACACTCATCATTAATCCTATCAAAATAGTCTTATCCTAGCCTATAGCTCTCCCTTGCATGCATCCTTACTTAGGATACATCTAAAGCTTATGGCCCTTTAATCCTATCATCATCCTATTATGATTGATTCCCGTTTGGGATGTGTCTACAAGCATGACACCCATCATCTCTTTTCCCTATGCATGTGTCCTTGTTAAGGGATTTGATATCAATTTGTAGCGCATTGCTTAAGTTAAATCACTCATATTCTTCACCTTATATCTCACATCTACCATCCCATCCCATTGTATAGTCATCTCATCCCATCCCTCTCTTCTTTCGAGTGGCCATCTGTCTCATTCTTTCCTGCATGTCCCCTTGAGGGGGCATCATATCCACTAACATAATTTACTAACATTCATCTACGAAATGGTTTTTTTTAAAGACCATTACTCCTTCCACTTCTTTCCACTTTCAATGCCCTTTCAAAGAGGGGAAAAATGTATACACCTAAATTTTCTCACCTTATTACCTTCAATAATATTCCTATTAATCGATACTAATTCCGTTAATCCCATCTATTTTAATTCATCATGCTAATTAATCCCCCATTCCTAGCCATTTATTCTAGCCCCATTCAATAATTCTCCATTTCACTATCCTTAGTCTAATCCCATCCCTTCATTAATTCCTCTTAAATCCCTATTATCCTAATCTAATCCTAGTTATCCATTGTATGGGAATTTAAAATTCCCATAACCCCACCTAACCAACTACCAACTTATTCCCTAGGCATTCCTACATCCTTAGGAATCCTTATCCTCATTAAAACCCATTTAATCCCCATTAGCCCTAAGCTAATTAAGAATCCTCTAGATATTGAGGAAGCTTCTCTAAAACTCTAGAACTCTATAAACTAGAGACTTCTAAATAATTTTTAATTCCTTCAAAATTCCCTCCATTTTTATATAAAAATCCATGCTTAAGCCATGGCAAACTAACTTGGAAAACTTGAATCTTCATATCAAATCCATGCCCATTTGGATATCAACCCACTAGTATTCCTATAACACCATTATGCTAAAATCAATCCTCAATCAAATATCTATCATTCATAATCCTTGATGAAGCATCCATGTCAACAATCTGAGTCTAAGGTATGTCATTTCAATCCTCTCATTTTGCATCTATTTAATCATGTTCTTGAGCAGTTAGCTTTAGGATTTTGAATGTTATTTTGAGTTATATTCATTTAGTTCCATTCTATCCTAATGGCTCTAGAATTTATTTAGTAACTTAATATTTGGATAGATTGAATTTCATAGTTTAATCTCAAAGGCCCAAATTTTGGGTTACATCAAGGAAGATACAGTAAAAATTTTAGGGTTCTTTGATCATCTAGACTTGAGTTATTACAATTTTTCATTATATAAATAAGTAGATCAAATCAACATAGTTATATTTTTACTATCATTTACAATATGTTTATACTAAGTCAATCAGCTTGACCTTTTCTAAATATTCTATCTTCTGCCTCTATAGGTTCAAATTTCCACTTGGGTGACATAGTTCAAAATAACAACTCAACATTTTAAGGAAAACTACTACATCAACTTGGTTGAATCTATCTCAGGCAGAGATCTATTCCTCTAAAACTCATCCTTGAGTCTCAAAACCCATCATCCCTATACCTGATTCCCCCTTAGATTAGAAACTAGGTTTGTGGATACCACTTTCTTAGGGTTTCCCCCACCTTTTGGAGCTCGAAAATCCAAGGTTGAGCTTAGGTTTTCCCAATGTTTTGGTCACAATGCATTGTGAGGCATGGGGATAATTTTAAAGGAATGGGGTCTCTACCTGATTCCCCCTTAGATAAAAAATTGGCCTTGTGTATGTTGCTTTCTTAGAGATACCCTAGCCTCTTAGATCTTAGGAACACAAACTCAGGCCCAGTATTTCAAGAATGATGTGATCTAAGGCATGTGGATGAGTTTTAGAGGAATTATGTCTCTAGCCGATTCCCCTTTAGATTGGAAACCATGTTTGTGGATGTCACTTTCTTAAGGCTACCCCCACCTCTCAGAGCTTGAAAACTCGATCTCAGGCTTAAGCTTGCCTGGTGTTTCTGGAATGACATGTTTTGAGGCTTGGTGATGAGTTTGGGAGGAACAGGGTCTCTACCCAGTTCCCCCTTAGATCAAAAATAGGCATGTGTTTGCCACTTTCTTAGGGCTACCCCCAGATAAATATTTGAGACGAGGAATAATGGAGGGAAGAGGGTAATTTATTTTTTTAATCTTTACATTCACATTCAATATTATGAAATAAAAATATTATGAGTACACACGTTAACTAACAAATTTGTTGATTGTTTATCTAATATGGGTAGAAGGATTAACTAGGGTTGTTGTGGCACTACATAAAGTCCTTAGAATAGTGTGACATGTTCTTCCTAGTTCTAGTCCTCCTTTTGGAATTTTATAAAACTTGTTTCCCTTCTTAAATGACAAGTGAATTTAATTTTTTTTTTTAATAACTAGTGATTTTTCAAATTACACTTCTAGGTCAAGTTTGAAACCCTTGAAAACACTGGGAAGGGCTCAATTTTTATTATTTTTGGTCACATATCACATTGATTAATGAATTCATTATGAATTTATAATCATCTGGTGATATATTAGGCCGATCTAGTTGCACCACTATGTCGAGCGTGACAAAATATTTTAAGGAAAAGTGGTTCCAATCTCCAATATATACCCAAGATATCATTATTTTTTTATTGACTTCTCTAAACAAAAAAATATATATCACAATCAAATGGACATTTTATTTAATGTTGAAACTTCCCTATAACAATCAAATGACTATTATAGTTAAGATCAAACATTAATTATAAACATCTTACATATATTACAATCCACCACCACCCCAACAATCATTATTAGTCACCACAATTACTATTTCTTGATTTCCATATAATTATAACATTTAAAGACAAACCTCAATTAACTACCTCATGCCATCACCATAATCAGACTAGGTCATTTTATTTGGAGTGAACTTGCTTATGGTAAAAGTTTTTATCATTACAATTACACCTCGATGGTTTTCATATAATTTTAGTCTCCCAAATTATTATTTGTGCATATTTATGAGTTGCAAAATTTCAAATTTAGAATGTTAATTAATTGTTTTATTTTTATTTTTTAAAATTGTAAATATGTATTTATTTTACTCATCTTCAAGTTTAATGTTCTTATCAAAAGAATTTATGGGTTATATCTTAATTGAAGACTTTAATATGCACCTTTCTTAACAATAACACTCTCAATTAATTAAACAATTAAAAAATAGTTAATTTATTATAATTAATTTTAAAAATGGCATCAAATTAATTTTTTGGTGATTTTTAAATTATATTTATAGGTTAAATTTGAAGCCTCTAAAAGTGATGGGAAGGGTTCAATTTTTATTATCGTTTGTCACATATCACATTGATAAAGAATTTATTGTGTTCTTTATGAATTTATAGTTGTTTGGTGATAGATTAGGTCAATCTAGTTGCACAATTATGTCAGGTGTAACAAAATGTTTCAAGAAAAAAGGACTCCAATCTTCATCATATGCTTAAAATATTACTCTTTTTTTTAATCAACTTCTCTAGAAAAAAACCCCACATAACTATCAAATAAACATTAAATTTAATGTTAAAACTTTCTTCAATAATTTTTTTATGTTAAAAATCTTGTTACTATATTCTAAGTTTAAAGTCAACCACCTCATACCATCACCATACTCAAACTAAGTCATTTTCATTGGAGTGGACTTCTATATGATAACTTTTTTTATCATTACAATTACACCTTAGTGGTTTTCATATAATTTTAGTCTCTAAAATTATTATTTGTTGTCAAAAAAATTTAAATTTAGGATGTTAATTCTTAAATTAAAAGGAAAGAGCTTTTAATTAATTTTCATACTTTTTAAATAAATTTTTATTTTAATCGATTTCAAGTGATAATTAATGCCTCAACTAATTAAATTATAAGAAATAACTAATTTATTATAATCAATTAAAAAAACCAAAAGTAGTATCAAATTAAATTTAAACAAAAATTATATCAAACTCATTATATAAAAAAATACAAAGTACACCCAACCAATTAAAAAAAATATTAAAATTTTAAATTTTATCCACACCTAAGTATTATTATATTTAAATTCAAGTATTATTTTTGAGAAGGATAAACATTCTTTGAATGTGACCTCTTCCTTTATGATGTAGGTTCTTTGCACTAAGAAAATTTATTTTTTAATAATTTTTTTGAAAATAAACACAAACATCTTCCTTAATAAATCAATTGAGATTTTGTGTGGACTTTAGGCCCTTGGTTCTTAAACCATTTTAGGATTTTTCCTTGCCCTTGATCTCCTTTCTTTGACTCTAAAGTGGAGAAGATTTTTGCAGTGCCTATCTAGATGAGGCTTTATAATATTCCCCCCATCTTAAGGAATGCAGATCACATTAAAATTTTGGTAAACCGGGTAGGTTCCTTTGTGAGACTAGATGAAAGCTCTGTGGGTGAGAGGTTCATGAGAACTTGTGCCATTATGGACCTCTCCAAGCCTCTTTACCACTTAGTCAAGCTCTGTTCTCCCCATGGATCATGGGTTCAGTTCATCAATTTTAAAGGGATTTCTTTCATATGATTTCATTACAACCTTGTTAGGCATCGCACTGTTGAGTGTTCCTCCAAGATCCTTAAAGCATTGACACTTCACCCTAGGTTGGTGTGGAGGAAAAAACAAGGAGCTTTGGATCAAGATTTTCTCTGGGGTAACCATGACATTTTTTACTAGTCTTCTAGGCCTCTTCCACCTCTCCTAGAGTTGGCCCCCCTTAGATAAGAAATTAGGCTTGTGGTTGTCACTTTCTTAGGGATGTCCCCACCTCCCTGCCTTCCAGATCCTGGGAACCTGAGTTTGCCCAGTGTTTTATAAATGATGCATTTTGAGGCATGGGGATGAGTTTTAAAAGAATGGGGTCTTAGCCCAGGCTCTCAGGCTTAGGGAGGCAAGGATAGCCCTAAGAAAGTGACAATGATAAGCCCAATTTCTAATTTGAGGGGGAATCAACTCCCCTTAGATCAGAAATTAGGCTTGTAGTTGTCACTTTCTTAGGGCTTCCCATACCTCCCTGCCTCACGAAGTTTGGGAACTCGAGCTAGATCCTGGGATTTCCCAATGTTTAAGGAATAACATGTTTCAAGGCATGGGGATGAGTTTCAGAGGAATGAGGTCTCTACACAATTCCCCCTTAAATCAGAAACTAGGCTTGTGGTTGTTTATTTCTTAGGGTTGCCCCTACCACCTAGAGCCTATGAACCCAAGCTCAAAAGCTAGGCATTTTGGGAAAGACACATTCCAAGGCTCAGGGATTAGTTTCAAAGGAACATGGTCTTCACTCAATTCCCACTTAGATGCAAAATTGGGCCTATGTTTTTCACTTTCTTAGGGATACCCCCACCTTCCCACCTCCCAGAGTGTGAGAACTTGGGATCGAGCCTAGACTTATCTAGTGTTTCAAGAATGACACATTTCAAAGCATGAAGATGAGTTTCAGAGGATCAAGGTTTGCTTGATTCTACCTTAAATAAAAAAATAGGCTAGTGGATACAACATTATTAGTGTTTCCCCTTACTCTTCACCTCCCAGAGCTTGGGAACGTAGGCTCGAGCTTGGGCTTGCCCATTATTTTTTAAATGACACGTTCTGAGGCTCAATGTTTTTGGAATGACATATTCCAAGGCTCGAGGAAGAGTTTCAAAGGAATAGGGTCTCCACCTAATTCCCCTTCATATCAAAAATTGGGCATGTGGCTACTACTTTCTTATGGATACCTTTGCCACCTTGCCACCTAGAGCTTGGGTGTGCCCGATGTTTTGAGAATGACATGTTCTAAGGCACAGGGATGAGTTTCAAAGGAATGGGGTCTCCACCTAATTCCCATTTAGATAAACAAATTGGGCCTATGGATACCACTTTCTCAGGGATACCCCTACCTCCCTGCCTCCTAGAGCTCAGGAACCTAATCTTGACATGATGTTTTAAGAATGATGAGTTCAAAAGCCTGGGGATGAGTTTCAAAGGAATAGGGTCTCTACTTGATTCCCACTTAGATCATAAATTGAACATGTGGCTAGCACTTTCTTAGGGCTGCCCCCACCTCCCCACCTCCTTGAGCCTAGTGTTTCAAGAATGATGCATTTCAAGGCCCAAGGATAAGTTTTATTGGAATAAGATCTCTATCTGATTCCCCCTTAGATTATAAATTAGGCCTATGGTTATTGCTTTCTTAGGGTTACCCCTACCTCCCCACCTCCTGGAGCATGGGAACCCAAGCTCAAGCCTAGTTTTTTAGGAATGACATGTTTTGAGGCCTAGGGATGAGTTTTATATGAATGAGGTCTTTTCTCGATTCCCCCTTAGATCAAAAATTGGGCATGTGGTTGTCACTTTGTCAGGGCTTCCCCCACCTCTCATAGTTTGGACTTGTCTAGTGTTTTGGCAACTATGCATTCTGAGGCCTGAGGATAAGTTTTAGAGGAATGGGGTCTCTAACTAATTCCCCCTTAGATAAAAAATTAGGCCTTTGGCTACCAATTTCTTAAAGCTGCCCCTACCTCTTGGAGCCCCAAGACCTAGGCTTGAGCTTTGAGACATGTCATTCCCAAAATAACAAGCAAGCCCAGGCTCGAGCCTAAGTTCTTAGGCTCGAGGAGGTGGGGAGGCAAGGGTAATTCTAATAAAGTGACAACCCCAAGCTTGATTTCTAATATAAGGGGAAATTAGGTGAATACCTCATTCCCCTGAAACTCATCCTTAGGCTTTGGAACACATCATTCCCAAAACATTGAGCTTAAACATAGGTTCTCAAGCTCTAGGAAATGGGGAGGCAAGGACATCCCTAAGAAAGTGACAACTACATGTTTGATTTTCAATCTAAAGGGAATTAGGTGGAGATCTCATTCCTCTGAAACTCATCCTCAGTCCTCAAAACATGTCATTCATAAAACACCATGCTCTAGCCTAGTTTTTTAGGCTTTGAGAGGTGGAGAGACAGGGGTAGCCCTAAGAAAGCAACAACCACTTGGCCTTTTTTCTGATGTAAGCTAGAATTGGGAAAAGACTCTATTCCTACAAAAATCATCTTCAAGCCTTAGAATGCATCATTCCCAAAACACCAAGTAAGCCTAGGCTCTAGGTTACAGGGAGGCAAGGGCATCCCTAAGAAACCAGTAGCCATACGCCCAGTTTCTGATCTAAGTGGGAATTAGGCAGAGACTTCATTCCTCCAAAACTTGTCCTTGAGCCTTGGAATGCATTATTCCCAAAACATCGGGCAAGCCCAAGCTCTTAGAGGTGGGGAGGTGGGGGTAGCCATAATAAAATGCAATGACATTAGTAGGGAAACCCAACTCAAAATATGAAACACCTCAAAATATGGATGAGTTTTCAAAGAACGAGGTCTCTACCTAATTCCCACTTAGATAAAAAATTAGGCCTATGACTATTTCTTTCTTAGGGATACCCTTTCCTCCCCACATACTAGAGCTTGGGAACCTAGGCTAGAGCCTAGGCTTATCTAGTATTTCAAGAACTATGTGTTTTGAGGCCTGGGTATGAGTTTTAGAGCAATGGGGTCTCCACCCATTTCCCCCTTAGATCGAAATCTAGGCCTTTGGATACCACTTTCTTAGAGCTTCCCCCACCTCCCTACCTTTTGACGGTTAGGAACCAAGGATTGAGCCTAGGATTTCCTTATGTTTTTGGAATAATGTGTTTCGATGCCAATGGACAAGTTTTGGAGGAATGAGGTCTCCACTCGATTCCCCCTTAGATAAGAAATAGGGCTTGTGGTTATCACTTTCTATGGTTATTAGGTTTTAAAATGATGCATTATAGATGTTGAGGTGAGTTCTAGAAGAACTAGATCTCTACCCATATCCTCCTTGGATTAGGAATTGACCACCAACCTATGTTTGTGTTTCATGTAAATTTTCTCTTAAGTTCTAAGAAAGAGATAAAAGAAACTCGATACGACTATGGTTGAAAAACTTGTTTGTTTATGTGTGCATTGAATCAGAAGATTGTGAGAGCTCCTTTTTGGCTTGGGAGGATGACCTGCATAAGAAAGAGATTAGAAAATGGTTGTGTTAGTTAGGTAGGAAGGTGGATTGCCTAGCAAGCTAGATCCAAGAAATACATGACTTCCTTATAGGCTGTCAATCCACATTTTAAGATAATTTAATGTTGATAAAAGAAGGTTGCATAACAAATATGAAAGTACTTAATCTAGGTGGAATAAATACTTTTCCAAAGGAAATGCATTTAACAAAATAACATTAAGGTAAATGATAAACTATTAAAAATTTGATTCAAGTTAGGGTCAAGTTGTTGTTTTTGGTCTGTATAGTGACAAAGGTCAAGAAAATAAAGTTTGGTTGAGGTTGATAGGTGGTAGGTGCTTGCTAGTTTCTTGCTAGTTTTTGGTCTGATAGTGACCTTCAATGGTCAGGCTGACCACTAGTGGTTGAGTTGATCATTGGTGGTTAGAAAATTGATTATCAATGGTTACACAACTGATCATGGATGGTTACTATCGGTCTAGTCTGGGTCCAATAGCTTAGTTGGGTGAGGTTGATTGATTTGGTTCAAGGTTGGTTTTGGTTGGATGATGATAGCGAGACAGAGGGTGAGTCTCAAAAGGTTCTGGCTCAGAGGCTGAGCACTCAGATGGTCAAGAGGTTGGGTATTGGGTGTAAGATATAAAAAACTAAATTACTTAGAACAATGATAAAATACTTAGTTGATATCTTGATGAAGAAGAAGTTCATTGATGGAGATTGTAGGGGATGATTATTGATGATGATGATGATGATGATGATGATGATGATGATGGCAGATGTTGATTGATTGACCTACAAAAGAAACTCTGACCCATGAAGATGAAAGATGCAGATAGATCTTGATAATTACAGATGAATGGATGTGGATGGATCCTTTTTCACCTCTTGAAGCTCTTTTTTTATAGGAAAGAAGGGGAGGTGGAAGTGTAGGTTCAAGAGGGGTTCAACTCACATCTAAATTTAACTTGGACATGCATTGAGTCACACAAGCTAATTATAAAAAGCAAGTTACAGTTGATGCTGAAGTTAACTATTTAGGTGGTGGACAACTGACCATCAGTGGTCGAGCTGACCATCGATTATTAGACTATTGACCATTGGCAGTCAGACTGTTGACTCTTAACAATCAAAGTAATAACTATTGGTAGTTAAAGGTCAAAGGTTAAATTGGTCAAAAGGGTGGGTTTAGCTAATTGGAGGTTTAGAGGGATAAATGGCTATGAGGTGGTTCAAGGAGGTCAGGTTGTGACATGCAAATTTTTGGTGTGCAATTTTTTGGTGTCTTTAATTTGAGCTTGGTCTGTTAGTCTCCACTTGATTCCCCATTAGATTAGGAATTGGACATTGAGGCCCCCATTTTATTAGGGGCATCCTTGTGTTCCCACATTTTAGAGTCTGGAAACCTGGGCTCAAGCCCAACCTGTCAGGTGTTGGGGTGACACTTTCCTAGTGTTAGGGTGAATTCTAAAGGAATGAGATATTTTTCCATTTTCCCCTTGGATCAATAAATGCACATTAAGTACCCCATTTTTTTAGGGGTATCCCCATCTCCTTGCATCCCAAAGTCTAAAAACTTGGGCTACTAGGTGCTAGGGTGACACATTTTGGGTGTTGGGGTAGGTTTTAAAAGAACATAGTATCTACCTAGTTTCCCCTTGGATCGAGAATCAGGCACTGAGGCCTCCATTTTCTCAGGGGTGCCCTCATTTCCATGCCTCTTAGAGTCTAAAAACTTAGGCTCAAGCTCAAGCTATCCGGTATCGGGGCAATATATTATGGGGTTTGGTGTGAGTTCTAGAGGTATGAGGTATCTATCATATTCCCCCTTGGATCCATAACTTTATGTCAAGGCCCCTATTTTCTTAGGGTTACCCCCATATCCCTATCACCCATAGTTTGGAAACCTGAGCTCAATCTCAGGTCGTTTGGTGTTGAAGCAACACATTCTGGGTATCAATGCTAGTTCTAAAGGAATGGGGTCTCTACACATATCCCCATTAGATTAGGAACTAGGTGCCAAGGACCCCATTTTATTAAGGGTACCCCTATGTCCTTGCTTCCATAGGTTTAGAAGTTGGGTTGAGTTCAGGTGCTAGGATGATGCACTCCAGTCGTCAGGGCTAGTTTTAGAGGAATGGAGTCTCTGCCTGGATCCCACTTGGATTGGGAGTTGAGTGCCTCACACCCCAATTTCTTTATTAGGGTTGATCCCATATCTACTTGTACAACACTAAGTATCAACCCCCAAATATTTTACATTAGCTTCTTTAATTTATTTTTACAACTTCAATGATTTTTTTTAGAATACTTACTTAAATTTAGGCTGATATGATGAAGTTAAGAAAAAAACTAAAATTGAAATAACTTAAGTTTAGTTGATCACATAACCCCAAAATTTTTACTGTAGGTTACTTGAATGATTATAAAACTTCTGTAAAAACATTACTAAAAATTATGGATGATAAAGGGAAGTTCAAAAGAAACACTAAGATTAAAATAGCTCACACAAAACTAATCACCAACCCCCAAATATTTTACTAGAGCTTCTTTTATTTATTTAAAACTTTAGTTAAAAAATTACAAAATAATTACCTAAAATTAGGATTATATGATGAAGTTAGGAAAAAACACTAAAATAGGAATAACTCATGTCTAAATGATGAAATAAATGTTTAATTGTCTCAGGTTCAATCCTTGATTTACTTGTGGTGTGTGGAGTGGGGCCTTTACACACCACCTACAGTCTGAAGTGGCCATAGGGACACCTTGAGGTAAGGGTCAAACTTCTCTATGTATTCCATGTAGATCACAGTAGGGTGATTAGGCTGTAGATCATTTGGTGAACATTACAGACCTACGCCCACCCCAATTAAGATTCAAATGTAGATTACATTTTATCCAATGAGATGTGGGTGGAGTGGTTAAGATGCTTAGTTATGTCTAGCCCCACCCAGGTTGAAATCTCAAAGGGCATGCTAAACCGGTGGTGGTCATTGGAGATGTTCAGATGGTTTGAACTACTGATGATGTTGGCATTGTTGGTGATAGTGTCCCATTAGGTGATGTTAGTGAGGCTGGTAGTGGACGTTGGTGATTATTGTAAGGGAAATTTGGGCCTCTTGTTTGTGTCCCAAACTGGTTCAAAGTTCCAGTCCAAAAGTGATTACTTGTATCAAAAAAATAAAAATAAAAATGATGAAAGAAATTCAAAATTTATAATGTAGTTACCCTTAATGATTGTAAAACTTCTACAAAAACTTTACAAAAAAATTCATGAAATTATAGTAGATAAGGTGAAGTTCAAAAGAAACACTTAGATAAAAATAACTTGCACAAAATTGATCATCAATCCACACATATACTAATGTAGCTTCTTTATCTTATTTTCAACTTCATTGAAATTTTTTGGAGAATACTACTTAAATTTAGACAGATATTAGAAAGTTAATAAAAAACAATGAAATTGCAATAACTCAAGTCTAGATGATCACAAAAACTCAAATTTTTTATTGTAGCTTACTTGAATGATTATAAAACTTATGTACAAATATTACTAAAAATTTCTTAAAATTATGACCGATAAAAGGAAATTCATAAGAAACGCTAGGATAAAAACAATTCACACAAAACCAATCACTGACCCCCCATATATTTTACTATAACTTCCTTGACTTATTTTACAACTTCGATTAGAGAATAATACTTAAATTTATGTTGATATCATAAAGTTAATAAAAAACCATGAAATTGAAATAACTCAAGTATAACCAATCATAGAACCCCAAAATTTGTACTATACCTTCCTTGAATGATTATAAAACTTCGATAAAAATATTATTGATTTTTCTTAAAATTATGGCCGATAAAGGGAAGTTTAGAAAAAACGCTAGACTAAAATAACTCACAAAACTAATCACTGACACACAAATATTTTACTGTAGCCTCCTTGACTTATTTTACAACTTTAGTGGAAAAATTAAACAATACTTGCTAAAATTTTGGTTGATATGACAAAGTTAAGACAAAACCTTAAAATTACAATAACTCAAATTTAGTTAATCAAAGAACCCCAAAATTTTTACTGTAGCTTCCTTGAATGATTATAAAACTTTTGTAAAAAATTATAGAAAATTTATTAAAATTATGTTGATAAAGGGAAGTTGCGGGTGTCGGGGCGAGTTCTGGAGGAATGGGGTCTCTACCTGATTCCCCCTTAGATCGAGAATCAAGAGTTGAGGCCCCCAAATTCTTTCTTACGGGTACCCCCATCTCTCCGCCTCCCGAGGCCCAAAAACTCAATCTTGAGCCCAAGCTCTTAGGTGTCAGGGCAATGTGGATGGGCTATAAAAAATTCTTAAGGATTACCAGAGTATTTATGAATGATTATATAAATATATATCTGCTCTTATGATGCTTCATTTTTTAAAGATGTCTATCACAAATTTTGAAGGGAAATGTTGAATTCAAAACTGTCATTAAATTTTTACCTCACACAGAAGGTCGACCATCAAATTTAACCTCCATATGGAAGGACTGATAAAAAAAAGTATATTTGGATATAATTCCTTTGAAAGTGGATTTAATAAATGATATTTTTTTCATTATTTATGAGACATTATGTATAACATGTATGTGAAAGCACACTTCTTACCATAAAAAATAAGTTCGAGTTATTATTGGGATTATGTCTTTCCATTCAAACAACCAAATATTTAGGGTATACCAATTAAATAGTCGAGACATTAAAAAATAAAGAAGATAACATTGAACTATTTGAATGCTTTGTAACCCCTTCACTTAGACTCACAAGCGTTGTTAGTATCTAAGTTATTATCACGATTAATATATTGTCCTTTCGAGTTGTAGTCACACCACAAAGATATTGTCCTTTATAATTTCTACCATCAACTAGGAAATATAAATTAAACCCTCGCACAAACACCTTTTTACCATGCAAAATCACACATTTAACATAACACAACAAAAAAATTAGTGTTTAAATTAGTAAAACAAAATAACAATATTATAGTAGAGTATAACCTAAAAAATACCTTCATTCAACTAAATATTAACTACGCTTCAATACAATAAATATTCATATCAAATATTTTGATGTATTTGATCATGTGATTACAAGTAATGCATATGCCAACATAAAAACTATGATCTACAAATTATAACTACAATTACTATAATCTTAAATTCTAGAGAGTGCAACGCTCATAAGTATTTAAACTCTAAAGGTATACAATAAAATACATCAATAAAACATGCCAAAGTTACTTAACCTAGCAGTACTAAAATTTATGATCTAGAACATCAATGAAATACACATATTTTTCTTACTAGAAATACAAAGGAAGAGGAGGAATGGAACAAGATGAATAAATTTATCCATATTTGCGTTGATCCCAAAAAATAAAAAAATGGATGGATGGAGATGAAGAATGATGGAGGGAAGATGATAATTTATATTTGTAACTCTATACATTCATATTCACTACTGTGAAATAAAAATATTATGAATACACACGTTAACTAACAAATTTGTTGATTATTAATCTAATATAGGTAGAAGGATTAATTAGGGTCATTGTGGCACTACATAAACTCAAAATAGTGTGACATGTTCTTCTTAATTCTATTCCTCCTTTTGGAATTTTATAAAACTTGTTTCCCTTCTTAAATGACAAGTGAATTCAAAATTTTCTTTTTCTAACTAGCGATTTTTCAAATTACACTTCTAGGTCAAATTTGAAACCCTTGAAAGCACTAGGAAGGGCTCAATTTTTTATTACTATTGGTCATATATCACATTAACTAATGAATTCATTGTGAATTTATAGTTGTCTAGTGATATATTAGGCTGATCTAGTTGCACCATTACATCGGGCATGACAAAATATTTTAGAAAAATGGGACTCCAATCTCCAACATATATTTAAGATATTATTCTTTTTTTATCAATTTCTTTAAGCAATTTAAAAAAATAAAACATATATCATAGTCAAATGGATGTCAAATTTAATGTTGAAACTTCTCTATAGCAATCGATTGAATATTATAATTAAGATCAACCATTAATTATAAACATCTTATATATTACAATCCACCATGATCCCAATGACCATTATTAATCACCACAATTACTATTTCTTAATTTCTATATAACTTTAGTAGTTAAAGACAAACTCAATTTTTTTTTGATGAAATATATCCATATATTAACTAAACATAAATATACAAATAATTCACAAAAAAATATAGGCAATATGAAAGCACGTCACATCACACTAGGCCAACCTCAATTAACTGACTCATGCCATCACCATACTTAAACTAGGTCATTTTGTTTGGAGTGGAGTTCCTAATGGTAAAAGTTTTTATCATTACAATTACACCTCAATGGTTTTCTTTTAATTTCAGTCTCCAAAGTTATTATTTATGCATATTTATGAGTTGCAAAATTTTAAATTTTAAATGTTAATTAATTATTATATTTTTATTTTTGTTTCTTAAAAATATAAATATATATTTATTTTAATTATAAATTTACGCTCTTTGAAAATGATGGGAAGGACTCAATTTTTATTATTATTTGTCACATATCATATTGATTAATGAATTCAATGTGTTTTTTGTGAGTTTATAGTTGTTTGGTGATAGATTAGGTCAATATAATTGCACCACTATATTGAACGTGACAAAATATTTTGAGAAAAAGGGCTTCAATCTCTACTGTATACCTTATATATTATTCTTTTTTTATCAACTTCTCTAAAAAAAAAAATTTCCATATGACTACCAAATGGACATCAAATTTAGTGCTAAAACTTTTTTCAATAATTAATAAAACAAAAAAAAACTTATCACTACAATTACTATTTCAAAATTTCTATATAATTTTAAATTTAAAGTCAAACCTCAATTAACCACCTCCTACCATCACCATACTCAAACTAGATCATTTTCTTTAAAGTGGACTTCCTTATGAAAAAAGTTTCTATCATTACAATTACATCTTAATAATTTTTATATAGTTTCAATCTTTAAAATTATTATTTGTGCATATTTATGTTGTAATTATTTTAATTTTAAAATGTTAATTCTTCAATAAAAAGGAAAGAACTTTTAATTTATTTTTTTATTTTTTAAATAAATTTTTATTTCAATTGACAAGACTTCAACTAATTAAATTATAAAAAATAATTAATTTATTATAATTAATTACAAAAGAAAAATACTATCAAACTAAACTTAAATAAAAATTATATCAAACTCATTCTATAAAAAGTGCAAAGTACACCTATAACCAACTAAAAAATATTAAAGTTTTAAATTTTACATACCTAAATATTATCATATTTAAATTCAAGTATTATATTGCACAAGGATAAATATCCTTTGAACCTGGTCTCTTCTTTTATAATGTGGGTTCTTTGCACTAGGAAAAATTATTTTTAAAAGATTTTGTGTAGACTTCGGGTCTCTAGTTCTTTGGTTGCTTTAGGATTTTCTTCCATTCCTGGTTTCCTTTTTATGATCTTGAAGTGGAGAAAATTTATGCTACTTTTATTTGGATGAGGTTTTATAATATCCACTCATTTTGAGGAATGATGAAAATTATATTAAAATTTTAGTAAGTTGGGTGGGTTTTTTTGTGAGACTGGACGAAAGCTTTATGGGTGAGAGGTTCGTGAGAACTTGTTCCAGTTTAGACCTCTCCAAGCCTCTTTGCCACTTAGTCAAGCTCTGTTCTCCCCATGGAACATGGGTTCAATTCATCAACTTTGAAGGGTTTCCTTTCAGATGTTTTTGTTGCAACTTTATCGGGTATCGTGCTATTGGGTGTTCCTCCAAGAACTTTTAAGCATGGACACTTCACCCTAGGTTGGTGTGGATGAAAAAACAAAGAGCTTCAAATCAAGATTTTCTTTGGGGCAACCATGACATTTTTTCCCAGTCTTCTAGGTCTCTTCCACCTCTCTTGGAGCTCCTCCCCTCCTAGAGAGACTTTCTCGAGGGAGAGGTCTAACCCTGTGGAGGTCTCCTTTCCTACCCTGTCATTTTGGAGGGATGCTTCCCCTGTCCGTTCCCCTTTACCGAAACCAAAAGCTCCTTTGGATTCCACTGTCAAAAAGAAAGAAAAGAAAACGGACGTTGAAAGGCTTCCATTGGATGTTGTTGATTTGGTCAAAGAAAGATCTCAATGGACAATAGAATGTTCTCTCTCTTAAGAGAAGAAAAATCCAGACCATTAGATAATTTTGTAGCTTCTCGTGCATCAGATTGGTTTGTTTGGTCCCTTTCAACCTTGTTTTGCATTGAATCTGGGGAGTGGTTATCTTTTTTGCAACACTTCCCCTATTTTCTCTACTTTTTAGCTAATGTTTGACAGAAGGTTAATGATTGTGCTACGTGCTGGGAATTTTTTCGCTGAAAGTTGTATACGTTGTTTTTCCATGACTATGACCTTGTTGATTTTAGTGTTTACGTTAATTTTGTTACTATTTCTAAAAGTACTTTGTATCAGATGCTGGAGTCCTATCAAAACTCTCCATCTACCTTATCAAATAAAACATAAACCAATTACGTTTAGACAAATCCATATTATTACGTAGTCAGTCAACGAGCCAGTAAAATATCGTGGAAGCCAATTTCCTCTAAACCTTCATCTTCTCTGTGCTATAGCCACTCCTCTTTCTGAGATTCAGACAAACAAAGGTTTTCTAAGGTAATGGTTTCTATTAAATTTTGGGAACTAGTTTTTCTCTGAGTTTTTTTTCCAATTACCTTTATACCAGTTTCCTTCAATGGCTTGCAGTTTGATTTTTTAACATCAATCAAAGGTTTTTTTAAAGGTCAGGACAAGCTTCCTATTTAACAGGGTAAACTTCATTGGTAATTGTTTGTTTGATTGGAAGCAGCAGCTATGTACTCTGGGATGTCAAGAATTGTGGCCATCAGGAGACAAATACAACATTTTAATCAAGGAATTATATACGCCCATTTCACTGCTTACAAAAGCACTGCTGCATCTCAAGCACAAGGAACTAGTAATGAACTGCAAGAGCCTCATATAGGTGCCAAGATCCAGCCTAAAGAAGATTCTCAGCCTACCAAATCTATTGAACAGGCCAACGGCAAGGATCATAAATTACCACATTCCAGCTATTGGGGATTATATCCTGCCACCATAAAAAGGGGAGATGGATCTAATTGGCCATGGAATTGCTTCAGAGTGAGTAGTTAAGTCTTTTTATTTTTATGTATTTGGTGTTCCCTCAATGCATCATTATGTAACATCATTGTCTGGGAATCAGATGTTTTTCATTAGGATTCCTTTGGTGGTTTTTTTCACTAGGATTCCTTTGGTGGTTTCCCTTTATCTGACTGTACCAGTCATCTTCACCTTAAGCTTCCAAAATTTGTTTCCCAAGAGTAGCTAGGAGTTTAGATATTGTAATTAGATTTCCCTTATCTGACTGTACCACTCGTCTTCACCTTAAGCTTCACTTTTGAGTTTAGACATTGGAACTAAATATCCTCATCGCCACTTTAGAATCATTTTGAGTTTATATAACTCTCATCTTCACCTTGAGCTTCACATCTGAGTTTAGACATTGGGATTAAATATCCTCATCACCACTTTAGAGTAATTTTGAGTTTATATAACTCTCATCTTCACCTTGAGCTTCACTTCTGAGTTTCGACATTGGGACTAAATATCTTCATTGCCACTTTAGAATAATTTTGAGTTTATATAACTCTCATCTTCACCTTGATCTTCGCTTCTGAGTTTAGAAATTGTGACTAAATATCCTCATCGCCACTTCAGATTAGTTGAGTTTATATACCACTTATCTTCACCTTGAGCTTCCAAAATCTGTTGCCTAAGAGTAGTTCAGAGTTCGGACATTGCAATTGGACATCCTTGTCACCCCTTCAAAACAGTTCAAGTGTAGACATAGCAGCTAGATATCTTTGTTGACTAAGAGCATCGGCAACCCTATTTGCATTGCCTTGCAGGTAACTTATCTCAAAAGTATCAAGTCAATCTTCATGACCCATATTTCATGAATGGTGATTCACAAAAAACCATCATGAATGGTCCACTTGGCATTCACTGCACCTAGGTGATGCTCACATAGATAAGACTTTTTATCTTTTTTTTAATGCTTGTGCTAATATGAGTCAATCCTTATGACCCGTGTTTCTTGAGTAGTTTTCATGAAAACCCATCTCTGACAAGCTTGAATGCTCTACTTTTTGCTTGTTGCATCTAGGTAATGCCGACAGAGATAAGCTTTGTATTGTTGTTTATTTAATGTTTATGCTAATATAAGTCAATCTCCATGACCCATGTTTCATGAGTAGTGTACATAAGAACTACCTCTCATAAGCTCAAGTGGTCTATTTTGCATTCATTGTATCTAAGTGATGCTCACAAATATGAAGCTTTTTCTTATTTTTACTTAATTCTCTTGATCTAATGCTTGAGCTTTGTACTGCAGCCTTGGGAAACATATACTCCCAATGTAAGCATAGATCTGTCAAAGCACCATGTGCCCAAGATGTTTCTGGATAAAGTTGCATACTGGACAGTTAAAATCCTCAGGGTGCCAACAGATGTGTTCTTTCAGGTATGAACATCAACATATCAGTAGGTCATGTAAATTAAAGGGCTAAATTGCATTCAATGCTTCTATGGAGCAGCAACAACTTATCTAACCTTCAATTAGCTAACCCTCAAAATGGATGATGCAGGGCATTTATGATTTAGTAGAACTTGCATAATTAGAAGAAGATTGCATGTTATGGATAAAAGCAAAAGACAAGATGTCTTGGATTGCCTTTGGAATAAAACGCTAAAGCCTTTCCTGTTATATGTTATGAAAAAGGGCATTTATATTTAAGTGGAACTTGTATAATTAGATAGATTTGATGTTATGGGGAAAACAAAAAAGAGAGACATATTTCTTTTAGAATTGAAGTATTGTTTTCATATAATTCCAGAAAAACAACTTTATTTAAGATAGATATTTTTATAAAGCAAGAAAAAAATTCTGCAAAAGCAATTTAACATGTAAACTCTTCGGTTCCACAAATTAAGATGACGTTGAATTTAGTATGGACTGAGGGAGTTTGTATTCTGTCTCATTCAACTCTTGCAATTGTAGGTGCTCATTTGTTTTTGTAGTTAAAGACGGAGTGAGTGAGTCTCTACTCGGGCTCAATCAGCTCGTACAATTGTAGGTGCTCATTTGTTTTCATAGTTAATATTGATTGTGGATAATTCAATAGGCTTTTCTTGTAATTCCTTGTCTATTAAATGGCCTACATCAATTGTCCAATTTTCCAGAACTTGTCATCACACTTATAAATGCGAGTCCAGAAAAAAATCCCAGAAAAAAGACCGAACTGGATATTGTAGCCTCTCTGGAGGTTTACCCTGTATTGGCCTAGAACACCACTCCTGGAAGGAATTAAAACACCACACCCGACTCCCAAAGGAATTGAACTTCGTCATTTTCCATTTACTCTCGTTTGACAAGAGGTTTAACATGTATTGTGTGATATGATTTCAGGATTCAACTGCGTAGTTTCGAGTCAACCTCCATTGATCCATATTTCATGAGTTACTTAATTCACAAGAATCCATCTCTTATGAGTATGAATGGTCCACAGCACTCATTGCATCTAGGTGATACTCACATGGGCCAAGTACCAAGACTTCTCAGGGAGGTCACCCATCCCAATACAACTCCAGCTCAAGCATGCTTAATCATCAAGTTCCCCCACAATCAATCCCAATTGTTACTTTGGTTTTAGCAGACTTAGTAAATTTACACTTATCTGCCTGAATGGAGGTTTAACATGTATTTTAGATTCCAAAAATAATCAATCCACTGTCTTTGAACTTGTAAATATAAATCCATACCTGGTACAACATGCCACTCCTCAAAGGAATTGAACTTCCGCCATCCTACTTGCAGGTTTGCAACTATGCAAATCCACACCAAAAAACACCAAACCAAGTTTCAGTGAGTCATACCAAAATGTAACACTCACCAGAACACGACCAAAAAATTACACACAGATGCACCAAAAACACGACTAATTTCTTCTTCTTCTTCATACTTCTTTTCAAAATAGCATAACTGTACTTGGTCAAAAGACAAACACATTGCCAATTTTTCTTATTGCACACAAGTCTTTCACAGAACTTTGTCGTTACCCTTACAAATTTGTAACATTGATGATATGGGTCATCTTTAAGGCTCGGTAAATTGCTCTGCTTCAAATAGTAACAAATACATGTATATGGCCTCATTCATTTGATTTTTCGCATTTTAATTTCCTAAATAGTTATTGCATTCATACTGAAATGGATGTGGCAATCTAGCCTAGATTTGGTTGAGGACGACTTATAATGGACAGGTGTAATGTGGTCTGCAGAGGAGATATGGGTGCAGGGCCATGATGCTGGAAACTGTGGCTGCTGTGCCAGGAATGGTGGGAGGAATGCTCCTCCACTTAAAGTCACTTCGGAAATTTGAGCACAGTGGTGGATGGATAAAGGCCCTGCTAGAAGAAGCTGAAAATGAACGAATGCATCTCATGACCATGGTAGAGGTTGTCAAGCCCAAGTGGTATGAGCGAGCATTGGTTTTAGCTGTACAAGGAGTATTTTTCAATGCCTTTTTCCTTCTTTACATGGCTTCACCCAAACTGGCTCACAGAATAGTGGGTTATCTGGAGGAGGAGGCCATCCATTCCTACACAGAATTCCTTAAGGAGCTTGACATTGGTAACATTGAAAATGTTCCTGCGCCTTCCATAGCCATTGATTACTGGAGGCTTTCCAAGGATGCAACTCTCAGGGAAGTTGTGGTTGTTATCAGGGCCGATGAAGCTCACCATCGAGATGTTAACCACTTTGCATCTGTAAGTAAAATTAAGCTCCTGATTTTGCAAAAACTAATACTTTTTTAACTATATGTATCTTCCTGAGTTCAAACTTCACATTATGCTTCTTTTTTAAGGCATTCCGGATTTTCTCAGCCTCTTCTGCTGGGAAATTCATCAAGTTCAGCAAGCAGCTGTGCCCTAAAAAAGTAGAATATATATACAATATGGAAACCGAAATAAAAATCAGTGCTGTTTAACCTATTGGATCCATTGGGAGCTAAGCTTCAGAAGTTTGGGGAAAAGTGGTATAATGGGGGAAAAATTAAAGGTTTAACATGAACAGCTAGAAGCTGCTCTTCAAAGTTCTCTAACCCCTGATATCTAACATAACTTTTTCCGAGGCTTAGTCTTTGGCTTGCAAAACTCAGTTAATAGGCCATGACTACACAGGGAACTAAACTGCAATACATGCAGGTTATTATTATTTTCTGTATAATATATGATATCCTGAAGCGTTCCAATAGCAAATATGTGTACCTATACCGAAGTGAAAGTATATGACCAGATTTGGGCACATTTATTGCAGCTTGGCTTCTTGGTGGGCATTACCACCTTGGCCAATCTGGAATGGATTTCTTACTATGTGCTATTCTCTCTCTATATGTTGTGTGTACATAAACAGTGCAAAGTTCCACTACCCTTTACCGTGTAGGATAGGGAAACCCCACAGAATCGTATAAACATCCCAATTCTTTTGATCTCACATTCTCTTGCCAGACAGGATAGAAAAAATAAACATATGATGAAAACGCAAACAATTTCACATGGTTTTAGTGCCAACCATTAACTCTTAAAGGATTGCAAAGTGGCACTAGTAGAATACTTATTACCCTGCTACAGGGTCCCCCCTTCTTTTTAAAATTTAAAATGCTGACAGTTATAACAACAGTCAGAGCTGTAAAAACTAAGAAGTCAGAACAACAACATGACAAACCTTACAATTACATTTTCAGTTTTCCAGAAAAGCTCACTTGATCATCGTCGAGCTTTCTAATTTGCTTCTCAAGCTTTACCATTTGCTGATTTAAATCCAGGTTGTGAGCAAAACTTTCCTGAGCAACCTGGAAAGATTATGCAAAGCTTTTAGTTAGAGGTCATATACTACTTTCTGCTTGTGTTGTTGACCACTACGGTTGAAGATTTTTGGTAGCTTAGTTTTAGAAATATAAGGTACTCTATTGGGGCATGTATGCCCAGAAGTCTAAGCATACTTAGGTGTGTGTGTGAGGGGACGGTGGGCTCGTAGGCTGAATGCTACTTTGTAGTCCAAGCACATTTAGGAGTGTAGGCCACTAACACATGGTAGAATTTAAAAGGATCATTTTAAAAAAAAAATATTATACCTTTTTTTTTTTTTTTGGTTATACAGGAGAATCAGTAACGTTTTTTCATTTTTTACTACTGGTCAAGGGTTCGAATCTGTGATGTTGTCATTATAACTCTCGTCTCTTCTCAGTAAATACGGTTTAGAGTGAGGGAGACTCCCGACGGCTCGATTTGGAATTGCTGTCGTCAGGCTGGTATGCATGCAGCAGTACCGGGTGAGTCTACTTTCATTACCCCAGCATGACTTGCCTCCAAGGTTTTAAACCTGGGTCTCCTCTTAATTTTCTATACCATACTAACAAACAACAAACACCTCATGCCATGTTACCATAGGCATATTTAAGAAGAATAAGAATGAGTAAGAAGAATGAGTGTGCTTTCTTTTGAGAAGCATTGACTTCTATCATTACCCTGATAATGGGTCTTGCATAGAGATCCCAAACATCAGACCTAATATTACCCTATGCAGTTGATCCTAGAGAACTCATAATACTACTCACTGATAATTTGGCGGTAGAACAAAGTGAACACCTATTTGGGTGACATGGCAAGATACCCATCCTATTTGATTAGTTTGATTTGTTTTGCTTTAAAATTTACCATCAATCATGAAGGTTTTTATAGTGTCATCCTCAAATTCGCCACTTCCCTGTCTGCTATTTTTGTTTAACACAAACTGTATCTATAGCTAAGATCTATTTGCATGTTTCTTACAATTATATATTAATAGTTGGAGTAATAGATCATGATGTGATTTTTTGATGTTTCAGGATATTCAATTCCAAGGGAAAGATCTGAGCAATTATCCAGCCCCTGTTGGATACCATTAATTCTAAAATTTGTATGTTCTATTTCCTTTTTAAGGTTCAATCTGTATTTCCTCAAGTAGAGTTCTAATCAGCGGACAAACAAAGTTTTATAGCCTTCATGATTAACTATAATTTCTTCTCTTCTATTCATATGGAATGGTTTGTGATCGGTAGGCATAGATGGATCCATGCCCTTCAGTAGGTAAAGAATGTTAATGGTTATTATGTCACCATATCGTTTTTCTAAATGCTGGCTTCACTTAGAATAAAGTCTTGGTTGAGCGGTCGTCAACTCTGGCCAATCATTATAAGATTTGATGATTTTTTCAATATTAATTAGATGTTAGATTAAATCCATATGCAGGATTTATTGATGTATATACAAATCAATTTACATATTAAATGTGTTGTTCAAGTTACTTGTTTTATTTGTTATTTATTTTTATTTTTTTGTTTAGGTTTTTTCCTTTTTCTTAGGATTCTTTACACGTTTTTGTATGAAATTATATTTCACAATTTAAGATTAAAGGAGAGCAAATATTACACTAAATAAGCTAAAAAGACTATTCATTTCACATTCCTAAAAGTGACCTTTCCTATTCTTAAGGAAACAGAGAGTTTATTGAAGAAGATAAAAGCTAGACACCTACGCTAAAGACTTAGGATTAATAGCAACTATATACAATATTGTTACATCCTTCCCTTAATCTACAGGGGTTTTTGTCAGAGCAAGATTAAGGGATCTTTGTCAGAGCAAATATTTCTTTAAAGTTAAAAAAAAAAAAATCGTCCAAACGTTTATGCAGGGTGTTTGTTGGTTGCTCTGCTGTAAGGCAATGTTGCAACTTGACACTATTATCTTTCACATAGTGCCGAATTAAATAAAACTTAGTATTGATGTGCTTAGTTCGATCGTGAAAGACTAGATTCTTTGCCATTTGGATTGCAGAAGTGTTGTCAATCATGAGAGGTGTTGATGAACCCTATTGCTCTTGTAAATTTGAAAGAACCCTTCTCAGCCATAAGATCTCTCTAGTTGCCTATGACGTGGCCATATATTCTACTTTTGCTGAAGAAATTACCAGCACTAATTTCTTTTTGTATTTCTAACTGACAACCGTTGTTCCCAAATTCATCAGAAACCCTAAGTTGAACTTTCCATTTTCATGATCATCAGCGTAGTCGAAATCTGAATATCCAACCAGTTTGAAGTCTCTTGTCTTGGAGTATTTGAACCCAAAATTATGTGTTCCTATGAGATATCTGAGGACCCTTTTTATTGCTACCCAATAACTGTCCCTAAGTTGCATGAATCTTGAGAGGACACCATAATGAAACCGAAATCTAACAAGACAAATAAAATTACCAATAGGCCAAGATTCTGAACAATAACTTGTATTGATTCATATTGAAATGACTTGAAATAATTACAAACCCAAACCATGCTTAAATAAACCTCAACTCAAAAATTCGAGTTTATATGTAAAAATCGAAAAAAAACTAAAATATAAAAAAAAATCATATTTTTAGAAAAAACTAAAATCTAAAAAAAACTACTATTTTTGGTAACTTTTGCATGAAAGCACGTGCGACCCTAAATTTTTTCCTAAATATCTTAAATGTTAAAGTTAGCCTATGGGACGAAATTCAACTGAAGTTGATGTCCGGTTCTAAAGATATACAATTTCTAAAAATAGAAAATTCTCAAAAAAATATTAAATGTTAATTTTGGACCCTCAAATGATCATGTTTGGCCTTTGAAAAATTTCAGAATCAAAACTAAGAGGATAGAGTGCCTTAGGGCATAATCGAACTTTTTGATACGGTCGTTTTGGTGTGAAGAAGAGCTCCAACGGAGTTACAGGTCAAAAGTTATGGCCTCCAAAAGGTTGGCCTATTTTTTTCCACATCACACTAACTGCAAATAATATATTTGGTTGAGTTTTGGTCATATAAATAAGACTTCCAATGAGTTGTTTGTATTTAGTAGCATCAACCAAATCTATTGAATCTTTGGATTTGTTCCATGGGTGTGCTGAGAAGCTTACAATCTTCCATTATGAACTTGCTTAAAATGTCATCACCATATTTTTTGTTGCGTGATGAAGAAATACTTTAATTTTTGAATTATTTCAATACCCAACTAGTAATGAAGGTAACCCAAATTAGCCATTTCAAAAAAATTCATCAACTCTGATTTGAACTTTGCAATGTATCGTTCATTGTTCCTTGTGACGAACAAATCATCAACATACACCATTACAATTACAAGTATTTTGTCAACTGTTTTTATGAAAATAATTACATCTTTAAACTCAAAATGTTTGAAGTTCATGTTCATGAGGTGCTCAGCTAGTTTGTCGTACCATGCTTGAGGGGATTGTTTCAAACCATACATCAATTTTTTGCAATTTTCACACCTTGTGTTCTTGTCTATTTAATGCAAAACCTTTGGGTTGTGTCATGTACAAATTTTTCTTGAGGTCACCATTCATGAATGCAGCTTTAATGTCCATTTGACAAACTTTCCATCTGTTGTGAGCTGCTAGACCAACATGGTTCGAATGATAGTCCATATTGGTGTAGGTGCAAAGGTTTTATTGTAATTAATTCTTTATTTTTGCGTATATCCCTTTGAGACAAGCTTTGCTTTGCACTTATTGAGTCATCATCTTTGTATTTGTTGCGGTAGACCCATTTGCAGTCAATAGGTTTGCATCCATATGCAGGTGTTGGCTTGAAAAATTTTCAGGGAGATAAATTAGTGACTTTGAGTTAGTAGTGTGGGAACCGAGTCCTTGGGTTAGTTAAAAACACAAGAAAAAGTCCCTCTCCTATTAATATGCAGAGCTACCTTTATTGAAAGCCAAAAAGAGAAAAGTAGAGGAAAAACTATTCACAACTATTTACAACAAAATATTTTTTATGGGGGGTTTTTAACTTTTAACTGAAAAGTACATAAACGAGATAGAAATGAAATGAAGGGAATATAGGGGAGAAGGGGAAAATGAGAAAGGAAAGGAGAAATGAAAAATGAAATTATTCTAGTTAATTAAACACAGAAGATACTATGATAACCCTAGAAAAGATGAAGGAGAACTCTGGATAGCTAAACACAAAGACTCACCAGAATAGTCCAAGATTTAAGGTGTAGTAGAGAAAGCTTTTTTCATAAAAATGAGATGGGAAAGATATATACTAAACATACGAATAAAATACATACACCAAGGAGATTGAGTAACCTTACAAAGAAACATATTCAACAACCTTATATTTCCCAATAAAAATAAGAATAAAATCATATTCTTAATCTCGCCAAGGATTCTCAATGACAAAGTTCCTAATATAGACTCATTAGAACTTTCTACACTTCAGAACTTCACATTCATTGACTATCTAACAATAACATTCTAACAAAATGAAAGAACACGAATCAAAATGAACTAACATACTCATGCATATCATCATTCAAAAATTCTTATGGAACGAAGTCTTGTAAATCATTTCTTTAGTGATTCTTCATGGGACTGTACATATAGATTTCTTCCTTCTACTTGCAAAAGTTCTACTGTCAAAAAACCAACTGGCATAAAGCCAACCTGAGCCTAGTTGAAGCTCCTTTACAAATGAACTCCAAGATCTTATTTATAGGTTACAATGGGTGTAACCACCCACAACCACCTCCATAACCATCTTCATAACCACCTTTATGGTAAAAGGTTTATATTTTACAGTTACTTTATCTCAAATGACATTCAAAAGGTAAAACATGATATTTCTAAGTTATTACAAAAAGTGCAATAGAGAAATATAAAGACATAGAATTTTGGTGGTTATTGAGAAAAAGACAAGTCCTTTTACTAAGTAGAACCCTGTTTTGCAGCTATGACAATATTTGATTCCTCTTGCTTTGTCGATTTTTATTTCTCCCTTAGGTATTCCATCTTGACATACACTGTAATTTTTTTCCCATCTTCCCTTGTCAGAGATTCCCTTTTGTATGAACAACATCTCTAATCCAAACACCACATTGAGCAAACAAGTTTTGAATATTTATTTAATCTATTTTTATCACCATACTCTTCTTGACGTGTCTAATGACCCCTTAGTACCATCACATGAATTAAATTTGGAAGCCTCCGCACACAAGCAGTCATACCTTGTGATGCAAGCTTTGACTCTTCAATACAAAGAACTATCCATGTGTTCTTAAAATTCATAGGTGCATGACATGAATTCCAATTCATACACATGCCATTGTTCCAAATTTGTTTTCACTTCAAGGAGATTTTCATCTTCGTTTATCATTATGTCATGTGCCTCACCTTTTTCACTCTTATATATAAAAAATTTGACTGTGGATTACTCACCACCAGACTTGTTGCATTGAGATGAAGTTGTCAAATTTTCATACACCCCATCGACTTGAATAGAAGGCTTATTGAGATTATTGTGAAGCATAATCCCTTCCAAGGCCTTTTGAAAAGCCTTTACAAAATTGGAGCCTTTTCCCTTAAAGCTTTCTTGAAATTTACATTGATCTGCAAATGAATTCACTCATGCAAACAAAGCCACCTTCAATTCTTTTATTAACCAAGTTGTTTTCACTTATGGCTCTTTCATCCACAACCTGTGCAGGCCACCATGAACATTGAAAACCTCTGTCAAATTCATAGAGAACTTGCAGAGTATCAATAGTGTATCCAAAGTAGCCAAAACTATCATTCCATGCAAAACTACGAGTTTACCTGCTCAAAACAAGCTTTCAAAGCCTCAAACCCATAATTTTTATGGTCAAAACCACCCCCCACATCCAATACCATGAATTATGAGTCTAAACCACTCTTGAAAAGACTTCAATCAAAGAATACCATGAATGGTATCAAACTCCACCTTTAAAAATGGATAAAACCACATTTACCACCATTCAAAGCCAAAATCCACAAATATGTGTGTTGGAAATAGTTTTTTTGAAAACCTTAAGTAATACCACATATTTATGAGAAATAAACTTTGGAAATACATTGGTGGGCTACGTGGAGGAATAAGGTGGTGAGTTGGAAAATGCATGCGGGCTTTTAAAGCTCATACAACACTTTTTGGGTTTTAAGGAGTATAAAACATATTTCAAGATGTTACAATTACCAAATAATTTTTTTTATAAATTTCAAGAATCACTTTACGGTGTTTGAAGGCAAGGAAAACATTATATGGAGTTCTGTTTGGAATACAACTTGTTTTGAGGCTTTAAAAAGCTTGCATGAAAGTCATGTTTTAAGGTCTCAAAATTAACGCCCCAAGATTACAGGGAACTTCCACATTTCAAAAGACAACAATTTAAATTTCTCATTGAGGGAAAGAAACATGGAGATAAAACTTCAAAAAGGACCTTTGACCATCATTTCAAGTAATATCCCAAGAATGCAACATGGGGAAAGGAAAATAACTTTTCAAATGATGAAAAGACATTAGATTAAAATAATGCCTTTTCATGGCAAAAATTATGGGGATTAAAAAGGTTACGTTATGGCAGATTTAATCACTTTTTATTAATCCACATAAATATAAAACCATATATATGTTAAAAGACCTTTGCCACATGTTTAAATGGGAAACACTTTTTATCAATTCAAAAGGGTTTAATATTATGAAATCGATGGGAATATTATCATTGAAAAAGTTTTAAATGGATTTTGAGACGGGATGATGGTTTTAAACATTTTGCATGAGTGTGGGTCATCAGGTCTAGTTTTACATTATATGGATGACTTTTTACAATATCAGGATTCATAGATCTGCTTAGTATGGTAGTGGGATCTGACGTGTGTCTGAACATATTGTTGAAATCTGACGACGTGCCTTACATGGTACTAAAACCCATCAAAGCCAGACTTAGGCAAATTTTAACTTCTTTCTCGATATTCTGTTAACTCTGTCCACTCTTGTACTGTTTCATGGATGCCTCAAAGCACACATGGATAAAAAACATATGAACCACCACCTTTAGTCATCTTTCAAGTGAAAAATCAAAATTTGATCCAAAGTATACCAAATACTATCATGAGAAGATATCTTACCTAAGCTTATGTCATAAGAGTCATTACACACCTTGTGTCTACCCTAAGCGCTGACATGTTTTTGTAATTTTGTGATATAATAAATGGTGAAGTCATCTTGTGGTATCTCATCCTTCGTGAATCCTTCTTCATACATCCAAGGATCCCAACCTTGTATATATCATCATCCAGTATCAAGTATTTCATTATGAATATCATTTATAACTTTTTTTTCAAGTGTGGGACTTGGCTCCAAGGTGTGATCTTCTCTTGTCGAAAGACGTATAGTCAAGAGATCATTAATGCACTCAACTTTGTAATTCAAAATTTCTCAAAAATTAGATCTCAATATGCCACTCAAGATCTATCCATTGGGCTACAGAGTCGGTGTCCATTTTGCAAAAACATTACCATCCATGTTATTAAAAATCAATTGATGGTGATTTATTGTAGAGGTACACTATTGTTTTAGCTACTATGGCCCAAAAGTGCAGATTTACCCCTTTGTAGTGCAACATAATATGAACCATTTCATTATAGTTCTATTCATCCTTTTTACAAGTCTATTTTGTTGTAGAGTGTAAGGAACTATGAGATGGTGTTTGATCACATTTTTTTAAGATAGGATTCAAATTTATTTCAAATGTATTGACCACCATTATTTTTCATGAGTGTCTTGATGCAGGTTTGAGATTCATTTCCAATCATGTTTCAAAACTTTTGGAAAGTCTTGAAGGCTTCTGATTCTTCTTTAGAAAGTATATCCATGTCATCCGACTATAGTGATCAATGAGCAACATGAAGTACTTATGAACATCAATGGAGAGAATTGGAAGATAACACAAGTCTGAGTAAACCAATTATAATTTTCTATCAGCTTTTCACTGTGACTTTAGAAATGGTTCTCTTGCTTGTTTAGTCAAGATGCAGGCTTCACACTTTTCATTTGATTTTGTGGGCAATGTAGGCATGCCAGTAACACCATTCTTTTACAATATATAAATGTTGTTATAGTGATTGTACCCAAATATTTCATGTCACAACATGTTTTGGGACATTCCATCTTCTACAAGATGAGCATAATTCCTTGAATTTGATGGCTCACCCATGAGTTTGAGTAGTTTCCCTTATATCTAGTCAAGATGACTGCATTGTCACTTTTTCTCCTAATAGTGACATCACCATTATCCAATATAATGGAATGGCCTTGTTGCCTTATGAGTATTAAGGACAACACGTTTCATTTCAATTAAGGAAGGTAGAGAACATTTTGGAGTTTGAAATTTAGAAGTGCACACTTAAATCATATTGTACATCTTCCTTGTGGTTGTAAATTTGATCTATCTACGAGGTATACTGCACCCCAACTTTCTTCATTGAACTCCTCAAACAATTATTTTTGGAAATTCATATTTAGAGTGGCACCAATATCAAGAAACCAAACATCAACCATGAAGAACTGACTGAGACACTATTTGATCCATCATCTGTACTAAAAACACACACTCTCATTGGTGAATTGGGTAGAGTTTGACTCTTTCTCTCTTAGATTTTTCCTCTTTCTTCTTACAATATGCTTCAATTTTATCCCATGAATTTATGCATTCATAAATCTTATGACTTCTTTTTCTATCACACAATTTGCAGTAGAGGTTTTGTTTATCATTCTATTTTTGACCACATTTATTTTCATTTTTGCCAACTTTTTCCTTGTACTTCTTGCACTTATTATTGCCTTCATTTTTGAAAGACAGGGCATTGTTGGATGTTTTTTAAGAATTTTATTTGACATAGCACACACATTCTTATGTTGTCGACTCGATTTTTCTTCCAAAGACCTTTTATCTTTTTGCCATCTTTTTAACCAATTTATTAAATGTGAGAGTCTTCAATTGATTACTTGCTTGTAGAGATTTCAGGTAGATTGAATAGTTGGAAAAAAAGAATTTTATGAATGTGGTCATATAGATGTCAATTTTGACACCCATTGTATCTACATCATACTTGATGGCATGTATCTCTGAAGCCAATCTCATCACATCACATCACCATCTTTCAACTCAAGCTTGAACAACTTCAAATACAACTAAAAGAATTCTAACTCTGAGTGGAAATCATATAGCTCATTCAGTTTGTGAAATAATTCCCATGGAGTATTGCACCCTTATATATGATGAAACACATCTCCATTGACTGAGGCCCTCATCAAGGCCAATGCTTTCTAGTTTTTCTACTTCCATGCTTGAATATTCTTTGTATTCCCTATTGGTTCAACTAGTTGTTTCTCTCCATCGCAAATATTGAACCATAGTTCATTGAATATGAGTGTGTTCTCCACTTGCCAAAACCATTCTAACCAGATGTATTTACTAGTCAATGTTGTGTTAATGATAGATTTGATTGAATGCATGGTTTTGAGCTTTTGTTAACCCTAATTGGTTCTTTATCACTCCAAAATGGTCCCCTTTTCTTTACACTACCAAACCTATATATCAAACCTCTTGATATATCCACCCTTCCTATATACCCATCGGTACGTGGAAGAAACTAGACCTTTTTATATACTTGATAGTATGTGAAAGAGGCCTTAAGGTACATGAGAGTAGAGTGGTACATGGTACCTAGGTGGCACATGAAAATGATTCACCCTATCATTAACACTAGCTTAACAAAAAAATCTCATTCATCGATATAATAGATTTTTTATTGATTTCTGAATTTACGTTTTTTGACAGTGATGAATGGGTATTAGAGTAGCTCTCCTTGTTTCTTCTTGAATTTATATAATTTGGTTGTTGTTTGCCAAATTTGCTGAGAGTAGCTTGCTCAAGGTAATTAAATGAAATATTGCTTCAAATGGTTTAAAAATTTAAATGCTTTCAAATTTTAAAAATGACATTTAAAAGACAAATTGAAATTTTGATTTTTAATAAAAGATTAAAAATTAAAATATCTATCTCTTATGTGAAATTTTTTCCAATATTGGAAATAGGATAAAAGAAACATAGCCTTTGAAACCTCCTTAGACAACTTCCATGTATCGAAATGAAGAACCATGTAGGTTAGCAAGTAGATGAAGTCAAAAATAACTTTAGAAACAATAAAATGTCTTGCATAGACTTCCATGCAACTCTTTATGGATCCCCAAAAATGACTTCTATGCAGCTGGCAACTGGCAACTGGCAAAGCACCGTAGTATTCATTAGTTACTAGGTGAAATTGTTCAAAGAATGTGTCCACAATTCTTGTTTTAACATTCATGTGGTAAACAATTGGTAATAGCTTACTATGCAATCAACTAACATCCACACACAGGTATAAATCAAATATTTATACCAATGAAAGGTTTATATGTAGTCATAATGTAAAACATTTTCTATGCAATGCAGTGCCACACTTAAAAAAGTTAGAAACCTAATAAAAGATGCATCGGATTCAATCCTCCACATGTCTCCTAGTATCCATACTACAAATGAATGTATCATGTAGTAAATAGATCAGACATTAGTGCCATCTAAGACAACCATATTTAATCCACATGGTTTGTAACAATAGAAATGCCTATTGAAAGAGATTATTTATTGCAAGGCCATACAACTAAAAATATGGAGAAGAAAACAAAATTTAAATTTCTAGGCTTTGATACCAATGACAAGCCAAAGTTATTATTGATGGAATGCTCATAAAATTATATTTCACAATTCAAGTTTGAAGGAGATAAAACATTACACTTAATAAGCCAAGAAGATTTTTCATTTCACATTCCCAAAACTGACCTTTCCTATTCCTAAGGGAATGGAGAAATTATTGAATAAGACAAAAGCTAGACACCTAGGATTAATAACAACTATATACAATATTGTTACAAAACAACATAAACTGAGGTTGAATCTTAACTTCATGAATCCTGTGAGCACGTTGCACTTCACTCCCATCACTCTAGGTGAGATGAGATTTATTAAAACAAATGAGACCTTACTATCCTTTCCAACCTTCTAATCTAGACTCATCTCCCTATGAATGAGATGAGTCTCTACAGCTTGAGACAATGTCTTCATCTCCCTCTAAATTGAGAGATCATCCTCTTGAGGAGAGGAATGTATAATAACTACACAATAATGCAAAATTACCACAAGATTTTTCATGACAATGATAAAGAGTCTCCCCGTAGAAGCCATCAAATTTCCATGATGAGTGGTTAGATCTAACACCCACTCACATTCATGTGATATTACCTCATGTAGACCAAAAACATCACCAAAGAATCTGCTCTACTCTAGTCTAACTGGGATCATTGGATAATATTCAAGCATCTAGGAAACAGATGGGTGCTTCACTACATAAAAACTGGAGGTGGTGGCTTTGGGTCTGATTTGTCTCAAGATAGAAGCCAACTTCAAGGGAGGAAGGTTGAGCGCAAAACTTTCATGTAGATTGTTAGATCCAAGTTAGAATCTATTCCTACACATTTTTCTAAGCCTAAGTTTAAGCCACTCAACCCAACTCCATACAAACCCTCAATATCCTTTGACAAGGAAGCCCTAAAATTAGTGTTGTTTAACAAAAATTGGTTCTCTGACAAGGGCATCATTTGCCAGTTTAACAGTCTCTGGCCAAATCTCTCAGATCTCAGTGCATGGATATCTAAGCTATGTAAACCTCTCCTTAAATGTAAGATGGATTTATACCCCATTGCCAAAGGATTGTTTTTAGTTATTTTGCATCTTATTTCAAATAAATAACTGATTCAAGACAAACAATGGAGTTAAGATCAACATCAATTGTTAATGAAACCTTGGTTTCCATGTTTCAACCCACTAACTAAATCTTTTTTCGCCAGGCCCATTTGGGTCCACTTACCTCATCTCCCCTTCATTTTTGGGTTGATCCTTACTATAGGGAAATAGGAAACTCAGTGGGAAAATTCCAGTAGACTAACATTTCCACTTCTAAGTTATACCATACCAAATATGATATAATAATGACAATGATTGATACTTTCAATGACCTACCAGCATGTATTGACTTAGTTGTTGAGGATCTATGTAGACTCAAACTATAAACTATGAAGGTATGCCTTTTTGGTGTTGCAAGTGTTTTAGTACTAAGCACTTACCTTCTAATTATAGAAACGTTAACAAAAGAAAGGCATAACCAACTTGGTGGAAGAATTCCCTCCCTAAACTTCTGATAGTGTTTGGATCTAATTATCTCAAGAGTGAAACCTCAAACTCAAAAGATGAAGTTTAACCTATAGCAAGAAAGAATGATCATAATTTTTAGGCCCCAAGTGTAGAACTCATGGATATTAGTCCAAAAAAATTTGTAGCTGAAAGGAATGTGGAGGCAAGAGTTTCAGAAGAGGCCAAGGCTCTGAGTGATTTAGCTTCAAATGTTTAATTTAAAGACACTATCAAGAATCTTGCATCATCTCAAGATGAAAAATGTTTTGAATCTAGTAAGGCCCTTGAGTCTCCTTCGACTGGAACTCCTTCATCTGGTAAAAAATAAAAGAAGATATCAAAGGAAAAACCCAAGGCTATCATTAAATGACTTAAAGTTTCAAATGATCTAGTTCAACCATTTTATTTGGATGTTTCCATCCTTTTCTTTGAGGAGTTCAAGGATCCAAGTGTCGGAGGGGATTGGATTGAAGTGAGCAAAAATTCAAAATGGAAAAATACAAAATCTCTAGATTCATCCATTAAAACTCTTCGATCAAATAAAAAATGTGACTGTTAGTTGGCATAAGTTTCATGGAAGACTGTCTAATTTCAATTAGGTTGTTCACTGAAGGAAGGTGGTTTCTATGGTTTTGTTGTAGAAGGAGTTTGTTTCTTGGTAAGCAATTTTTAGGATGAGTTACATGTTCATTTTCTTGTTCCATGTTGGCCGCTGCTAGAGGCATTTCATGAGAGCATGCATATTTGATCTTTCTCTCCTTTGTACAAGGCTTTGGGACCTTTCAAAACCCATTTTTTACCCTATCAAATAAAAAAGACTAATAATTCAAGGAACAAAATAAAATGAATTAAGGGTGAACATTACATTTACTACAAGAAATAATACAACATATGTTTGAAATTAGAAAAAGTATTTTTCAAATTAGTGATCTAAAATTTTTAGTAATTATAAGACTAGAAATCAAGACTAAATGTTTAATATCAATACTATTATAGCATCCTAAATATGGTCCTCCATTGTACCTCACATTATTAAGTTTTGTTTGAAAACATTCTTTGAAACAAGAGCATAGTCAATTATCAATCTCAAATCTTGTGAGCATATAACTTGTGGACGTAAAAGATTAGATCAATAATTCAAGGAACAAAATAAAATTAATTTAGGGTGGAAATTACATCCATTACAAGAAATAATAAAAAGATACTTGAAATTATAAATAATATTTTGTAAATTATAGATGTAAAACTGTTAGTAATTATAAGATCAGAAATCAAGACTAAATGATTACTATCAGTATTATTATAACATCCTAGATATGGTCCTTGAACCTAGAAAATTTGTCAAACACTATAATAAAGTTTATAGAATTAAATATTTAAATAGAAACAATTTTTTGTATCTATATTTTAAAAATTTACAATGAAATCCATTATAAGAGATAAAATAACTCCCTTCTTTATATAATTAATAAAAATAGCTTCCAACATCGATCTGATCTATAGAGAGTTAGGGGTCTAAGGCTTTCCTCTACTCTATAGAAAAGGTAGGGGAAAATGAAAGTTAAGAACACCAATAAAGAATGTTGCACCTATTTGAAAACACAATCTACATTAATGAAAATGTAAGGTACATGCATTGAAAAATCATGTTTTTTTAAAGTTATCTACACTATGTATGGGTTAAAAAATATCATAAAATAGGATTACTAAAACACAAAACTAAAGGGACCGTTTCTCATGATGGTTCTCTCTTGTAAACCCCCCAGAAAGATAAAATATTCAACGAGGAAGAGGTGTAGGGGTAGAAAAGGTCAAGTGGTTTTCAGACCTTCGCTGCCTATGGCCACACTCTTGTCATTCATATTCTCTATTCTAGTGGTCTTGTGCCTCTTTAGGGGGAAATCTTTTGACAATACATGGAGCATTACCCTAGTGCCCCATGAGAGTGCGGAGATTCTTGAACTTAAGAGAAACTTTATCCGCTTGAACTTGAATCTATACCATAACATCAGATACAACATAGATATTGTTAGTAATATATAAATCTTTCTCTAAACAATCTTCATGAAATATAACTATATTTCCTATCTTTCCAAAGAGTAAACATAATTTCAATTAAAAAAATATGCCATATTTTTTAATATCTTGTAGGGAAGAGAGTATAATGTCTTAAGAGTACCATGTTCTAAGAAAAAGGCCCTAACATGAAAGGCTTAAAAAGGAAATGGATTTATTGCCAAGCATCTTTGGTTGGAGAACAAAAACAAATAATGTGATTTAGAGAATAAAGATGGCCAAACTTAGAGCATTTGGGAGAGGGAATTCCCATGTGAATAATCCTATCTCCCATAGAGAGACCTTGGTAAACAATACACTAGGGAAATGTGGAATTTTTTAGGTTCCACCATAGCAAACTAGACTAGAACCTCCTATTCCAAAAGGAAAGGGTATTTTTGGTGTTCCATCATTTGTTGAGCACATCCCAAGGAAAACCACTAGGATAAAGCCATTAATAACCAAACTAGGGTCGATACCAAAGCATTGGGGTGGAAACTACAAAATTATAGTCTTTCCATCATCTGGGAGACCCTATAACCCCAAATTTATTTGATGCATAATCATGAGTAGCCATATGAATCTCATAAATAGAATCAAATTCTTTACCATTCAATATTATTTTATTTTTATCTCAAGCCAATAGAGATAAGATCTAGATCGTTTATCAAATATATCACCCAAAAAAATGATACCTATATGAAAATTATTAAGATCTTTGAGTTTGGGAAGTTCTCCCAAGGGTTTCACATTTATGGTCATCACTAGAGACCAAATGATAGAGTGAGTGTTTATAGAAATAACAGTGTAAAAACCATCCTCTTTCCCACCTTATCCATGGCTTCAGGTTTTCCAAATCCTTCCATATGCTCTTGACCATAAAGGTATCCATAACTTTAACAAGGGCTAGGGTAATAAGTAGATTCTGCAACCTAAGTTTCTACCAAACTCCCTTACCAAAGGGCATCTTGAATCAATAATTTTTCAAATGATACTTTTCCAAGCCTCCCACCCTTATATAGATCTAACAACTGACTTGCCACAAAGGGTAAGCCCTTGTTTGGCAATATTTAATAAGAACTAACCCTCCAAATTCTTTAGTTTGGCAGAAGATGTACCAAGCTACTTGGTGAAATCATTTTGGCCTTCAGAGTTGGCCCATATAAAGTCTCTAAGTATAGTTTCTAGATTTTTTTTGGTTTGTTTGAGAGGATCCCAACAAGAGTAGTATACATGGTTGGCAACAAGAACTTTGGAGCAAATCTATAATTTACTATCTAGAGAGGGGTTTGGTAACCTAGTGGGATATATTATTTATCACTCCAAAAATAACATAGTTCCATAAATCCACTTGGAAGGCCTGAAAAGCTTAAGGAATAACCATAAATTAAAACATATTTCCATGGGCAATCCAATTTCGCTAGTAACCCTCAAGCTAGTTAGGTAGATGGCCATCACATAATATTAAGCATTAAGTCTTGGCCATTGAATATTGGAGCTAGAGGTTAGGGAAAATGTCTGAAGGCCCTCCTTAACAATATAGACAAATTATTCTTCCTCATGAAGAGTAAGAAATGACTCTTTAGCAAAATGGATATTTATGAGCTAAATGTGAGGTGTCATGGGGAGATTGATAACTTCAACAAGGCCTATAGAAGTGTAATCTCTAGTAGATAGCCAAAAACCTTAGCAACTAGAATATTTAGAGAAGGGAAAAGAGGGAAACCCTATCTAATAGAGTGATAAAAATAAAAAATCTAATATTGGTGGCCATTAATGGTGAGACAAGCCAAGGCATCTTGAAAGAGGTTTTTAATAGAGTGAATGAACACTGGGCCAAACCCTAGAGCTTATAACATGGGTAAGATAAAGGGACATTCAATCCTATCATATGATTTTTCAAAGTTAATATTTATAAATAAGGATCTTTTCTCAAAAACCTAAACCCATTCCATTCATTCCTACACTACTATTATGTTATCCAGAATATATCTTCCTTGAATAAAACTTGAATGCCCCAACCTAGTAATGAGGGAAAGGAGATACATGATTCCTAGTGCCAAGGCTTTGGAAGATATATTGTAGGAGATATTCAAGAGACTCGTAATGGGTCTCCAATTGGTGATAACTTCAAGGTCCCTAGCTTTAGGGATAAGCTTAATGTTACCTTGATTGATGATTTTTCCTAATGAACCCTTGGCCAAAGCCTCCAAATAAACTTTGTGTAAATCTATCCCCACTCATTCCTAAAGAGTTTTATAATAATCACAAGGGAAGCCATCAATGCCTGGGAATTTATCTTGAGCCATAGCCATGGAAGTTTGTTGAAAGTCCTTGATAGAAATGCGTTTATCACATGGCACTTTTTTATTAGGCGAGATCCTACAAGGAACAACATCCATGATTTTATTTAACACCATCCTCTTGGCAACATAAGAGGTCTAATCTTGAAATAGATGTTTATAGTGCCCAACAAAAGCATGGATGATGTTTGGGAGATGAGTAATGCACCCAAGAGATTTATTAATAAACTTGATTTGCATCGATGAGTGATGGGGTCTTAATTTACTAAAAATATATTTATAGACTCGATCCATAATTTTAATCGAATGCATATGATATATAATGTGAGTTTCGTGGTCTTGGTGAAGTTATGCCAGCTAGACCTAACATCTTAATCCTACCTCTCTATTTTGAAACATGCCATCCAAGGGAGCTTGTTCCACATCTTGAGAGAGATCATTAAATTCTCTCACAAAGGTTGAGTTAGCTCTCTTGTAAATTAGATCTAACATTTTACCAAAGAAATGAAGGAAAGTGGTAGTATGAGTGATGGTCGCCTCCCACCAATTGATCTGCCTAATTTTTATAGATGCGTGAGGGACCAGGTTCCACATTTTCCTAATATTATAAAGGGTCAAAGGATGATATAAATCATAAGTTTTAAGATATAATTGGTTGTTATAGATATTGACTAGAGGAGTAGATCATTCAATAAAAAAATTGATGCGATGGTGGTTAGAGAGGAGGGCATTCAAAATCACACTGATTAGTATATCATAATCTAGGCAAAAGAGAAAATATTTTGGTCTGAGAGCATAGCCCTATCGATCCTTTTTAGGGCTATTTCATTACCTTGGTGAAAATTAGACCAAGTAATAGGGTGTGGGATGTTAATACCTATGGTGATGGTTTAGATCCTATAGACCAAATTTATTGCACATGTAGAACCAATCTTACCTCTCCCTATCACACCATCATATTGAAATATCCATAAAGGATCCAATGGGACATAGGAAGGTGATTTTATAACCATCACCAAAGATCCACCCATTCAATGGCATCACTGGAAGCATAGAGGTTAACAAGACTAAGGATTTACCCATCAAATTTAAAAACTATCTAGAGCACGTGGTGAGATGGGTCCACACCCTAGTTTATCACAAATGATGAATAGACTATTGTAATCATTATGATGATTCTACCATATCCTGCATCATGTGTGGGCATATGATAAGTAACACTCATATAGATAATTTTAGTTGACATTTGGGGATTGAAACCATTAATTTTAACCTCATAAGGATAGATGATGTGGATATCTAAGAATTTTTGACAACTCTCCCAGACCAAGTACTTACAGATTAGTTAATTTAAACCATAGACATTATAAGAGAACACATTCATTGGAAACTATCAAGGTTTTTTTCCCTCTCAACCTTCTAATTCTATGAAGAATTTACTCAGGAATTATTGATGTTGAATTTTGACTAGAAAGTGTGAAAGCACAATAGGATATCATTCTCTGTGTAAAAATGCCTCTTCATCACTACAAAGAGAAGAACTATCTGATCGTCAATTCACTTGATGGCATGGATACAAAGGAGTATCTCATGTTTGAGGAACTAGGATGACAACCTTTTATGAATGTGTTTTATTTTTGAAAGAGAGACAAACTAGAAAAATATGATTCTTTGGGATTCAAAATTGTATAAACAATGTTAGAAGCATTTTTCATAATCAGACTAGGTTTTGGTAGAGAAAACTAAGATGGGACCAAAGCTGGTGGGGTTAAACTATTTGGGAAGGTGGATGTCTTGGTGTTGATGATAGGCGATTTGGGGTTGTGGTTATTTGGATTATTCCATTAACCCACCACCTGCCATCCATCATTAAATCTTGTCCTTAGGGGAGTGGTTTCTAGTGTGGTCTTGGATGGAAGATTTGAGACAATCATAAGCAAGCAATCCATAATGATATGGTCTGAGGCCTAGCACCTAAAGCAATTATTGGGAAGATTGATGTGTTAGACTCTTTGGGTAAAATATTTCTCATTAGTTTGTATATAAATTATTTCACAGAGGTCTTGTGTGAGGTTACCCTCATCACAAATGTGTCATTGAGCATGTGAGACAAAAAATGGTTAGTTTTAGAGAAAATTAAATGACATAAAAAATTCACCAATTATTCCAAAATTAAATAAAAATGAATGTGTAACCCAAGGAATTTAACCTAGATAGGGACCTTAAGTTTTGCTTTGTCTAAGACAACAATTTCATGAGTCCACGAGGAAAATACAAGTAATAAAATTATCACATAACATGGGCCTTATTTGTGAATAGTGGTGCATTATTCAGGGTTTTCAAACCTAAAAATAAAAAAAACCTTGATCAGATTTTGATTTCTCACAAGCTTAATACCATGAGGGTACTAGTTAGTCTGTACCCAATTAAAAATAATGGATTTAGTAGGAATACAACCCATATAATATATAATGAGGGTATGGGTTTCAATCTAATTGCATGCATTATCAAAATCAATTAAATAGAGAAAACATCAAGGGGATAATATTGAGGAAGAGGTACATTACCTTGGGAAAAATATCAACAACAAACTTGTGAGCTCATTTTGGTGCCAAGGTTCATTCCTTTAGGTTGATCCACATCCAGTGATGTGGGCTCCCAAGAGGGACCCATTAAATAATGAACCTGCCCAAAGGGTGGAACCCAAGGCTTGAGTCATGAATGAAATTAAAGTTAGCAAGGTAGTCCTACAAAGCCAAGTAAAATGGAATTGGTATGATGAAAACCCTAGGTTAAACCAACATGACAAAATTTCAAACTGTGTAGATATCCTCACCTATTTGCATAAGGTTCCTCTTTCTTTGTAATCGCATTATCTAATCACCATGGAATCCAAATTTGGCCAATATGGCAATGCATATGTTGACCAAATTAGTCATTTTAAAAAGATTAAATATACCTTTAACCAAATGAAATATATTATCCACTTAAATTTCCCTTTGAGGGAGTATATGAGAATATAATTTTATCAACATCTCCTTATTCAACCAAAAGGCTTTTAGTGTTGTCCCGTAAGACATGCAAGCCAATAAATATTTGTTCTATTTTTATAGAAGTTTTTTTTTGGTTGGAGTATGGTGACATGCTCAACAACTTTTAAACTCTCAAGTTCCAAATCATTAATGTTACGAAAAAAAATTTATTCATTTTCATATAGTAAATAGGGCTCAAATATCATCAAATTATCTACATCTATAATTGAATGGATTTTCATGTATGCTAGTAAATTAATTTGAAAAAAAAATCCACCATATTGTTTCAATATTTTTAATAGATCACAATGTAAAGGTTATATGTATGTATGTATCTGGTTTCTTGGACAAATGTAATACAAAATGGCCAACCTTGAAATTATACTTTAATTTATGTTTGTAATAACTTTATGTGTACTTTTTCTTAGCTATTTTCTATCTTTTCCAGAGATTTTTAGTGTACTTTTTATGACCTTATCATTGAACTCTTGCATTTGACTTCGATTGTGTCTTTATCTTGTTCAATTTCCTCAACCATGAAAAGATCAAGAGGTGTTTATGACAAGTAAACATAATAAGATTAAAATATACATATATATATATATATATATATATATATATATATACACACACATATATATGTATATGTATACACATATATATATATACATATATATGTATATGTATATGTATATATATTCATATATATATATATACATATATACATACATATATACACATATAGATATATACACATATATATGTATATATCTATACATATATACATATATATATATGTATAGATATATATACATATATATGTGTATATATTTATATGTATATACATATATATGTGTATATATCTATATGTATATACATATATGTATATATATGTATCTATATATACACACACAACATACATTTACATATATGTATATACATATAGATATATACACATATATATGTATATATCTATACATATATACATATGTATAGATATATATACATATGTATAGATATATATACATATATATGTGTATATATTTTTGTGTATATACATATATATATGTGTATATATCTATATGTATATACATATATATGTGTATATGTGTGTGTATATATATATAGATACATATATATACATATATGTATATACACACATATATATACACGTATATATCTATATGTATATACATATATGTATATATGTATGTATATATACACACACATAAATACACATATATATGTATATATATCTATACATATATACATATATATGTATCTATATATCTATATATATATAGATATATATGTATATATGTATAGATATATACATATATACATATATATACACACACATATATATGTATATATGTATATATCTATACATATATACATATATATATATAAATATACATATATATATATGTATATATACATATATATGTGTATATATATCTATACATATATATATGTATATATATATACATATATATAGATATCTATACATATATGTGTGTATATATATCTATACATATATACACATATATATGTATATATATACATATATATGTATAGATATCTATACATATATATGTATAGATATCTATACATATATATGTATAGATATCTATACATATATATGTATAGATATCTATACATATATATGTATATATATACATATATATGTGTATATATGTATAGATATATATACACACACATATGTATAGATATCTATATATATACATATTATACATATATATGTATATATATATACATATATATATGTATAGATATATATACATATATGTGTGTATATATATCTATACATATATACACATATATGTATATATATCTATACATATATATATGTATATACATATATATGCATATATATATACATATATATGTCTATATATGTATAGATATATATACACACATAAATGTATATATATACATACATATATATGTATATATATACATATATATAGATATATATACATATATATGTATAAATATTTATATATATATATGTATAGATATATATACATATATATGTGTGTATATATATATGTGTATATACATATATGTATGTATGTATACATGTATGTATATATATGTATATATATATATATATATATATATATATAGAGAGAGAGAGAGAGAGAGAGAGAGAGAAGAGCACACACTTATCCTGAGGGGGGGATGAATCAGTATAAGTTAATATTTCATTTAATAAAACTTAATAACCATAATAAAACCATTCACACAAGATAATACAATTAAGAGATAGGATTTATGTGGAAACCCTTTTTGAGAATAAAACCACAATGAAAAATTCTCTTACAAAATTTGTAGGCACCAACCTACTGGAGACACCAATCCCCGATATACAAATATTTTATAGGCACAAACCTACTAGAGACACCAATCCCCACTATACAAAGATTTTGTAGGCACTAGCTTACTGGAGACACCAATCCCCATTGCTAAGCACCAACTTAGCAAGAGACACTAATCTCTTTGATATGAAGCACCGACCTCTCCAATATGAGGCACCAACCTCTAACTTAACAAATTATTATATTATTGAGAGTAAATCTCCTTCAAAATTTGCCTTGATCTTCTAATATTTTAGTTTCCTCAAATCTATTGGAGTTTGTATAATGTATCTTCTATTCTCCACACACATCCTCAACCACACTTCTTATCCTCCTTTTATATCTTCATACAACATGGAGAGAGATGAAACTATATCAAGAGAGTCAACACTTCATAATGGATGCAATACTTTCCAAGGGAGGTGTCCTTTAAATACATGTCTTTTGTTAAAGCTTAATCATTGTCTTGAAAGACTCATTAATTACTTCCTATTTTAACAATTCATTTCCCAATCACTGCACCCCTTTTTTTGACCTCATCGTTGTCCTTAATCATATACATTACTTCCTTAAATTGGGAGATTATAATGGTATAAATATATATCCTTGTCTTGAATTAGGTAGTAAAAGAGATTGGCCAAGTTCATGATGTTAATTTAAATTTATTTTCCATATTGGATGCCAATAAAGGGAGATCGGCTAGTATACATTTAAATCTTGAATGTGGAGATTAAAACTAATTTAGGTTGGTATTTGGATGATTATTAGTGGCCTTTGGCCTTTGTATGATTTCATTCATACTTCTTTGACATCAATGACAACAATCTTTCCAACAATATCGTTCATACACCTTTGACATTAATGACAATATTTCCAACAATCTCCCCCTTTGTCATTGATGGCAACCTTGTAAATAAATAATCTATAAAGTCAATAAGAACATAGTTATCCCCCTTGCTATGATTCTACCCCTTTTTGTAACTCTCCCCCTTTGACATCAATGTCAAAGGGATGTTCATTATAATTACATCCACAAATAAATCATGGGAAAAATCCACATCATCTTCTTCAACATCACCACAGCTGAATGATTATATTTTTGCTCTTCCCTATCATTTTTCATAAGGACTTCTTCTTATCTCATTTTCTCTCCTTGAATTTGATCAAATTTGGGATCTTTGACATCATCTACATCCATATGGATTATCTCTAGCTACTCAAATGGTAACTCCTCTTTTCCACTTCCCTCTAGTCTTGATGAAAATTGCTTCTCTTCACGTTTAAGTCTCATTACTTGGAGATTATTCAACCACAACATATGCATTCAAAGATTCATTATTTTTAACAGTCTTAGGAGTTCATTCATTTGGTCAATAAATGGTATCAAGAATTCATACTCTATAAACACCCGATTTAAATCATTTTCAAAACCCTCCCAAAGAGTGATTGTGAAAACTTCTAGTGAGCCAAACACAAATTTAAAAAATGGCCTGATAATATGTTATCATCCAATATTTTAGGCAATGAATATCCAACTCCTTCAATAAAATTATTGCTATCTTCATATGTAAGAGCAAATGAATGCAAACTCTCATCATCTAAGATATGAACATTTCAAAATATTGCATAAGATTAGTAGATCAAACAATCGATCATGCATTTTAACCACATCCTAAAAAAGTGGTTCTTCAATAGACATCCAAGTCTCTTCAAGTTTTTCATGTTCTAGTCTTGGAACATCAACTTTGTCCTGATCATCTTTATCATTCTTCTCTCCAACCATATCTTCTCTCTCTCTCTCTCTCTCTCTAATATCATGTGAGACCTCATCCTTTAAGTTATCTTTTCACTGGAGCTAAAAGATAATGCAATGATTAGATCCCACTATATTCTTACTTCTTATGAGCTTAGTGATACCTCTTGTGCATGAAATACAATTTGCACAAGCATAGGTCTCTCCTTTTCTTTATCCTAGTTATTTTTCCATACTTTTTAAGTTTATTCCTTTTGTTTACTCATGGGTTCCACTTTCTTATTTTGCCTAGGGAGTTTCATAAAACCACTTCTACATAAGCGTGTTGTATGTCCATAGTTGTTGAACTTATAGCATATGATATTTTAATCTACTAAAGGAGAAATTGAATTATATTTCCTATTTTTAAACTCATAAGGAATTCTATTCTTGTTCTAACCAAAATGTATTGCGTGTGTCCTACAGTCTATTTCTTTATAACCAAAGTGATTATATGAAAAGTAATGATCAAAGAAAGAATGTTAGAACCTGGTCATGTGTGTCTGCCTTAAAGGAAAGGACTTTTTAAATTTGTCCTTATTATATTTTAGAGTGATTTTTTTCTGTGGGACTTGATTCTCTTTCTTCTAGATGATATAACTTTTGAGAACATTTGCATAACTTTTTCTATTTTCCTCATTTGCCTTCTTTAATGACTCTTTGTGATCTTATTTGTTGGCCATATAATTTTATTTATATCCAAGATGAATATTTATAAATGGTTATTTCTGTCCATTTATGATATCATCTAATACCTCGGTACTCTTCTCAAATTTGAGGCTTCTATTCAGCGTAATGGTTGATTTCTCTAGTTTCTCAAGGAAACAATTTTATACTCTAGCCTCTCACAATTTTATTCCTTTTTGTTTAATTGGATTTTCACATCCTCTTCAATCTTTTTTTCTTATTCAAGATGAGTCATGAGGTTGATGATCATATTTTACGATTCCTCAAGACTTTGTGACATTTTTGTCTTAGATTTACAATCCTCTTGAAATTGTAATTTTTATTTCAAGTTCTTCTTCTTAAGTTTCTTGATTTTACTTAGGGCACAAATGAGTTCTTCCAAATCTACTTCTTCATGTATTTTGGCATTCTCTTCCCCTTATGACTCCTTTTATTCTTTTTATTTGTCTTCACTTTCCAAGATATCATATTTTATTTCTATTGTCATGAATAATATCTCTTCTCTATCACTAGCAGAGAAACTCTTTTCAGATGAACTACTTTCCTCTTTGGAATAGAGGTTTTTCTTGTGCTTTAAAAATCTCTTATTTTTCTCATCACTATTTTCATTTTTTTCATATGGGAATTTGGATGAAAAATGTCCTACCTTTCCACAGTTAAAGCATTTAAAAGGTAACTTACCTTTGTACTTGCTGGATCCTTTCTTCAACTTCCTCACAAAATGAGCTTCTTCTTCATCTGATTCATTATTGGAACTATCACTTGGCTCAGGATATTTATTGTTCATTTTATTTGAGGATTTGAAGGCTACTTCTTATTTTGATGTCTTCTCATTTTTCAATCATCATTTCATAATCCATGAGGATCCCATACAATTCATCCATAGTTATTTTATCCAAGTCTTTCATTTCCTCAATGGCTGAAACTTTTGCATCAAATCTTTAGGGAAGTGACCTTAGCACCTTTTGCATGCTCATTGACTCTTCAAGTTTTTCACCAAGTCATTTGATGATATTTATAATTTCATCCACATGAAGGAGATAAACTATAATATTTTATTCATTTTTCATTTTCAAGTCCTCAAATTGACTTCTATATGTTTGAATTTTAGCCTTCTTAGCTTTGTCATCTCCTTCATAGAGGTTCTTAAGTTTGTCCCATACTTCATTCATCAATTTACAATGCATCACCTTGACAAAATTTTATTCTGATAGACCACACAAGATTGCATTCATAGCTTTTGCATTGTTCTCACTGGCCTTCTTTCTAGCTTGATCTATTGGTGGAGATGATAGAGCAGTATAACCATTCACTACTGATTGCCAAATGTCAAATGTTAGGGTGTGGAGCTAAAAGCTTCACCAAGGAGTGTACAAATCAAGTTCGGGTCTACACAGACGCCGGCGTCGGTCAGGAGTGACCGACGTCGGTCACAGGCAGTTGGAGAGACGCCGACGTCGGCAGAAGGGTCGGCCGACGGCGGTCACAGACAAGCAGCAGGAACCGACGTCGGTTACCTGCGTGTCCAGAAAGCTATTTCCATGGACAGAAGCGAGTGTTTGCATGATAAGTTTGAGTTGTGAACTCAAGCATGCATCTCTATTGTTAGCATTACTATTTTTGGAGCCCTTGTTCAAGAGGCTTAACTGCTTGTTGGTTGTACATGCTCAAGTCTCCTAATTCTATATGTAGAATTAGATCCTCTTAGCTTAGTAAGAATGTGTAAGTAATTGTAGTGAATTATTGGAATTCATTGTGTGAAGAACAGTATAGAATTGAATCAATCCAGGCTTGTTGGAGTTGATTGTTCTTGAGAGAGAGCTCTTGAGGAATTGAGATCTATTGAGAGATCTATACATCTAGGAGAGGTGTGGAAGAAAGAAGCTTTCTTCAATTGTATTCCTTTGTAAAAAGTTTTGTTAATACAAGTTTTCAGGGTGTTTTCTTGTATCTCTTGTTCTTGATATTATCATTCTAATTACTTGTCAATCTGGTTTAATTCCGCGTTTATTGCTATCATAGTTGTAATCTATTGTTGGATTGATCCCCCAACAAGTGGTATCAGAGCTCAGGTTCACTAACAGGTTGTTCAGATCTGTGTAGTGTGTATTGATTACAGGTTCTTACAGAGATTTTTGTTTGAGTGGGAGAAGCAATGGCAGATGAAAGTAAATTGAGAATGAAAAATTTCAATGGCAAAAATTACCAACACTGGAGAATGCAAATAGAGGATTATCTGTATCAGAAAGATCTCTACTTACCGTTAGGAGGTATTGCAAAGAAGCCCAAAGACATGGAGGATGAAGAATGGGAAGTTCTTGACAGAAAGGCTCTGGGGTCTATAAGACTGAGTCTAGCATCCACTGTGATATCCAATTTATCACAGGCAAAGTCTACGGTAGAGTTGATGACTACGTTAGCAAATCTGTATGAAAAACCCTCAGCTTCAAATAAGGTATATTTAATGAAGCAATTATTTAATTTGCATATGAATGAAGGTGGATCTGTGTCTACTCATCTGAATGATTTCAATGGTATTGTGAATCAATTAAGTTCAGTGAATATAGTGTTTGATGATGAGATAAAAGCTCTTTTGATATTATGTTCTTTGCCTGAAAGTTGGCATGGCTTAGTAATGGCAGTAAGTAATACTGCATCTGCATCAAATATTTTGAAAGTAGAGGATGTTGTTAGTGTTATCTTGAATGAGGAAATATGCAGGAAAAGCACAGAAGAGGCATCTGGGAACGCTTTAAGTTTTGAGAGCAGGAGAAGGCAAAAAGAGAAGAGTAAGAAAGGCAGAGCAAGATCCAAGTCAAAGGGGAAAGGCAGATCTAAATCCAGAAATGGCAGGAAGCCACAATGCTGGAATTGTGGAAAGATGGGGCACATAAGCAGAGACTGTTGGTCAAAGCCTAAGGAGGACAACCAGCACGAAGGAAAGGAAGAAGCCAAGATTGCAGGTATTACACAAGATGCTTTAATTTTCTCTCTGCATAATAATATAGAATCTTGGGTATTAGATTCTGGTGCGTCTTTTCATGCTACTCCTAATAGGGAATATTTCAGTGACTATATCCAAAGAGATTTTGGAATAGTGTACTTAGGGGATGATGAGCCCTGTAAAATAATTGGCAAAGGCAAAGTGCAGCTGAAGATGCAGAATAGCAACACATGGGTGTTGAGAGATGTGATGCATGTTCCTAGTTTGAAGAGAAATTTGATCTCTGCAGGTAAGCTAGGTGATGAGGGTTGTACAGTAACTCTCACAGCAGAATCTTGGAAGGTAACCAAGGGTGCACTTGTTATGGCCAGAGGTAAGAGAGAAGGAACTCTCTATTTGTGTAATTGCGTTACTAACAAATCTCCTTCAGTTTTATCTACTTTAGATGTGGACGCTAAATTGTGGCACTCAAGGCTTGGCCACATGAGTGAGAAGGGGATGTCCATTCTTAAGTCTAAAGGTATGCTTTCAAATTTAAAAGGCATAGATCTAGAGTTTTGTGAGCACTGTGTATTTGAAAAACAGAAAAGGGTTAGTTTTTTCAAAACTGGGTCTACTAAGAAGAGGCACAAGTTGGAGCTTGTTCACACAGACATGTGGGGACCGGCTCAGGTTGCTTCCATTGGAGGATCACAGTACTATGTATCATTCATAGATGATGCCACAAGGAAGGTATGGATCTACTGTATTAGAAGAAAATCTGATGTATTTAATACTTTTAAAGTTTGGAAAGCTATGGTTGAGAATGAAATAGGTAAAAGATTAAAGTGCCTGAGATCAGACAATGGTGGTGAGTTCTACAGTCATAAGTTCAGAGATTATTGTTACATGCATGGAATCCGTAGGCAAAGGACGGTTCCAAGGACACCTCAGTAGAATGGTATTGCTGAAAGGATGAACAGGACAATAATGGAGCGTGCAAGATGTATGAGATTGCATGCCGGTTTGCCCTTACAGTTCTGGGCACAAGCTGTTGACACTGCAGTGTACCTGATTAACAGAGGACCCTCTACAGCTCTGGATGGTGGTATTCTAGAAGAGGCATGGACAGGTAAAAAGGTTGATCTTTCATATCTCAAAGTTTTTGGTTGTGAAGCCTTTGTGCATATAGATAAGGAAAATAGAAAGAAGCTTGATGCTAAGTCTATGAGATGCATGTTTATTGGCTATGGCTCAGATGATTTTGGTTACAGATTGTGGAATCTAGAAACTAACAAGGTAATCAGGAGCCGTGATGTTGTTTTCAACGAAAGAGTGATGTATTGTGATCAGCTAAGGAAGTTGAATCAGCTTGAGTAGAGAAATAGTGAATTGGATGAGGTGAAAGTCCAAGGTGAGCTCACGGGAAAAAGAAATAATCACTTACAAGAAAACACAGAGACCGATGTCGGCAGGTTAGGAACCGGCATCGGCAGCACATAAACCGGCGTCGGCAATACAGAGACCGACGTCGGCCGTACAGGTACCGAGGTCGGTCAGGCAGAACCGACGTCGGCCAGTAACAGGTCTACAGGTGGCCGAGATCGGTCACTGTCAGAAAATTTGGGTGGACAGCGTGTTGAGAACGAGTCCAAGACACCCATCAGGAGGTCAGAAAGGGTGAGTAAGCCTCCAATTAGATATTCTCCTTTTTTATATTATTTATTGCTAACTGATGGTGGAGAACCAGAGAGTTTTGAAGAAGCAATACAGGTGGAGTCCAAGAGTGAGTGGGAGCGTGGCATGGTTGAGGAGTTGGAGTCCTTAAGAGAGAACCAAACATGGGATTTGGTTGAATTGCCAGCTGGTAAGAGAACACTTAAGAACAGATGGACCTACAGGTTGAAGGAAGGCGAGAATGGACAGATGAGATACAAGGCCAGATTAGTGGTAAAAAGATTCGCACAAAAGCCAGGTATTGACTTTGACGAGATTTTTTCTCTAGTTGTAAAAATGACTTCAATAAGGGTTGTATTGTCTTTGGTTGCTTTTGAGGATTTGCATCTTGAGTAGCTAGATGTTAAGACAGTGTTTCTTCATGGAGATTTGGATGAGGAAATTTATATGGAACAGCCAGAAGGATTCGAGGTCAAGGGTAAGGAGAAGTTTGTGTGCAGGTTAAAGAAAAGCTTGTATGGCCTCAAGCAAGCTCCTAGGCAATGGTACTTAAAATTTGACAGGTTTATGACTGAGCACGGCTACAGTAGGTGTCAATCAGACCATTGTGTGTATTTCAAGAGATTTGATAACGGTAGATATATTATTCTATTGTTGTATGTAGATGACATGCTGGTTGCAGGGTCTCACATGCAGGATATCTCAGAGCTTAAGGTAAAATTAGCTCAAACGTTTGCTATGAAGGATTTGGGAGTAGCGAAGAAAATCTTTGGCATGAGCATTAGGAGAGACAGGAAAAATCACAGGTTGATATTGTCTCAAGAAGATTATGTGGACAAGGTGTTGAAATGGTTCAATATGCAGGATGCTAAACCGGTAAGCACACCTTTGGCTGGACATTTCAAGTTAAGTAAAGAACAATGTCCCAATTCATATGAAGAGGTAGAGTACATGAGTAAGGTTCCATATTCTTCCGCGGTAGGAAGTTTGATGTATGCAATGGTATGTACTAGACCAGATATTGCCCAAGCAGTGGGAGTGGTAAGTAAGTATATGGCCAATCCAGGTAAGGAACATTGGAAAGCAGTTCAATGGATCCTTAGATATCTGAGAGGAACCAGCGATAGACACTTGTGCTATGGAGGTTTAGATACTTCTCTACATGGCTATGTAGATTCAGATATGACAGGGGATTTGGATGGCAGGAGAAGCACCACAGGTTATGTTTTTACTGTAGGTGGAACAACGGTTAGTTGGATATCTAAGTTGCAGAAGGTTGTAGCCTTGTCAACTACAGAAGCAGAGTATATTTCAGCTACAGAAGCTAGCAAGGAGATGATATGGATGACACGGTTCATGGAAGAGCTTGGAAGGGAGCATGGAAGTTGCAGATTGTATAGTGACAGTCAGAGTGCAATCCATTTGGCTAAGAACTCAGCTTTTCACTCAAGAACCAAGCACATACAGCTAAGGTATCACTTCATACGACAGGTATTGGAAGATGGTGAGTTGAAGCTGGAGAAAATCCATACAGATAGGAATCCTGTTGATATGCTAACAAAGCCAGTTACTAAGGAGAAGTTGAATTTTCATTCAACTTCTATTGGTCTTCATGATTGAGTTGAAGATGGAGGAGCTAGAAGATGTTGCTGTACAGGTACTGGTGCAGCTGGTTTATCTCCAAGTGGGAGATTGTTAGGGTGTGGAGCTAAAAGCTTCACCAAGGAGTGTACAAATCAAGTTCGGGTCTACATAGACGCCGGCGTCGGTCAGGAGCGATCGACGTCGGTCACAGGCAGTTGGAGAGACGTCGACGTCGGCAGAAGGGTCGGCCGACGGCGGTCACAGACAAGCAGCAGGAACCGACGTCGGTTACCTGCGTGTCTAGAAAGCTATTTCCGTGGACAGAAGCGAGTGTTTGCATGATAAGTTTGAGTTGTGAACTCAAGCATGCGTCTCTATTGTTAGTATTACTATTTTTGGAGCCCTTGTTCAAGAGGCTTAACTGCTTGTTGGTTGTACATGCTCAAGTCTCCTAATTCTATATGTAGAATTAGATCTTCTTAGCTTAGTAAGAATGTGTAAGTAATTGTAGTGAATTATTGGAATTCATTGTGTGAAGAACAGTACAGAATTTAATCAATCCAGGCTTGTTGGAGTTGATTGTTCTTGAGAGAGAGCTCTTGAGGAATTGAGATCTATTGAGAGATCTATACATCTAGGAGAGGTGTGGAAGAAAGAAGCTTTCTTCAATTGTATTCCTTTGTAAAGAGTTTTGTTAATACAGGTTTTCAGGGTGTTTTCTTGTATCTCTTGTTCTTGATATTATCATTCTAATTACTTGTCAATCTGGTTTAATTCCGCGTTTATTGCTATCATAGTTGTAATCTATTGTTGGATTGATCCCCCAACATCAAATACAAGAGACATTAGATAATTTATCATCCTTATACTCCAAAATTCATAGTTTTTTCCATCAAACAACATATCTCTATTTGTGGTGAAACCTTCTTGTACATGATGACTAGCTATATGTGCTCTCGAGATCTATCTTCTAGCAGTTAGACTATGTCTAAAGGAATCACTATGATACCAATTGTTAAACATAAACTTATACTGATTGGGGGGGGTGAATCAATATAAGTTAATCTTTTACTTAATAAAACTTAATAACCATAATAACACCATTCACACAAGATAACATAATTAAGAGACAAAACTTACGTGGAAAACCTTTTTGGGAATAAAACTACAATATAAAATTCTCTTACAAAATTTATAGGCACCAACCTATTGGGGACACCAATCCCCACTATACAAAGATTTTTTAGGCACCAACCTAATGGAGACACTAATCCCCTTACTAATTACCAACTTATCAAGAGACACTAATCTCTTTGATATGAGGCACTAGCCTCTAACTTAACAAAGTCTTGTCTTCTTGAGAATAAATCTCCTTAAAAATATGACTTGAGTGATCTTCTAATATTTTATTCTCCTTACATCTTCTAGTGTTTGTATGATTTACCTTCAATTCTCCACACATATCCTCAACCACACTTCTTATCCTCCTTTTATATCTTCATACAACATGGAGAGAGATGCAACTCAATCAAAAGAGGCAAAACTTTATAATAGGCACATTAATTTCCAAGGGAGGCATCCTTCTTTAAATACATGTCTTTTGTTAAATATTAATCATTATCTTTAAATACTTATTAATCACTACTTATTTTAACAATTCATTTCCCAATTGCTGCACCCCTTTTTTTGACTTTATCGCTACCCTTAATCATATATATCATTTCCTTAAATTGGGAGATTATAATGATATAAATATATATCCTTGTCTTGATTTGGGTAGCAAAGGAGGTTGGACAAGATCATGATATTAATTTAAAGATATTTTCCATATTAAATACCAATAAAGGGAGGTCGGCTAGTATACATTTAAATATTGAATGTGGAGATTAAAACTAATTTAGGTTGGTCTTTGGATGATTATTAGTGGCCTTTGGCATTTATATGATTGTATTCATACTTGTTTGACATCAATGAAAAAAATCTTTCTAACACACTTGATTAGAGTACCTTATTGAATATGTGTTGTAAGTATAAGAAGATTTCATCCAATATATTCATATTAGTCTTATTATTGAAACAATGTGCAGTTTACCACCTCAATTTGGGGATATAAAGTAGTGGAAATTTTCAATCTCCATATTTCACCAAATTTTCACCAAACATTTTTTAGAAACTTTATTCAAGTATAATAAAAAATGTATTTTGACAGGACAAAGTGAACTCATATATTATTCAAAAATATATTAACTCTTTACTATTTATGTTTTTTTAAAAAGGAATGAGAATGCACATTTTAATAAATCGATTGACACTACTTCTATTCGTAAGAAGATCACCATCAAATTTCATGGAGATAATTTCCTATAGTATTTAAGTCATTGGTAGTGAAAAGTACAACCCTAACTTAGATTTTCCCAATTTTATGTGGTACACAATAAGAAAGTAGTGGACTTTTTCAATCTCCATCTTTCACCAAACAATTTTTTATAAAATTTATTCACTTATAATTAATGACTTATTTAAATGAGATAAATTGAACTCATGTATTATTCAAAAATATATTAACAAACTCTTTACCATCTATGTTATTTTAAAAATGAATGACAATGAACATTTTACCAAATCGATCAACCCTACTTATTATTTAAAATACCACCATAAAATTTCATGGAGTTGCATTTCCATAGAATTGAAGCCACCTATATTGAAAAATACAACACTAACTTAGAGTTCCTCATTTTTATTGTGTTACATAATGTACATCATTTGGTGAATCATTCCACATCATTATGTCTATCACACCAATAAACATATTTGTGAAAGTAATTATTATGTTTCCCTTACCCAAAATGAATTCAAATATTATATGTGCTTCTCTAAGATAATTCATTCTACTATCACCCTTACAAATATATTTACCTATTACCATGCATAATAAACTAGAGAGATATTATATATCTAATCAGCGGTCTATAATAGTTTAGTCTACAATCCAAAGTTAACAACTTATATCAAGATATATGTCTAATCCATTCTCTCTACCATATTAAAAAGTTATTATCTATGCTTAGGGTCTAAGGTGACTATACTCAGTTTTAGTTGGCACTTGACTGATAGGGAGAGCAATGAGTGTAGTAAACCATTTAGCTGAGGGTAGCTATATCTAGTTGGCATTTGAGAGGTCAAGAGGGACCAAGAAATATCCCATACAAGTTAGTTATAACTATGGGGTGGATTCATAGTAATGGGTGAATGGGATGGGGTGGAGTTGTGTGGAATTAATCAATATGGATGGGGGGTGAGGGGGAGTGGGTCCGTTTGATCAAGGGAAACCTATGATGTGGTAGAGATCATAGTGGAATCAAGGTATTACTAATTTTTATCTCCAATTGATCATGAGTCTAATTGATCATTGGATCTAATATCCACTAATTGAGGGGGGCATAGTCACCACGATATTTTTTTCTCAAGGGGTGGAGTCGATCCCATAGTGAATGAGTCTACAGATAGGTGCTAAATCAATTTGGCCAGTTCTCACTCATAGTCAATCTTCGTGATAAGTGTTAAGATTTGTTCTAAAGTCTTAACAATAATTTATGTTAGTGTGTTTGCAATAAATTAAAAGGGCATGCTTCTTATTCAAGTCACCCCCTTTATACCTTTTTTTTTAAGTTAGATTATAAGAAAATTGTAATAATGTTTTATGGGAAAACATTCCCATATAGAGTTAAGTTTTTAGTTATTACTTAGTTTGTTGTTTTACCGGTCTCTCGATAAAGTTATAAATATGTCTTAGATTGGTCATTTGAAGTTAATGACTTAAATTCACTCTTATGTACTTAAATATTTTGAATTAATAAAATATTTGTGATCTACTTACTATAGACACAATATTACCCTATGGTAAATTGTATTTATAGATTTTATTCGAATACTATCAATGATATTAGAGCATGATACAAATTCTTGGTGAAAGAGACTGTGGTGAAGCTCCTTAAAATAATAGGTGAAATATAATATTTATGAGAAGGTGAAAGAGAAGATTCACATGGTGAAATGGAAGGTTCATGTGGAATCACATTTGTAGAGAAGGAAAACCCTATGAGAAGAAAATATGGGTATGCAAGTTTGAAAATTACTTATTCTTTCATGTTTTTTAATGCACAAAACATTACAAAAGTATTGAAACTATCTATTTTTAATATATTTTATTTAAATATACAAATATTTCAATTTTTTTAAAAAGAGAGGCCTGAAAAACATAGATGTTGGAAAAAATCTTTATGGTCCATTTTCATGCATTCAAATTCCTATGGAAGTCCATTGATTGCTTCCAACACCTAAATGACTATCTAAAAGACCAAAATAAAGCCATTGTAAAAAATTTTTAAGCTAAAAAACCTCTATTCGAGTATGACACAACATTAAAAAATATGAATATGATTTCCATGGTGTTTTACTAAGTTATTAGGAGTTTTGATGATTTTTTAAACCATTTTTATTGCTTGTAAAATCATCTAAAGACTTGAAATCTTATAAAACCCCTATTTTTTGAGTTGTATAGCCTAAAATTGTTGTTTAACAACCACCACCAACAATAATGACACCCCATATTTTGTACTTATTATTTGTGAGCTTTGATTTCTTCACCTGCAGGCAAAAATATATAGAAAACACCTATTATATGACTATGTACAACCTTCCTACAACTCCTGCAAAGGTATAATGATTTTTACAACCTCTTTGTTCATACATGGTGTCCTTGGGATGTTTAAAATGGAGTATCATTGGTTTTTAAATAAAATATTTTGATGAGCATAAATTTTAACACATAATTTTGGCAGTATTTAGGGTTTCCTGGGTCCCACTTCAAATCAAGGGAAAAGTGTTTTTTTTACAAAAAAAATTCAAGGGTAAATTTTTTATTTCATGGAAAATTGAATTTTTAAATTTTTTTCTATAAATCAAAATCATATTTAAAATCAATGTCTTCTCTTTATGTGTTGTAAATGCTTATAGAGCAATTGGTAAAGATTATTTTGTAAGACCTTTGGAAGTTGGAGGTCCAAGGTTCAAATCTTCAAATACACTTTTTTGCTCAAGTTTTTTTTTTTTAAGAAAGTGATTGGTATATGATTTCAGATTTTTTTTTTTGAAAATAAATTTGCTATGTGATTTCTTACCTTGTCTCAAAGTGAATAAGTTTGTAAAAGAGTGACAAAATTGATAAGTCTCAAGTGGGTGTAAAGGAGTAAAAAGAGTGTTATTTTTTTTGTGATAAGGGTGTAATTTTGGTGAAATAAGGTTGTATTTTTGATGAAATAAGGTGTAATTTGATTTTCTTGGTATGGTTAAGTGCAAAACCCATAAAAAATCTTTCATATGCTCTACGTAGAGGTTAAGTGAAAAAACCCATAGAAGCATTTACTGTGCCAAATGTTATTATGGGTGTGTTAGATTTTCATTTTTCTCATTTATTTTCATTTCAAAATGTTAAAAATTTATAATTTACTTTTAGACACTGATTGTTTAATGATTTCTAATTACACTGACTAGAAATAATTAATAGAAGCATCATTAATATTCAATGAATTATAGGATGTTGTGGAGAATGAACATCTAGTGTTATCGACAACACAAGATAAACTTGATATTTTTAATATGCATGATTATAAATCTTTAGATTTAATCAAGTATTTTTCACTAGAGATACATTCATATTGAAAACTCTTCCCATAGTTACACTACATGGAAGATTTTATCTGATTTGTATGATAAAACCCCTAAGCATAAAAAGATAGATATTCATATTCAGTTGTTTACTTTGTCATTAGAGGAAGATAGGAATATGGGAGAGTAAATGTGAAAGTTTAAGAACATTGCTACTGGATATATTAAGGTTGGGTTTGGTAAAATTGCTGATGATCTCATTGTAATTGATGCATTCAAAGGGCTACATATATCCTATAGAAACTTTGTAGAAATGCTTCATGTCTCTAATAAGATCATAGGCATAATTTTTGATAAAATTGATAAGTTGATTATTTATCATGACCTTTATCTACCCAATAAATATAAGAAAATCAAGAAAGCCAATGTTACAGAGTCCAAGCCTAGTTCTTCTTCTTCTTCTTCTTCTATTCAACACAACTATAGAGGGCAAGGTTATAGAGGGGGTAAAGGGTATATAAGAAGAATATTTCAAAAAAAAGCCATAGGATATCATTAGAACAACTATTTCAATCAATAATATAAACATTATCATTAAAATTAGATGAGTGATAGAAGGTGTGGTCACAACTCATATAGAGATAAAGGTAGAGGTAGATAAAACATTATATGTCATAGATGTGGAAAATTTGGTCGCATTGATTCACAGTATAGGATTCATTTTGAAAAAATTCAAAGACCACAAAAATTGACTAAGTATAACTCTACTCAATATGTAGACCATGAATATGATGAACTAGAAAATGTTGCTCATGAATATGCTTTTCACAGCCTTAGGGAACAATGCTTATATGGAATAAGAGTCTAGAAATGAGTTAACAAATGTTTGGGTTTTAGATATAGGTACAACCAATCACATGAAGATTCAAGTGAGACTTATTTGGACCTTCAAAGAAGCATCTCTCACTGTAGTATTCTTGTCAGATAAATCTATGCATACTCCATAAGGGCTTGGGTCTATTTGGATTCTTCTTCCTAATGGTTATATCAAATACTTGGAGAATGATTGGTATATTATTACCACATTATATAAACATCTTATTTCCTTGATAACTATTCATAATAAGGGTTATCATATTGTTCTTGAAAATGGGCTCATTTATATTAACTATGTCAAAAAAAGATACAAAACAATGTCTACAGGTAATGAAGATGGTAAGTTGGTTCGTTTGCATTGCAAAGTAATTCCTCCCATAATGGAACTTGCATAATTTGTTAATATAGGTACAAGTACAATGTATACATAGTGTTTTTTGCATCTACATTATGAACATTTGAATGTTCACTCTTTGGTGGACTTACAAAGATATAGCATGGTGAATGGTTTTCCCACTTTTTGCAAAGATGGTATTATTTGTGAATCATGTGTTTTAGGAAAATAAAACAGGGGAAAATTTTCTAAGATTTATTCTTGATGAGCTAAAAGATGTTTACAGTTAGTTCATAATGATGTTTATGATATGAAAATGTCATCAATTAAAGGGTGAAATTATTTTGTGTTGTTTATTAATGATTGTTCTAGGATGACTTGGGTGTTTTTAATGAAAAAAATCAAAGGTTTTCACTAAGTTTTTTGAATGGTTAAACTTAGTTGAAAAAAATAGGTTCAAAATTATCTACTCTTCATTCAGATAATGGTGGTGAATATAAGTCAAATGAATTTTTAGATTATTGTTGGGAACATGGAATCAAATGATAATACATTAATGTCTATAGTCCACAATAACATGGAGTTTCTAAAAAAATGAACAAAACTTTAGAGGGCACAAATCAAGGTATGTTACACTATAAATAGATTGATGATAAATTTTGGGTAGAAGCCATTGATACTATAATGTATTTGAGAAACTGATCCCCTACATCTGCACTTTTGGGTAAAACTCCATATGAAGCTTGGCATGGGTTTAAACAAAAAGTTAAAAACTTGAAAATTTTTAGATGTATTTTCTTTGCTTTAGTTCATGATGAACACAAAACTAAGTTGGAACCTCGAAGTAGAAAATGCATTTTTCTTAGGTTTTCAAAAATAAAAAAGGGGTATCATTTACTTGCACATGATAAATGCAAATTCATAGTGATAAGGGATGTGATATTTTATGAATTTGGTAATATGAACACTATAGAGATAAACTCAAAATCTGATAGGTTAGAGAGGAAGATTCAAAATTGTGTTAAGAGGAATAATGAAGCTAACTCTCATGGGTTGTGGTATGAGACAAGTATTCCTTCCATTTCTTCTATTTATTCGAGTATTTCACAAAATAATGACTTACAAAATGTTGAAAATTCTCTAAGTATTCCTCCCAATGGTGCACATGAAGATAATTATAGTATTCTTGATCTTAAAAATTTACACAAGTATCCAAAATGGGCTCAAAGTATTTTTTTTGACTTGAAAGCAAATGAATTTAGTAAACTAGGTCCCAACTTTCTCGTAAACAAGTAAATTATGTAATGTTGTTACCAATTCTATTGAGCTATCCAATTTTTAAGAATCTCATACTGAATATGCATGGAAAAATTCAATGCAAAATGAGTATGATCCCATTCTTAACAATAATATTTGAGTTTTGGTTTGATCCTCCTCCCCATATTTAACCCATCAGATGTAAATGGGTTTTCAGGGTAAAGTATAAATCAGATGACTCCATTGAAAAACATAAGGTAAGGCTTTTTGAAAAAGGTTATTTATAATAAAAAGGAATTTAAAGAGTTAACACAACTCTTTAGCCAAGATCTCTCCAAAAGATCATGACTAAAACCATGAAATATTCAATATTGCACACCAAGAATAAATCAACTATTCCATTCTATTCTATATCAAATAATTTACAATAGAGATGTACAAATAGGTAAAAGATAGAAGACTCTTAACCATTCCATGCATGTGGGACTAACTTCCTCAATATAGGTGGAAGTAAGGCATAAACCAATCATTATCATGAATGTGGGATAAACATCTTCAATGAGATAATACCTAAGTAAGCTAAAAAAATTAGGAAAGTAATATCCTACGCCAACAAACCCCCTTAAGCATAGCTTAGATGGGTACAATAAAGGATGAAATGTTAAGCCACATGTCCTTATAGATTCCAATCTATTATGTTGAGTCATTGTAAACACTAAGTCAAAGTAGAAATGGTGCTAAATATGAGGACCACTAAACATGAATACTATTCTCCAAAATACTAGGTAGAGTGATAAACCCAAGGAAGCATTTCTTAAACACCCTCCAACAAAATGGTGAGAAGTGAGCACAAAGACTGGCGGGGTTACCATACTGGTGTCATTAGTGGGGATACCACACTAGTGTTATTATAAGAATCACCAAGAAGGCCATATAGTTAAGTAAAAAATCCTCATATAGGTTCTAGAAAATAAAGTGCTTGAATAAGATACCTATGTACAAAGGAAGAATCTAAAAAACACTCAAAAAGTGTTTATATATATATATATATATATATATATATATGAACTCTTATAAAGTGTATAAAAGGATAAACCCCATAGACAGTCTTCTTGATTAAAGCTATTCTGGTAAAGCCTAGCATCAGTTGATTTTGTGTTTGAGTAATGGATTTGGACCACTCATGTATATTGAGTTCCTTTGTGACTTGCGAGTACTTGGAGTGTGAACTACTTTAGCATCATCTTTGGGGGTATTTATAGCTCTCTCTTCTTTTATCTCATTTGGGAGGGGGGAGTTTTTCTTATGGGGTTTATCCTTTTATACACTTTATGAGAGTTAATCAACTGATGCTAGGCTTCACCAAAATAGATTTAATCAAGAAGATTGTCAGTGGTGTTGAAAGTAAAAAAGAGTACTTCTAGGCACAAGGGACACTAAACACCTAAGAAGCAAGATCTACACCACACCCCCCATACTATTAACTAGGTGGAGTGATGACAAAAAATCTATATATACTCCCCCCTAATAATGGTGAAGTGGATGAAAAAGGTCTGTACAAGTGGTCTGAATTCATTACTCAAATACTAAACAAGCTAACATTGTATGTACCAAAATAGCTCTATATATTATGGAAGACTATCAATTATCAAAAAAGTGGTGTTGATAGATAAGGTCTATCAAAGAGGATGGTTCTAATGGTGATAAAAGAGACAAACAACTAAAGAAGTGAAAAGGTGCCCAGAATAGAGCACATAAATGCATTAAGGCACACAAAGATAAATCAACAAACCCCCAATAGCATTTTATAATTCAGTGTCAGTATAATATATCCTAATAAATACTAAATAAAATTAAGGAAGACACTAGAATTCACCAAAATAGCTCCAAATAAGGAGACTATTGATCTATCAAAAAAGCCATCACCAATCATGAGATATGCTCCAAAAACAAGGGAGCTAAAAAGTATCTCTATAGAAGAAGGCAAGGTGTTAATAAATGGACCTTGATGGAGACATGACACAAACTACAAGTGTGTCAAAGTGCCAATGCACAAACTAGAATATAACATGTCGAGCGTTGATGGAAGAGTGTGAAAAATGGCAAAAAAAGCAATTATGTAGGTAAAAACACACCTAAAAAATTAGCTAATGAAAAATGATAATCTAAAAATCAAATGCAAAGGACATCAGACTCAACCAAAAATGTGTCTAGGATAATGCAAAGTGCAATAGCAACATAAGTAGTACAATGCAGAAAGTAGTAGGGCCCATAGCATAGGCAACCACCCTGAATATGACACTTTATAACTTTAGTACATTTATAATAAAAATAGGACCAATGGAATGAAAATAAAAAATAAAGAACTTTTAGAAAAAGTGGAACTCAAATCCAAGTTATCAGGCAAAAGTTATGGCTAATAATATTTCCTATCATTAATGATCTATTTAATGAACTTGCACTTAAAAGTTTTAAAAAATACAACCAAACAAGGGTTAAGATAGCCTTCCATCCATTCGTTGGAACCATAACGAAGCCACTGACCTCCTAAAGTCAACAAAATTCAAAAAATACCCCTTCTTACTGCCCCTATGAATTCTCAAGTGAAATATTAATCTCACTCAGGACCAAAAAATTTAAAAAAAAAAACCTATTAAAAGAAAACAAAGCTATTTAAATAAAATAGACTTTAATTTGTTTTCAAGGTGGTTTTAATAAAAGAGGATTAAGGGGAAATTAGGTATTCAACTTTTGAATTCACAAGGAGGAAATAAATGGAGAGGCACTACCATGAGGGAGAAGGGAGACCCAAAGATGGGCACTACCATGTGAGATACAAACTTGGAAGATTAGACACACCAACTTGCTCTCCAATGGTCCAGATGGCATGCAAGCCTCAAAGGCATTGTGTCTAAGGCAAATACATAACACTCACAATAGTATTAGGACTCATTATAATAATAACAGTAGTAGCCATAATAGAAGAAGAAGTAGAAGCAAAATTAACAAAGATAAATGTTGAGCAAGTTTGACTGGTGCATGGAGGAGCAATCAACTAAGACCAATAAGCAATGGAAAATGCTATTATTGGTGATCATTGGATCTTTGATCCACAATGATAACCTTGACACACATTCGTTTCATGTCTCCAACACTCATATCACATCCAAACTCCTATGTGCCTATGTAACACAGACATTCCTTGCCCTCAAATCAAATCCATTGAAAATACGAGTGGATCTCTTGTACAAATAGGCCAATGACCACCTATCCATGGTGAATGTGTACATCGCGTATGCTTATAGGCTTAAGTTGGATAAAATGAAGCATGTATAAATTTTCATAGATCAGGCAAGAAACTACATGGAGCTAATAAATAATGTGATAATAAATGAGGTGGAAGAGATCTATGTGTAATTTGCACCAGATCCAATATCTCCATGTTTAACATAGTAGGTAAGCTGAGAAGATCAATGAAAAAATATAGTACCACTATCTCACAACAAAAAATGAGATCCAAATCATAATCCAGATGTTATGCCCAAAATAAATCAACAAATCCAAACCCTCAGATGCATAAATTAATGGATCGACCTCAAAAAACAAATGCATGTTCAATACCAACACTGTAATTATGATAAAAAAAGAAGGCCTTGATCTATAACTTTGATGAAAGAATTCACCCTAAATTAGATATATGACCAGGGAAAACAGATCAAACCAAACTAAATACAAATCTTCAAAACACAAACACAAATTCAAAGACTTCAAATGCACAAATCTTAATGCTTGAAGGAAAGAAGCACATAGAAAGAGGTGTACAACCTATGTTGAGTAATGAATATTTGAAAGAAGCTCTGATACCATAAAAGAGTTAAAAAAACTCTTTAGCCAAGACCTCTCCAAGAGATCATTACTACATCCATAAAAGCTTCAACATTACACATCAAGAATAAATCAACTACTCCATTCTATTCTATATCAAATAGTTTGCAATAGAGATGTACAAATAGGAGAACCCTAATCATCCCATGTGTATGTGTGACTAACTTACCCAATATAAGTGGAAGTAAGGTATAAAACCATCATTTTCATGAATATAGGATAAACATCTCTAATGAATTAACACCTAAGTAAGTTAAAGAGTAGGAAGTTAATATCCTACGCCAACAAGAATTGATTATGAGGAAAAGTTTTCACCGACTACCAAATGGAAAAATATTATGGTTCTTGCCTTAGCAGCACAAAATAGTTGGAAAGTACATCAAATGGATGACAAAAGTTATTTTTTGATTGGTGGTTTATAGGAATAAGTTTATATGACACAAACCTAAGGTTTTGAAAAAGTGGGTGCAAAACACAAGGTGTGTAAATTAATCAAATCTCTCTATGGGCTCAAGCAAGCACCTAAGGCTTGGTATGAAAACATGGATTCCTACTTATAAAAAAATATATTTGTATGCAGTGAATATGATGATACTCTCTATATTTGAGTGTAGGAAAATACATTGGTAATTCTATTTCTATATGTTGATGACATGTTTGTCACAAGAAATGATGAAAACCATAACATTTATGTGAAGAAGGAACTAAAAGATGGGTTTGAGATGATAGATCTTAGACTTTTTCACTATTATCTTGGCATAAAAGTTACTCAGAAAGATATAAGCATTTTCATTTCTCAAAGTATAATTTTGAGTTATTAAACATGTTTAGTATGAATGATTATGAACTTACCCTCATTTTGATGGAAATTAAATTAAAATTATCTAAAAATGATGGTAGTGCATTTTTTGATGGCACCAAATACAAGCAATTAGTGGGAGGCATAATATACTTGATGACTACCATCCCTGATATATCCTTTTACAGTGGGAATTTTGTCTAGGTTTATGAACGAGCCTAGAGAAATTCATTGGCATGCAACAAAAAGAGTACTTCGTTAACTTGAGAGAACGAAGACATATGGCCTTAAGTACCACCACAACAAGAACTTCAAACTTTGTGGGTATTATGATGCAAATTTTGGCAGATGTGTGGATGATTAAGTGTCCACAACATGGCACACTATACATATTGGTTTAGATACCATTACATGGTGATGTAAGAAGCAGGATATTGTGGTAAATTCATTAGCATAATTAGAATACATTATAGCATGGGATGCTTCTAGAGAGATTGTTTATTTATGTTGCATCCTTGAAGACCTTTAGATTTCTCATATTGCTCTTATGCAGTTGTGCATTGATAATCAAAGTACAATCAAGATATCCAAAAATCCAATATTGCATGGCAAAATTAAACACATGAATGTCAAATATCATTATCTGTGAATGTTGGTTTCAAAAAAAGTAATTGAACTAACATATAACTCAACTATAGATCAGACAACTGATATTTTCACAAAACCCCTTAACAAAATCAAATTTGAAAAATTCAAAAAAATGCTTGGAATGTGTCCAAAGAACTGACTTTGGATCATAGGGGGGTGTGTTAGGACTTGTTCTAAAGTCTTAGTAATAGTTTAGGTTAGTGTGTTTGTAATAAATTAAAGGGGCATGCTTCTTATTTAAGACACCCCATTTATACATTTTGGTTAAGTTAGATTATAATAAAATTATAATAATATTTTGTATGTAAACAATCCCGTATAGAGTTAGGTATTTAGTTATTACTTGGTTGTTTTATTAATCTCTTGGTAAAATTATAAATATGTCTTAGATTAATCATTCAGGATTAACAGTTTATGGGCACCCTTATGTACTTTAATATTTTAAATTAATAAAATTATTGTGATTTAATAAATTACATTTATGGATTTTATTTGAATACTAACATTAAATAAGAGTAATCATAGTAGTTAATCATGACCTATTCCACATAACCATTAATCATAATACAATATATAAAATTATCATACAAATTCTATATACTAATAAATAAGAAATAAATGAAATAAAATTTAATCATATCCAATAAAATTCATTTAATTTAATAAATTCAATACCAATAAATAATATATAAGACTTCCAATATTAATAGTACCCTCCACACCCCAACCACCACCCCCAACCGCCAAACCCCAACTCTCAATCTTCTTCTGACACTACTATGAGAAATAATGGGTAAATTCTACTTTCACTAAACTATTTATAAGCTTAACACTCTTATTTATATAGTTCATGAGAAAATGTATCTAAATACATGTTAGTGAAAAGATTGCATGCCACTGAAAAGATATAAATAATTGGAGACCTAGAAGACATGCCCTTCACTTTTGTGGGACTCCTTTGTACTTGATTACTAAGTGGTACTATTTTAAGAAACTCATTCCTTTGAAATGTCTTGCTTTGAAACTCATTCATTTTCAAAATACCTTGTTCCATACAATTTAATTTAGACTTCAAGATATTATAAGAGTTTATTATTTATATATATAATTTTTAATTTAAAAAAAAAAATTTCTATCTTTTAAACTCTTACATTAATTAACATAATTTATTATGAAATTTAAATTAATCTTAAAAAATAAATTAAAATAATAAATTAAATTAAATATTATGAAATATGTAAAATATAATATATTTAATATATTATTAATTGTAAAATAAAAATGAAAAAAAAAAATCTTATATTTAAACTTTAATTTGCATTAAATATTTAATTACTTTTAAACCTTTCACTACAATTTAAACATGTTTATTACATTAAAATTAAAATCTATATCTCATGAATGTGAACTATTTCTCTTATTTAATGTGATTATGGAAAAATTGTATAAACAATCTTATTTAATGTCAGACCACTCAAAGGGTTATAATCAACCATACATTTGTTTTAAACATGTATAGTCTTAATCATGATCCTATTTACATGTTTTGGATAAATTGTTTTCTCTTTTGAATTCATGCACTTATACTTCTAGTTTTCCAAGAATAAAGTTTGAGAAAAGTTCTTTTTATTTTTATTTATTTTTTAAAATTTTATAGGTAAAATTAATCTAACTTTTCTTATTTGTTATGTTTTTTAAATTATATAAATAAAATTGTAAAATGATAAACAAATATTGCATAATGATCACAATGCTAATTAAATGTTTTAAGATTATATTAGATGACAAAGTGATATGTATGTTTTATGATTAAATGATTATAATTATTTATATATTTATAAATTATTTGAATTCTTTTTTTTTACAAAATTAATTTTTATAACCGATTTCCAATATTTAGAAAGGATAAACGTGATAAAAATGAATAAACCTATTTAATTTAAAATATTATTTGAAAAAATATAATCGAAGACTATATAAAAATTTGTGATAGGTGTTAAGACACACACATGTTCCTCACAATAAAACAAAGTAAAAAAAAATTAATATAAAATTTAAACTTAAAATGTTATTGAAATAATTTAATAATACATAATTTAAATTATTTATCTACACATAAACAAAACACTTAATATATATAAAATAATATAAAACAAATATGAGAAAGATAATTTTTTTATATTTACATTTTCCTAATATTAAAATGTATGTTAGCCACACACTCTACAATAACATTGAATCTTAGTATCCTTTAAATCCATACTTTTTGTCATATTCATAAAAATTAAATAATAAATATAAAATTAAATATTAGGGAGATATCTTAAACTTGTTATAAAAATTATTTGTATTATAAATTTATGTAATCAAAATAAACCCTACTGTTGGAGGAAAACAAACATCAAGATATATGATATTATAAAATTATTTGTATTATATTTTTTTTGGTAATATATGATTTTTTAAAGCATTTTAATAGTAAAATAAACTTTATTTGAATATTCTCTCATTGTGGGATGAGTGATGGTGAATTTGGGTGAGCGCTGCAACTCGCGGCTCAGCTAGGGCAGCCATGCCCTAGTTATTCGAAGTCTTTCCTTATTTGCGCAGGTGAAGTGGGGAGCAAGGTGCATAAGGGGAAGAGCAGAGGCAGCGGGGGGATGGAAGGATTTGTTGGGAAGCCGAAATGGAACAGCAGGGATAGAAGAGTCTCATAAGGGAAAGAAGCTTCAGTGAAGTAGTAGGCAGGAGCTCACAGGGACAGGATGTTAGAATGAAGGAGGCAATTGGTGTGCAACAGTTTACAGGGGTGCAGGGCAATGGCTCAGCAGGAGGGTCAAGAATCACTAAGGTAAACGAATGCCTGGAACGCTGCAATGAGAGACCAAAATTGGTTATCCCGTTTGAAATGATAGCAGAGGATGTGGAGTATTACTCAAAGCATTCCTTGTACTGTAAATTCCTGGGATTGAAAGTATCTTTACCATTCTTGGAAAACTGGGCTCGCAGGGTGTAGGAGCCGGTAAGAGAAATGGAACTGATGTTGCTAGCTAACAGCTTCTTTATGGTTACTTTCAACTGTCTGGAGGATAGAAACTAGGTGTTTGAAGGAGGGCTATATTTCTATAATCAGGCTGGTCTTTTCCTGAAGCCGTGGCATGCTGGTTTTAACCCAACAAAGGAGCTTTCGAACAGGGTTCTTGTGTGGGTTCGTCTCCCACGAATGCCGATTGAATGCTATAAGGAGGATGTTCTACTGATGATAGCTTTGATAATAGGAAAACTGATGGGGTCTTCCTCACAAACTCTAGGAAAGAAGATCATGACATATGCATGAATATGTGTAGAGATTGACTTAAGCAAGCCTTTGCCAGATGCGGTTGAAATGTGTGCAGGTGAGTACTCATGGGTACAACAATTAGACTACGAGACCTTGCCCTTTAGATGTCGCCTATGCCACGAGTATGGACATCTGGTAATAAGATACCCAAAAAGTAAAATGGAGGAGCAACAGCCTTCTCCCTTGCCTCCCACGAATAAGACAATAGCTGAGGAGAAAAGGAAAGAGGCTGGAGGGGGAAGGGGGAAGGACCCAGAAGGGTTCATGCAAGCTGAGTCCAGAAGCAGAAATAAGGGATATAAGAGAAACTTCTTGGAGAGGCAAGAGGTAGACTCCTTTAATAGATTTGTGATTTTGGAGGATTTGGGACAACAGGAGATTAATCCAGGTTTTGTTGAAGGGGAGGAGCTAATGGAGGAAGAAGAACATGAGGTTAAGGATGCCTCCTTTCCTCTGAATAAAGCAGCTAAAGTGCCCTTACCAATGAATGTGGAGGGATAGGGGAGAGTGCAGAGTTTGGTAGAATTGATTGAAGAGAGGTATTAAGTCGGGGTGGCCAGAGAGTAGGCGTCACAGCCAGGGGTGGAGGAGGAGGAAAAGCGGAGGAAGGCTCCACCCAGCCTGGGAATTCTTCAAAAAGATAGCAGATAGGGAACTTCTGATAAAAGTGGGAAGACAGGCAGAAAGAAGGATATGGAATGAATTAAGATGATTGGGGAGAACTTGGTTGAATCAGGGTTGGTTAAGACCTTGGATGCACACTTTTTGCCTCCCTCAAAATGATTACGATATCATGGAATGTTAGGGGCCTGAATAGCAAGCCTAGACAAAAAGCTATTTAGGAGTTAATCAGAAGTCAACATCTGGACATTCTTTTCTTACAAGAGACCAAAGTGTCAATGGAGTATATGATGGGTATTGCCCCAAGGATATGGGGTCAGGGGTCATGCCAGTGCATTGGGGCTAACGGGGCTGCAGGTGGATTGGCATGTTTTTGGAATCCAAGGAAGGTTACACCGGTGGTTTGGATGGCCTTCAGATCGCTGTTATCTATGGTCACCTTATGCACGGATTTAGGGGAGTATGTGCTTTTGTCAAATGTCTATGCCTCCACTAATTTGTAAGGTAAGATCATTGTTTGGAAGAGCATTAAGCTGGTCCAAAAGGAGTTCCCTTATTTTCCGTGGATCTTAGCTGGAGATTTTAATGCGATTATGGATCTTTCAGAAAAAAGGGGTGGAAATATCAGATTAGAGCCGTCTTCTTCTCTTCTCAATGAAAATATTGTGAAACTTACTCTAGTAGACATCAAACCAAGCAATGGGTGTTTCACATGGAACAATAGAAGGCTAGATAACACTTTTATAGCGGAGCAGATTGATAGATTTTTGGCATCCTATTTTTGGGTGGGGGGTAGGTGGATGCTCAGCTTTGAGATTTTGGACTGGCAGGGTTCAGACCATTGGCCAATCAAGCTAAGCATCACTTCAGCTGTCAAGCACCAGAAGCCACCCTTCAAATTTTAGATTATGTGGCTGAGGGACTAGGACTTGTAGGACCATATTTCTGAGTGGTGGAGAGCGGGTCAGCCTGCAAATGGAACAGTGATGTATGTATTTGCAAAGCTTCTCCAATTCGTCAAATACCAGCTTTAGAGATGGAATAGGCAGAGCTTTGGGAACATCTTTTAGGAAAAAAAGAGGGCACAAGAAGAGTTAAATGTTATTACAAGATTGATCAGAGAAGAAGGCCTGATCAAGGCTTTGTTGAAGGAGGAAGGGAAGGCGGTTAAGACCCTGGAGGAGTGGGAACTTAGAGAGGAATTTTTTTGGAAACAGAAGGAAAGGATTGATTGGCTGCAAGAAGGTGATAGGAATACGGCCTTCTTCTTTAATTTGGTCAAAGCCAGGCATCATGGTAATGTGCTTACTTCTCTTGTCACTGATAGGGGTGAGGTTGTCTCTTCTACTAGAGATATCTGCAATGAGGCCGAACAGTATTTCAGCACCCTCTTCAGGGAAGAAGGGCAATGGGATGAGGCCACAGAGGACTTGATACTATCCTGTATTCCATCTATTGTGTCTCAGGTCATGAAGGAAAAGTTGAGTCACCCAGTTTTGGTGGAGGAACTGAAGAAGATTATCTTCTTGATGAAGAAAGGTAAGGCTCCTGGACCGAATGGGTTTCTGATTAAGTTTTATCAAGAATTTTGGAGATTATAAAGGATGATTTATTAGCAATGGTTTAGGAGTCATAGGCCAATAAGCAGATGTTACAGGCATTGAATTCTATTTTTCTAGCCCTCATTTCGAAGGGGAAGGGAGCGGACCGTCTTAGCCAATTTTGGCCCATCTCCCTCTATAATGTAATTTACAAAATTCTCTCGAAGCTGATTGCTGAAAGATTGAAGAAGTGCTTGAAGGAGCTAGTTGCAGAGGAGTAAAGTGGCTTTGTGGAGGGCAGGTAGATTTTGGATGGTATTGTCATGGCTATGGAGGCTGTTCATTCGATGTCCAAGTCTAAGGAGAAGGCAATGTTCATTAAATTGGACATGTCAAAGGTGTATGACAGGGTGCGATGGTCCTTTCTTCAGAGAGTGTTGTAGGCTTTTGGTTTTTAGAGGGAGTGGATTGAGTGGGTCATGAGCTGTGTTACCTCGACCTCATTCTCTGTCTTGGTGAAGGGAGAACACACGAGTTTGTTTGGGGCTACCAGGGGCTTGCGGCAAGGGGACCCTTTATCCCCCTATTTGTTCCTTCTTCTGGCTGAGGGATTAGGCCGATGGATCAGAGAGTACATGAGGGAGGGGGAGATTCTTGGATGGAGATGGGGTGGCAGACTACCTATTCTTTCACATCTCCAGTTTGTGGATGATGTGGCCATGATGGGAGCGGCCACCATCAGAGAGGCGAATAACATCTATAGATGCTTGGATGCTTATCTCGTAGCCTCAGGGAAGGTCATTAATGAGGAGAAATTGTCCATCTTCTTCTTCAATACGCCTTTGGCTATTCAAAGGAGAGTGGCTGAGATTCTTTGATTTCAAATTGGCAATCTTTTGGTTATGTATCTTGGTATCCCTGTCACCACAGGGTGACAGTCCAAGGAGTCTTGGCAGGTTATCTTGAATAAATTTAGAGCTAAGGTGAATCATTAGACACACAGATGGTTATCTTTTGTGGGCCGGGTCCAATTGATCTAGTCAGTGGTCCAGGTTCTCCCCCTCTACAGGTGCATGCTACAGGTGGCGCTAGTTAGCTTTGTGTAGGATCTGGACTCTCTGGCTAGATAGTTTTTGTGGGTAGGGAACCTATCCTTGACTAAATGAAGTCTTATCTGATGGGAAGTTGTTTGCAGCCTGAAGAGATTGGGTGGCTTGGGTCTTAGACAATCCATGATGGCTGGTATGGCCCTCGCAGCCAAGTTGTACTAGAGATGGTGTATCGAGCAGGACTGGGTGTGGGCCAAAGTCTTGGCACACAAGTACTTTCCTAGGAACTCTGAAAAGGACATACCTCATTACTATTTGACGGGGAGTGGTTCGGTGATATGGGACATGCTTAAGAAGGGGGCTGCTTTGATAAAAAGAGGTCTATTTTAGATTTGTAAAAGCGGCATGGAAGTGCAGTTTTGGCATGACTCGTGGGATGGGTTTCCCCCCATCACGGTGCAGTACCCTCATCTTCAAGCTCTTGCTCAGAGATTTTGTGAGGCAAGCTGGTATAAGGTGAGTGATTTCAAATTTTTTTATCATCAGGATCAGCTTACGAAAGCTAGATGGAAGAGTCCAGAGGTTTGGCTTGTCAGAGATATGGAGAGAGAGTGTGAAGAGTTGAAGGAGATTTTGGCTAGGTGCAACTACTGTGCCCTTCGAGGGGCAGATGAGCTTGCCTGGTTTCCACACCCCAAAGGGAAATACTCTATTTTTGCTGGGTACCAGGAGCTTGTTACACAAAAATTTGGGGAAGGAAGGGAGGTTACCTGGTGGAAGCAGACCTGGAGCAAGTTCTCGTGGCCGAAGTGCAATTGTTTTGCTTGGACACTGGCATGGAATTGCTTTTTGACATGGGAAAATTTGTGCAAAATAGGCTTTGTCAGACCTTCCTGCTACATTTTCTGTGGTGAGGAGGAGGAGAGTTCGTCACATATTTTATTTAATTGTCAGTTTATGGGGCATCTTTAGAACGTCTGGTGGGAGGTGTGGAGGTGGAGAGGAGTCTGCACTTCTTTGGCTGATTTCTGGCAGCATCTAAACCATTCGTCCCCTGCTGCACACTTCCTACAAGATGTCTGGTATGTGGGACTGATCTTCTTGATGTGGCAGGTCTAGTTGGAGTGGAATAGAAGAATTTTTAATGATGTTAGGCTGGAAGCTTCACAGGTTTGGAGTAGAATCAGCAGGATGATTCAGGAATCAGTGGAGGCCAAGAGTGAGGTCGATTTGCCCATGAATAGGAGCAATGCTGAGGTGGTGGATAGATTGGGGATGAGCATGCTCTCTCCAAGCTTAGTGTGTGTTAGGAGAGGTGAGGGAATGAAGCAAAAAGTATAGAGAAGTGGGAAGTGGATGCCTCCTCTAGCTAATTTTTTGAAGATTAACACGGTTGAATCCTCCAGAGGTAATCTGGGTCCAACTGGTATAGGAGGGATTGTAAGAGATGCTTTGAGTGCTATTATTTTCATTTTTTTAGAACATAGGGGAGAACAGATGGTTAATAGGATGGAGGGACTTGCCATTTTGTATGCTTTGAGAAGAGCTTACGAGATTGGCTGGCGTAAAGTGATTTGTGAAGCCGATTCGCTAATTATGATAAATATGATCCAAGAGCGGCAAATTAAAGATGTGAACTAGCATTTATCCTTGGTTGTTCAGTAGATTTTATAGATTAGTCGGCTTATGGATTCGGTGATTTTTGCTCATGTCCCGAGAGAATGGAATAGGGCGGCGAACTATTTGGCTAGATGGGCTTTGGAAGGAATGGAAGGGAGGCATGTGGTCGAAGAGGCACAGCTACCGGTAGACATTAGACATAATCTGGAGAGAATCCTGTTAGAGGATAGGAAGGTATGAGCGAGTTATGTGTCAGTTGTTTTCTTTTGGTGTGCTGGCCGATTTGGTCAGAGTTGTCTTTGTATTGAATTTTTTTGAGATTGAATAAAGTTTTTACCCCTATTTTATTTTGAAAAAAATATTATCTCATTGTGAATCTTAAATACTATGCTTTGGTAGATTTTTGTGAATATTTACATGAGCGTATTTGCGTATTTTATCTTCAATTTTATTTGATGTCATATTTACTTTTTTTCTAATAATAGTCACTTCTCAACACAGCTTACTCTTGTTAAATATGCGACAACAAAGTTAAATTTTAGATCCTTTTACAGTGCAGTTTATAGCCCACTCTTTGACAAGGGGAGGGGTTTGGGGGGAAACACCCCATCATTATTGTCACAAGAGGTCTAGGGGCAGTGCCCCTAAAATAAAAATTCAAGGAGTCAAACCCATGTTTCTAGGAAGATGTATTTCATTAGATTCTATTTTTAGAAGAAAAATTCTAATAGAATTTTTACACTCTATTTTTAGAAGGATGAATTCTAATAGTGCTTTACCAATTAGACATATTTATCTTTGTGGAGTTTACATGTAAACTACACAATAATTTTGCATGTAATTTGTTCATCTTAGAATTAATAAAGCTTGATATCTTGCACCGTGGATGTTTCCTTAGATTTGTTAAGATTTTATCACATAAATCTTGTATTTTGTCTCATGCATGTTGGGTATTTTATATATTTAATTATCTCTATTATTACATTATGTTATTTTTCTATTATTTTAGAGTGCGTGGTTTCCTAAAAAGTGGTATCAGAGTGAGGTTACTCTTATTTTGTAGCAACTGTGATCTAGATTTGGTATTGTTTTTTGTAGCATCAAATAGTGAAAGTTATGAATGCAAAGTTTGAGGTGGAGAAGTTTAACGACAATAACAAATTTGAGTTGTGAAAACTCAAAGCACATGATGTACTGGTGCAATAGGGGCTGCACAAAGCCCTGGATGGAAAGACAAAGAAACTTGTGAATATGAATGATCATGATTGGGAAGAACTGAAAATAAAAGTTATTAATATAATATGCTTGTGTTTAGAAGATGAGATTCTTTTCAACATAGATGGAGAAAAGATTGTGGAATTCTTATGGACCAGATTTTAAGGCCTATTCATGACAAAATCTATAACAAATCATATTTACTTGAAGATGCAGCTGTATACATTAAGAATGAAAGGTGTGGAAATTGTTGATCATTTAAATATTTTCAATACTCTATTATGTCAGTTGACTAGTATTGGTGTGAAAGTGGACAATGAAGACAAGGTAGCCACCTTGTTATATCATTTGTTGGATTCTTGGGATCACATAGTAACTTCAATTAGCTTTATTATTGTTGATGATTTTGACTATGTTTCTGTTGTGGGAACATTATTGACTAAGGAGATGAGGAGAAAATCTAGTCTAGAGACTTCTATGCTTGAAGATATGGTTGTTAGGGGAAGATTTAGAGAAAGAGGGAAAAGATCAAGAGGCATATCTAGATCTAAGTCAGAAGCTGAGAAGAATAAGGAAAAGTGCTAGAAATATGGTAAAGTAGGACATCTTAAGAAGGATTGATGGAAGAGAAAATAAGGTGAAAAGAAGGTAGAATCCACCAAGGAAGCAAATTAGGTATAAATAAGTGAAGGTATGAGTGATGAATTTTTATTTATTCATAATGTTTCCTCTTATCATCATGAATAGATATTCGATTCAGATGTTACACATCACATCTGTTTACATAGAAGTTGGTTTTATTCTTATAAAACCCTTGATGAAAGCTCTGTTCTTTTGAGAAATAATGTCTCTTGTAAGATGGAAGGGATTGGTAGCATTAAGATAAAAATGTTTGATGGTATAGTAAGGATTCTAATAGAAGTAAGACATGTACTAGAACTTAAATAAAATTTGATTTCTTTGAGTGAATTATATTCCTATAGATATAAGTTCATAGGTCAAGGTGGATCTCTTAAGGTGTCTAAGGGTTCCTTAGTCATAATGAAGGATATAAAATTTGGGAACCTACACATATTACAAGGGAGTGTAGATATCAGTCAAGCAGTTATGATATATAAAATAATAGAACATCATGTTTGTCTATAGCATCTATGTTTGGGCCACATGAGTGAGAAAGAGTTAAAGGTACTGAAAAATAGTGAGTTACTTCTTAGTTTAAAATCTTTAGATTTGAATTTATACAAGCATTGTGTTTTTGGAAAATAATGTAGATGAAATTTTAGTGCAGGAAGTCATGTAAGTAAAGGTATTATTGAATATATTCATTTTGATGTGTGGATTCTAGCCTCTATAATTTCATATGGAGGATCATTGTATTCTTTTACATTTATAGATGATTACTCAAAAAAAGTATGGGTCTACTATCTGAAAAGAAAGTCTCATGTTTTTAGTGTATTTAATCAATTTAGAGATTTGGTTGAGAAAAAAATTGGTAGGTCAATCAAATGTTTAAGAATAGATAATGGAGGTAAGTTTACATCCTTAGAGTTTCAAAACTATTGCAAGAAAATTGGGATTGAAAGGCATAAAATCACTGGTTACACACTGCAACAAAATGGGGTTGTTGAACACAAGAATATGACTCTTATAGAGAAAGCAAAGAGAATTCTCAATAATGCAAATTTGGATAAGCATTTATGGGTAGAAGTATTTTGTACAACCTACTATCTGATAAATAATTCACCGTCAATTATAATAGACGGTAGTATTCTTGAAGAGGTATGGACAAGACATCCATATGATTATTCAAATTTGAATTTTTTTGGTTGTAATGCTTATGCTCTTACTAATAATAATCAACATTCAAAGTTAGATACAAGATCCAATAATTACATCTTTGTTGGGTATGGTGAAGGAGACGGTGTTAAGGGATACAAAGTGTGGGATCCTACTACCCAAAAAATCATCATTAAGTTGAAGTTATAACTATGGAGTATCATGATAGGAATGTTAAAGTACAAGATGAGTTCACCTTCATAGGTGATTGGTTTTCAACTATTGTTTCACTTGAGAACATGCCAAGAGGAGTGACATTTAAGAAGAAGATGACGATGCCAAGAGCAAAGCTCAAAAGGTAGCTTGATTCATGCCATTGTTCATCCCATGGAGTAAGATATTATACAAGCTTCCCTTTTGATTCAAGAGGAAGAGATTATTTTCAAGTTAGTTGTATATAATTAGTTTTTTCATGTTGTTTGTGGTTTTACCTAAGTGCTTGATAGCACATGTGTGTGTTTTTTACTTTACTTTGTGTCTTATTATCCTTGTTTGCATGTGTTTGAAGGTTAAATCATCTTGTATTGTCATGGTCAAGGTCTAGTCAGGTCTAAAAAGAGTACAAATGACTCCATTTCCTAATGGAAGGATAAGGCTACTGGTCCATTTAGCATTGCAAGCATGCTACCCTCGTAAATCACCAATTTGTTGACCAATTTTGACCCCTAAGATCAAAATGTCAACCTTTATAGGTGAAATTTTTTGGTCATGTATTGATAACTTAGTTCAATGTCTTGTCATGCCTTATAAAGCTTTCAAAAAGTCTTCATAAATCCTTATTAGCATTGTTTAAGGTAATTTTAGGGAATTTAAGGTAATACTTTATCTTTGTGTGTACTATCTTAGTCATGTCATGGTGTATTAAAACCTGGTCAAGGGATGTCATAGGTTTTTAGGAGTTTATAAAAGTTATTTTATGTCTTAATCACCTTGTTATAACATTTCATATTGATTTGGAAACTTTAAAGTTCAATTTGTAAACTTTAAGGTAAGCTTAATGAAGGAAAAGGTGATTTTTGACTAATTTACATGTATGTCAAAGTTACCCAAGTGATAAATCCTCATTATACACTCTAAAAGGACCTTCGAGTAGTTACATAACTGCCACACCTATCATCAATTCAATAAGATGTTATAATCTTGAATTTCAATGCTTTAGAGAAGAGTTTTGGCATTTATATGGACTTGTAAACTCATCTTCCAAGTGAAAATGGTTTTATAACATTTCTTCATCTTTTACAAGTCATTTTCTAGCTTTGGATTAGGTTTTAATTCCAATAGATGCATTAAAATCTCTCTCTCCTCCATCTCTCCCTTCATAAGCTCATGAAGGCTATTTTCAGATGCATGGTACAAGCCGTACATGTAGAGTTGGGGGATAATATTTTGGAAAAAGTAGAGGAAACATAAGGGATTCCAATTTATGGCATTGGTAGTTAGATTGATCTCCTTAGCTTTATAAACAATCACTAAGGAGCTAAGGTGATTTTTTGAGGCTTAAATCCCCACAAGCCAAGTTTTGTGTAACTTCAATGTAAGTGTGAACTCATGGATACGTGAAACCAATTGGAATGGTTCCTTAAAGGTCTGTAATCTATTTCATTCTTTCATCCATAAGGTTGGTATGTTTGGGAAGTCATTTGGCAAGGAAAGCTACTCTCTTGCACAATTTGCCTAAGTGATTGTCATAATTTCTATTTCTTCTAAGGTTCTTCATGTATGAAGTGATGAATTAAGGTTTAATTTCATGTTCTAATCCCTCTCATTATATAAAATACCATCATTTCTCCATTGTCTACTCCAATAACACTTTCTCTAAGCAATTCACAATGCTCTCTCATTTTGATGACTGTGTGTGCAAGCTGCCTATAATAATGGAGTAACAAAGTCTTGTTTTTACCTTGTTCAAGGTTGTTTAAGAGTATTGAACCTATTTTTAAGGTAATGAAACATCAATAAGTGAGATAAAAGTCTAACCATATACTTACAATAAAGGTTATAATATATTTCAATTACTCATAGGTCTGCAAACTTGTAAGTAAGCACTCATAGGCCTAAGTTAATGGTGAAGTTATTTGGAAATATGGAGATGTAGATGAAGATTCATAGATACTGATTGACCTTGTTATAATCCTATAGCATCATCAAGAGACATGAATGAGTAAAGAGACCTAACTCTCAATACATAAGCTTTGTATAGGATTTGACTATATCGACACAGTTCGTACACACAACAAGTTTTGAAGTGGTATAATGATTGATCAAGGGTATAATGATTGATCAAGGGTATACATGATTGTTGAAAGGTGTTATAAATAGGACAAGATTTGATAGCCTCAAGGTTTCCATGACTCAAATGAGTGGTTTGTAGTAGTATATACATGCGAAGGTAGACCTACAAGTTTTAAACCTATATGTCCTCATTTGGATATAAAACCAATTATCTTGCCAAGAGGATTTGGTTAGAGACATGAATCCATATTATATAAATACGGTAAAAATCAATGCATAGATGAATGAATGCACCTAAGACATTTGAAAGTTAAGATATTTGAATTAACCAAGTCCACAAGCCTAGTATTCATGCACAGGCTTATGTATGAAAGTGAGAAGATGAAGGTTTATAAACACTATGAAAAGGTCATAGAACATGCAGAGTGGTGAGAGAGAGTGTCCATGAAGTTGGAATACTTTTAGAATTCCATGATTGGGTGGAGAGACTAAGTTCAAGACTTCATACTCAAACCCTTCTCCTAATGGACACCTACAACCACACCTTGAGAATATGCAAAGGATAGTGTGTGCTTAGAGATATGTGGTGTCTTAGGAAAGTTTAAGAGGATTTATAACTCCCAAATAATAGAATAGATTCGTTGAGAGGTTTAAATATTGGATTTGAAGACCTAAAACCCTTGAATACAATCAAACTATCCTAATAGCACCTATAATTTAAAAGATGAACAAGTTGGTGCCAGACATTTAGAAAAGGGAAGAGTTCATGAAAAGCATAGGGTTTAACTCAAATATATGGATGGACAAAGTGATCAAACCATTTTAGGGTAGTGAGACCATAAATTAGGTTGGGATAACTAAACAAAGCTCCACCAAAACCCTACCTGCTCAGCTAGTCACACATAGGCCTGCTTATTTTTGAGAAGTATTTACTTGTTTGAAGAGGTTTAAAGGTATATAGGAGGATTGATGGAAAATAAAACATTTAAATATTATCTCATAGTGATATCATAACTCCATTAAACCCTCAAATCCATCAAGAGACAAATCTAATGATGATAAGCTCTGTTATAAGCCAAACAGACCCAATTACATACACACACCTACAGGGGTGGCCATAAGAAAGTGGTAAGTTGGAGTTGAAAAAATAACTTTGAGGACCTTGAGGAGATGGTGAGAAGTATGGACAATAATTTCATGAAGTTTTAATCCCTAAAATTGAGGGAATTGACTCAAAGAATCTGCTAGGGTCAGTTTGGTGTACTTGGCTACAAACCTTAGGCTTGAGTAAATGAGGTTGCAGGAGACCTAATGGAGAAAAATGGTAAAGATGACCATTTTTATAATGCTAGGATAAGAATTATAGACCTATATGGTTCATTTTAAACTCAAAATAAGTACCAAAGTAACACTTTCAAACCTATTTTATTTCCAGGCATCACAAACACACAACCTATTAGTCGAGGGTCTCCTAAAATTATTCATATCTTCCATGAAAGGATGCATGGTGGCTCAATATATTGGGAATAAGAGGACACCCCTGTATACTCATGATTCATATAATTTGGATGTTCATCCAAATCCTGTCCTTTATGAATCATCCTTAAGAGTGTAAGACACTCACAGGCTACCCAAACAAGCCAATTTCAACTTGATGAGATAGAAGAGGATTTATATGCATCCAAATGAATTGGAAAATCCTTAAAATAACATGTATGATGTCCAAAAATACCCTGAGCATATCCCCATTCCATTGGCTAGTATGTTTAGGTAGGAAATAATATGAAATAGGCCAAAAAGACTATTTTAAGCTACTTGGGAGGTCTGTACAATGTGTCAAAATCTTAAACTTGACATGGAAGATCCTCAGGAGATAATAAAACTGAATCACATGTTTATTTTAGGTTTCATATGTGTGGGAATCTTGTAAATCCAAAATTTAGTCTCTAGGTAGGAAGGCCTAACTAAGACCTAGTTAGGAGAGAGAAATAATAGAAAAGGACACTTCCACTTAGAGTCTGGACCTAAAACTTGGCATGGAGCTGTAAATCTATATTGGGTACTAAAATATTCCTTAATTTTCTTAGTATAATTTGTACACTTCTATACACAAGGAGGTTTGTATGATTTTAGGGCTATAAGGAATGCGGCTAAATTAGAGCTTTTGGTGTAAAAAAATTATTGAGGGTACTTTGAGACCTCCAAATGAGTTGTTATAGGTCTAGTATTATGTGAATAATCCATTCATGTAGATAAAATTAACTGGATAAGATGAATCCAAGTTTTGTCACTTGTGAGCAAGATTGGCTTAGTGAGATGAAGAGGCTTCTAGACACCTAGCAAGAGAATGAAGTGATGTGCCAAAGAGAACCTATAGAGATCAATTAAAAGGTGTGAAAATAAAATAAAATATGTAACTCAACATGATATAACCATAAAAAATGCCACTTTTATTCCACAATCCAAGGTAAAGGGTAGTTTTGGAGAGCTAATCAAGGTGTCAAGCAAAGTTTGAAACTTCCATGCCACTTGGAGTAGAAGAGCATCTTTAGAAGAATAAAATTTATCTTTGAGGACCTTATGGGGTAGTTTAAAAATCCTTTTTTCTTTTAAATCTTTTGGACACTTCTCTCTCTCTCTCTCTCTCTCTCTCTCTCTCTCTCTCTCTCTCTCTCTCTCTCTCTCTCCCTCCCCTCCCATGCTCTTCTTTCCATCTTCTGTCACTTTATCTATATATTGAGCCTTAATTGGTTAATTTTATATCCTCTACCTAGGTATGGTGAAGCCCTACCCATTTTCAGCCTTTGATCAATGAAAAATAACTTGGTTTTACCTTCTCCATGGACTTGTTTAAATATTCACGTTTGACTAGTTGATCTTGCTAAGTGATAGTATTACTTCCTTGGCATATTTGTCCTTGTTTAGAATTCATGTTAAGTTTGAAATCCTTTTTATAAGTCTCTTGAAGTGTTCAAATGGAGTGTGTAAGTGTTTATTGAGTTGTATTTCATTATTGTCATGTAATGACCTCTTGATTAGTCCTCCTATCTCAAACTTGCTTCACAAACCTTCATGAGAAACATTGATGTAAAGAGGCAAATTTGGATTAGTGTCAAGTGCAGATTAGTCTCTTGTTTGAAGTGTAATTTTAATTGGTTGTTATTGATCAAATATATTTGTTGCATCACCTTCATTAGATTATGTTTATCTCCCTTTTCCTAGCAAGTGTTAGAGTAGTGTTTTATCCTAAGTGATTCATCAAGGGGAGATAGCCCTTTAACCTATAAATTAACCTCTCTAATATGGTACCAAAAAACTTGAGGTGTTTCCATGTTACATCAAATTTGGAAGGCTTGAACTACCTTCCAAAGAGTGTAAATTTGATTTATAATACATACCTTGTCCAAATTCTTATCCTTAATCTAAATTCACATGATCATGACCAATTTAGTCCAACTCATTACCTGAACACTCATCTTGTCGACTCTCATCAGGGTAATTTGACAAGACACAATGACATTGCATATAGATACTCATTTGTGCTCTATGATGTTTGCCTTGTTTGCATGTCTTTATCTTATTGACTTTTGTTATGATTGTTTGTCTATGTTTATTTTTAGTCTTGTATCATACCTTTTTTTGTCTATTGGGAAATGAATGAGGATGTTATGATGACACCAAAGTTACAACGATGTTTTTAGGTGCCCTCAAAGATGCAAAATTTATTATTTACCCATTTTTATTCACTTTGGAACAATGTCCTCTTGATCATACTTATATCATGGGGCATACTTCCTAGTGCTATATTTAAATCAGATTGCTTAGACTATGATGAGCCTTTTTAGAGAAAATATAGATTGATAATAGACATACTCATCATTTTACCCATCCTAGATCACTCATCATAACATCTAACATCCCATATCCAATCATTTATTCTAGTCCTTTATCTTCAAGCTGATCATCCCAATCCACTTGTGTAATATCCAATCATTCCTCTGAGTCCTTTTATCACCACATTTATATCCTCTAACCAATCATCCATCCTTTCTCTAGTCATTAAAATCTAACATCTCAACTCAACTCTCAATCCAATCATCATCACACCTAACATCTACCTAAAAACTAACATGTATAATAATCATCCTCCTCCTCCTCCTCCTCTAATCTATCTTGTCATTTATCATCTAATATAAACTACATTGGCTTGAGGTCTTTTTAGACTCTGTAGGCAATGCTTAGTCACATAATATGCCTAAGGTTAGCTCGGTCACTCTTTCCTCTTTGCCCATCATTCATCATTACATATATCTTATCTTTCATTATCCTTACATCCTGTATCAGTAAAATCCTTGATCTATAATATCAATCATTAATCAATTAGTCTATTGATCCATCACCATCCTCATAATCATATCACTAATATTTTCATCAATCACCCACACTTGTCGATTGGGTCTGACAAGTCACAAATTTTATCCTTTCTTCATTAGTCATCTATTATCACTTGATTGGGAAATTCATCAGTTAAAGTTTATGATTTCATCCTTTGATTAGGGTATGACTAGGACCATAACTTTATCATCTCTTGCTCCCCTACATGTGTCCTTTCAAGAGGCATCATCACTATTAATCACATTATGGCTCATTGATTATATGCCATGCAGTCCATTTGGTTACTTAATCATATCCTTATTCTCACTCCTATCCTTCATCATATCACTCAACTTCATATTTTAATTTACACTCATCATTAATATTATCAAATTAGTCATATCTTGGTATACAACTCTCCTTAGCATGTATCTTTACCTAGGATATGTTAAAGATTGTGGTCTCTTATCTTCTCATGTCATGGTTTATTCTACCTTGGAATGTGTCTACAATCATGACAATCATTTCCACTCCCTGTTTATATATCTTTTCTAGGAGCATCATCACTTTATATCTCATTGCTCAGCTCAAGTTTATCTTCTTCATGGGTTCTCTCTTCATCACATCATTCCCCTCATTTCCTCTTTTGAATGGCCATCTATGTCATTATTCTCTACATGTCCCCTCAAGGGGGCATCATATCCACTAGCATCATTGACTAACATTCATCCATGAGTGTCTTTCTTATTTGAAAAATTATTACTCCTTCTACTTCATTCACTTGTAATGCCCTTTCAAAGAGGGACAAAATGTACACATCTAAATTTGCTTACTTCATTTATCATCACTAATATTACTATTAGTCGATATTAATTTCACTTCTCTCATTTATCCCCTCTAATTCCATCCTAATATCACCTCTTTTAGTCATTTATATAACATCCCCCTTCTTCATTCTTCATCCATTAACATTACCCCTTCTTACTTCTTCATTAATTCATCTAAATCTCCATTTTTTACTAACTCCACTTATTTAATATTTGAGAATTTAAAATTCCCATGACCCACCTACATGTTTCTCTTAATTTCTACTCATTTCTTAATTTAAAAGAAGATAAAAAATAGTAATAAGGGGTGTGTAAAGAACCTAATAGGTAATGCACATGTGATCTAGATGATGATGGAGAACTCCTCTTTGGCTAGGAAGGAATAACCTGTAGATAAGAAAGACACTAACAAAATGGGTTGTTAGTAAGATAGTTGAGTGGACTACCTAGCGTGAGTTGGATCCAAGAAACATATGCTTGTTAGGAGGCTGTCAGTCCACTGTTGATAATAATCAAGTTGATATAGATAAAGTAAATACTACTTGCATTCAATAACATGAAATTAGATGCATGCAATACAAGAAATTAAGTAGATGATAGATAAAGAAAATGATTAAAAATAACAAAAGTGGGTCAATACTCATGCTAAAGTGGGTGAGGTCAGGTTCAAAAAATTAAGGAAGTGTCTCTGAACATGTAGGAACATAGAAAGTTAGATTTGGTTTGAGGTAAGGGGCTAAAAATAATATACTATTATTTTCTACCACAGTGACCATCGGCGATTGGGTGACCCATCAGTAGTTGGGCTGACCATCAACAGTTGGATAACCATCAATAATTGAGGTGACTATCGATAGTTATACTAATCATCGATGGTTACCTATGTATTTCTGAAGGTATTCAGAAAAAAAAGTTACAAGTAGGGTTAGAGGTCTGATAATGGTTTTGTTAAGGATCTGGTGGAAAATAAATAAGGTGTAGATAGGTTTGATTAGTTTAGGGAGATTAGAAGTTCAAAATAGCAAAGAACAAGTAGAATATACCTATAGCTTGCTAGATGGTTAATGGTGGAAGGCTGAGACAATTTTTCCTGAGTAACAGTACTTTGGCCTCAAAATCAAATTTGGTAGAGGTTCGAGTCTCTTTTGCTAATGTTGAATTTCTAAAGGAAGACTGGATTCTAGAGAGCTTGAACACATGTGTGTAAAAATATTTGTGATGATGGATTTTGGATTTTGGATCCTATATCCTTTTCACCTCCCACTCCCCTCCTTTTATAGATAAAGAGAGATGGAGGATGGAAGGTTACCTAGAGGGTGTGGTTACTGATCATGATGCTTGGAAGTTTTTTATCATTACATAAGATGAACATATTAAATTGTGCCTTGTTATCTCACACACAGCTGGTGATGTGTTAAGAAGGCAAGGAGGTATGGACTTGACTATCGATGGTCAAGCTAACCATTGATAGTTGAGTTGACCATCAAGGTTTGAGTGTTTGAGGGAAAAAGGGTCAAAATAAGTTAAAAGGAGTTGGTCAAAGGTTAATTTAGTAGGTTGATGAGTTATCTAACTTAGTGGTCAACTAGACTCACTGTTCGATAGAGGTCCTAAGGTGTTTTGAAAACTAAAACTATCATGTGCAGTTTTCAAGTGTCTACATTTTGCCCCTTTTTATTATGTAGCTTTGAATTAACAAGCTATAAAACAAAAATATATTGTTAGTCAAAGGTTAGATTACCTTGATTATGAGAGGAGGTGTTCCCCCTCAAACCAAAAGCTGATGAGTGGAAACAAAATTGGGTTGAGGTTTGATAAGCTGTATATGGTGAGTCACAAGGTTGGTGATAAAAGTGTGGTTGGATATTTGAAACAAAAATAAGTACAAAAAATGTGAAAAAGTGAAATATCTAAGATCACACACAAACTAAGGTTGCCAATGTTGGTAAAAATAAGGTCAGTTCTAGAAGTACAAGTGATAGAGTAACCGGTCCACAACATTGGTCATATCTAATCAGGTTACTCTATAAGTCTCCTAAATAGGGTCAATATTTTTGTAGGTATTCAAGGTAGGAAGTGTTCCCTTGAATAACAAAAATGGTCTAGTCGTGCAGTAGGTGGTGCAAAATTTAAATGGTCAATATGGTAAAAATGGTCGGTATGGTCAAAAAGACCAATGCAAGGTCATTATGAAATATGTGAATAGTTCAAGTCAAAATGGCTAATCATCAAGGTGGACATGGTCAAATGGGTGGTTGGAGAAGCGTAATATCCAAAAAATTCAAGTTTGGTATGGGGGAGATTGTGTGATCTCCAAATGTTGGGCACCTACATTGGGTGCTTAAAAAATTTAAAGGTGATGCCCTAACTATTGACGGTCAGGGTTTCCAAGGTTGACCATTGCCAGTCAGTGGGAACCCCCAAAATATAAAATATAAAAAGTGAAAATGAAATTTCATTTTCACTTTTCATTGTTTGACCTCTGTGCATTCCATGTTCTAGCACTTTGCTAGTTTGGCATTTTATGCTAAGGGTTGATTGAGTTGATGTTGAGATGTAGGTTAGTGATTGGTTGAGTGTGTGTTTAAAGTTGATTGAGATGGAAGGTGGCTGAGGGTGTAGTCAAGTAGCTGGATGCAGGATCCAACCTTGACATCAATCAAGGAATGAGGTAGGAGGTGTTCTAGAATTAATAGTTAGTTGATTTCATGTGTTGAAGTTAAATTTAAGTAGGTTTTAAATTATTTTGATAGGGTTTTATGATTGTTTTGCGTAGGTTTATGCCCTATTTTGGATTTTTGGTGGAATTAAGAAAATTAGTGGGTGATTTTTGGGTTGGAAGGAAGTTTTGGGTGGGGAATACATTGTAGGATAGTTTTAAGTAGTTTATATTCTTGTAATTAGTTGTTTGGTGAGGTTCTTGGGTGGGTAGGTTTTGGGGGTTTTGCCACCAGTGGTCACACACAGTGATCATTGGTAGTTTGATCAACCACTAATGGTTGAACATCAAGGTAAAATAGGGTTATACGATCATCGATGATTCAAGTGAACCATTGGTGGTTAAAGGGTTTGGGGTGAGGTTTGAATTAAACAAGGTTAAAAAAAAGATTTGTAAATTTTTTAAATGGTATAAAATGTGTTTAAAAAGGTATTTAATGGTTATAAATGTGTTTAGATGTAGGTTTGATAGGATGAAGTGTTAATATGGTTAGTGGGTAGAGTTTAGGTGATGGAAGCATTATGTGTCAGTATGATATGTTAGGGTAGGTGTTAAAAGTTATGTGGAGTAGGGTAATTGTTCATGATAGAAGTGTTTAGGTTTTGGTATGATGTTGAAATTTGTGTGGATAAAGGTAGATGTTTGTTTGATTGCTAGAGGTAATAGGTTTACAAGACTCGAGCGTAGGTTGATAAATGAGCTTGATTTGGCCATGAGCAATGGTGACATGTGCTAATGATGGTTTTGTAGGCCTGTGACCAAATCTAGATGAGGGACCAAGTCCCTAAGATCTTTACATCGGTTCATGATGGGATGACTAATGATGAGTGGAGGAACATGGATAAGGTTGACCTAGGGGCCATGAGACACTATCAATACCTACTGTAGGATGTGTCTATGATCGTGGCCCTCATCAAGAGATGGGACCTGACCATAAACACATTTTTGTTGCTGACTGGGGAGATGACTATCCTATTAGAGGATGTTCATAGGATTACATGGCTACCCATTCAAGAGGAGCTGATTTATCATATAGAGAGTGAGGAGAGAAATTACCATATGAATCTATTATATGGAGCAGATTGAGTCCATGTCAGGTATCATGTAGGTGGTTTTAGCTATGGGCCATTATACCAAAGGGCTCGAGGGGATCAACATTTACTAATGATGATGATAATGGTGGTGTCTTATTTTACTTTGCCTAATTCAAGTAGTAGTCAATTTTTCTATCTACTATTGGGAGTATTGGTGGAGATAATGCTGGGGAGGACTATGTTTAGGTGGGCACCAATGTTATTGGTCTAGATTTATAGGGAGTTCTAAGGATTTTGAGCTCATAGGCAATATGGGATCAGTGTTGGGTTTCTACTCCATTATTGGGTATATGAGTGCATTCAAGTTTTGAGACCTTTAGGGCTATTATGGGATGGTTATGCTCTGGTGGACTATAGAGTGGGTTTCTTGAGATGGAGGGGAAACTATGCTTTGATAGGGGATAGTGGTGATACAAAGGACATTGATTGGTTTCAACATGCTTTTGAGGGTTTGGTTGTGGGTGATGTGGTTTGGAGGCCATATATCGGCTAGCCTAGGTGGGCCCAGTATAGTTACCACACTTTATCTTTGTAGAGCTAACAATGGATATATGGGAGAAGAGAGAGGGAGTTGGAGCTTATGCCCTTTGGTCAATTTTGGTGATATTTTGGTCTTTTGTAAGGGATTCTACCAATTTTTTTGAGATACTAGAGGGAGGATGCATAGTTTATTCTTCCAGAGCCTAGCCATAGGATGTAGTGTTGGATCATGAGGAGCTACCACTTAAAATAATAATAGATGCTGCTAGTGTGGTGGATGGATATACAACATGGTATTAGGCCTAATATGTAGCATCTAATTTTTGGTGGGATGATAGGGGTCAATAAGCCATGGATGTGGATATAGTTGGGGTACAAGAGAGGGTGGTGGTCAAGATGGGAAGGCACATGCAGCACTGGTAATTGCATAGGGTCAGATCATAGGGTTATAGGGATAGGTGGCCACTTTATAAGACCAAATTGTTATTTTATACGAATAATTTGCCACATTAACGGGGGAGTGAGATCAGGTGAGGATCTCTCTTGGTTTAGTGACCTAGGAGAGATACCCTAAGATAGAGGCTAGGAGTGGTGACAACACCAGCAAGAGGACCACTTGATATGATTTTGATGACCTAGTACTTAGATACGATTGAGGAGTTGAGATATTATGAGGTGATAGTATTGGCATAGTTACCATTGAAGCTCTAATGGGTTGAATATAGAGCTATATTAGTAGGTGGGGTAGTCATGGCGACTCTAGGTTAGTGGACCAGTTTAATGATAGGATATACAGGTACCCCAACAAGATCGACACCAGATGGTAGTGCAGGTGCAGGAGCAAGAGTAGGTGTAGGTGGGGCTAGCAGTAGTGGTGTCCCAAGGGCATGATAAATGACATGATATGTTATATATTTGCATGATTTTGATACCAACCTACATGTTGATGATGTGAGATGTACATGAGAGAGAGTTTATACATTGTTACATGTATGATTTATTTGATAGACATGATGTATATGTTGATGTTGATGATTATATAGATGTGATTTATTGTTCATGATGTGGTTTATGATTATGGTTATTCATGTTTATGTTATGTTTCATGGTTTGGTTTATAGTTTATGTGCATGCTTTATGAGATGTTTGACCTAATAGATTAGGCATGTGATATTTAGAATATGGTTATGATGTTATGGATATGATATGATTTTTATGGATATTTTGATGTTCATGATCATGGATTATGTGATGTAGTGATGATGTTTATGATATGATGTTATATGATGTGATTTCATGAGGTTTATATGATGTTTGATGGTAGATGATAGGATGATGTTTATGATATGATGTTATATGATGTGATTTATAGATATAGTACACAATGTTGTGTTCACCATTGATGTTGGTTTTTTATGATTATGGGAGATGTATTGTGATTATGTTTAAGAATGTGATGAAAATACATAAAGTAAGTAAATAACAAACTAAATGTTGGAATATTGATAAGAATTAATGAGACATAGGTCTATACAAACTAATAGTGAAAGAAAAGAAAAGAAACATGATGCCTTTTCATTGGTAAGGACAAAATGAAACCCAAAGTTAGATTGGCTTAGGAACATAAGCCTTTAGAATGCTTTACATTAGCAAATTTAGGTGGATAAAAATGGTATTTTAATCAAAGTGTGTCAAGTAAGCTCATAATCCCTTGATTTATAGATAGTGTAATGGGTGAATGGGTGATAGGTAAGGCAACATTATGTGGGTTAGTTTGCCCTTTCTATAGGTGACCTAAAAAACCAATTTAGACAAGTCCATGTCTTAATACAAGGTGTAGACTGATCAATGCATGAAGTCTACTAGTGCTAGATATGAAAGCCGATTGTGGCTTTCTTGGGATAGCTTGTTTTAATTTTGATAGTGGGTATTTTACTTGCTTTTATTATTTTGATAGTTTGTTGTTTATGATTATGGGAGATGTTGGTTGTGTTCACCATTGATGTTGGTTTTTTATGATTATGGGAGATGTAATGTGATTATGTTTATGAGGGTGATGAAAATACATAAAGTAAGTAAATAACAAACTAAATGTAGAAAAATTGATAAGAATTATTGAGACATACGTCTATACGAACCAATAGTGAAAGAAAAGAAAAGAAACATGATGCCTTTTCATTGGTAAGGATAAAATGAAACCCAAAGTTAGATTGGCTTAGGGAATGTAAGCCTTTTAAATTCTTTACATTAGCAAACTTAGGTGGATACAAAAGGTATTTTAATCAAAGTGTGTCAAGTAAGCTCGTAATCCCTTGATTTATAGATAGTGTAAAGGGAAGATAGGTAATGGGTGAATGGGTGATAGGTAAGGTAACATTATGTGGGTTAGTTTTCCCTTTATATAGGTGACCTAAAAAACTAATTTAGACAAGTCCATGTCTTAATACAAGGTGTATACTGATTGATGCGAGAAGTCTACTAGTTCTAGATATGAAAGTCGATTGTGGCTTTCTTGGAATAACTTGTTTTAGTTTTGATAGTGGGTATTTCACTTGATTTTATTATTTTGATAGTTTGTGAAGCTGTTTGATGCAGGAAGCTTCAAATGATTGCTTTGACAAATTTGAGCTAGCCATCCCTGAAGGGAGTGGTCTAAGTTTTGGATTTGTTTATGTGGTAGTTATCCTTCGAGGGAGCAATCTATCTTGTAAGAAATTTTAGTTTTGTGCAGCTGTCCTTCAAGGGATTAGTTTATAATGTGAGAGATGTGTTAACCAAGTGATATTTTGGTATCCTAAATTATTTTTGATGTGCTAGGTTTAGACATGGACAAGTCTAATTAAGTTGAGAGGTTTACCTTTATGAGGGCAAAACTTTTAGCACAATAAGGTTAATGATGGGTGAAAGGAGTGGTTTGAGAGGCAAATGATCATGGGATTCCATCTGATAAGAGATGAAAAATATCCATGAGAACCATGATATGGGCAGAGCCATGGTATCCATATTTAGGATTAAGTGATAATTGTGATGGTTAATCACATGGTCATATGTTGTAATCAATTATTCTGAAAGGGAGAGGGATAGGTAGGTGAAGGTGAAAATCTTGTAAACCAAGGAACGAGCTTAAGTTAGACAAAAAAGTGAGTTTTATCCTTATTTAATAAAAGAAAGGATGTAGATGTAAAGTATTTATATGCTTAGGTTCTAGTTTGCCTTCAAGAGAGGACAAATGATAAGCTCTTGTTTCATACTTATGGGTTATGATGTAGGGTCCAAGATAATTGAAATCAAACTTGCCTCTTTTTCTTTTCTCCATATTTATGACATGATAATTTTACTTTAAGAGGAGGTTTCTCATAGTTAATTCTTGTTCTTTTAGGTATTTATTATAGGCACACTTGATTCATTCTTGATAGACACAAAGATGGTTAAGCACTATGAGGTGACATTCATCAAGAAGTTCAAGTCGTGCTAGATGTTCTTGACAATAATCAATCTCAAAACTGATCTTGCAAAGATATGCAAAGAGAGGGAATCTAGACTTTAAAAGGTAAATTTCCTATACTTCAAAGACCAAAGAGAAGGGGGTAGTACCCATAGAGGTTTGAATGCTAGTGTGATAGGCCCATGAAGAAAAGGGGATGTGCAAGTGCCAAACCTAATTTGAAGTACTTACTACTTTGGTTAGCATTTTGTTAAGGGTCTTGTTAGAGGCTTCTACTTGTCCATTTTCTTGTGGATGGTAAGCTGACGAAAATTTTAAATTGATGTTGAATTCATCGTAAAGACCTTGGATGTGTTTTTTCTTAAAGGATTTACCATTATCGATGATGATCTTATGGGGAACATCAAAGAAACAAATTATGTGGTGATTGATGAAGCTGATAATCTTGTCAGCTTTGGTCAAGATAAGAGGAATAAATTCCACTCACTTGGTGAAATACTTGATGGTGATGATGATGGATTGATGTCATTGTGAATAATGAGGATTGATTTCTCAAATGAGATCAAGTCCCCATTGTGAGAAGGGCTAGTAGTCTTTGGATACTCAAAGGCCATGGGAAAGTGCATGATGTAAGTTAGCATGTTGTTGGAATTTAAAACACTTATTTACATAATTATAGTAGTCTAGGTTAAGGGTGGACCAATAGTAGCTAAGGTGAAGGATACATTTAGTGATAGCTAGGCCACTAAAGTGTCCCCCAAAGATCCCATCATGTATTTCCTTGATAGCATGGGAAGCTTCATGACTTTGTAGACATAAAAGAAGGAAGACATCGGAGCCATGTTTGTAAAGGATGCCCCTTAGTATAGTCTAATGAGAGGTAATATTAACAAAGGATAATTGAGCATTTCTAGAAAGATAAGGAGTAATAATGTCAAGGTTGAGGTAGTTAAAGGTTTGGTTGTATTGAATGTCTAACGGAGATGATTCCACACTACAAACAGTAGGAAGATAAAAATGGATATAATATGGTGTGATGAAATGGTGGATGGTGACAAATAGTTTGGATTCGATAGGTTGAGATGGGATTTGGGAAGTGAGGTAAGTCATTGTATCTACAAACTTGTTAGTAGATTGTGGAACTGATTGAATAAATTAATGATAAAATGATGATAAGAGTACATCTATGAGTTATTTGTACCTTTTCAAGATATCATTCTTACATTGGTATATCCTGTTGACTTGGTCAACCATAAGTTTAGAATCACCAAAGATATTGATGGTTTTGATTCTTAAGGCTAGAGCGATTTGGAAAACTATTACTAAGGCTTCATACTCAGCCACATTGTTGGTGCACTCAAGTCAAGTTTGAAAGAAAAGACAAGAGGTTAACTGTTAAAGGGAATTAGAATAAATCCAACACCCACACCGTGTTGGTGTTTGAATCCATTGAATAACATGTTCATTTGGTAGGTTGGGTCCTCTTGAGAAAGAGTCATGATGGAATCATCTAAAAATGCAAGAGGAAGAGGTTAATTGTCAAGTAGAAGAGCTTTGGCAAATTGGTCAAAAATCACTTACCCTTTAATTAAACTTTTTTTGAGGAACTCGAGGTGAAACTCAGCTAAATGTATGAGCCACTTAGCCATACGCTGGTTTTGGTATGGTTTGGAGTGCATATACTTGAGCATATTAGTGTTAGTGATGACATAGGTTTTATGATTAAGTAGGTAATGGTGAAGTATGGAAGCCACAAAGATGAGGGTGGGGAAAAGTTTCTTAGAATAGGTGTATCAAGTCTCATACTCTATAAGTTTTTGAATTCTATATTAGACTACTTACTCCTTATTTTATTTGTCATGGTGAGCGAGTATTGCCCCTAGGGAATGGTCAGTGGCAGAGATGTAAAGGTAAAAGCATTGATCCTCTTTGGGAGGGGTCAAAATAGGTGGAGAAAGGAGATATTATTTAAGTGAATAAAAAGCTTGTTGGTAATATTTAGTCCACTTAAAGGAGGTGTCTTTCTTAAGGAGATGGTGAAATGGTTGACATCTATCTGATAATTGAGAGATGAACCATCAGATGGATTAGAGCTTCCCTTGTAGGATGCAGAGTTTTTTGAGGTGGGTAGGAGGAGGCATCTCCAAGATTAATCTAACTTTGGTGGTGTCTACTTTGATTCCTTAAAGAGAGATGATAAATCTAAGAAGCTTCCCAGATAGACCCCAAAAATGCATTTTTTAGGGTTGAACCTGACATGAAAGTGGATAAGGCATTCGACGATGATTGTGAGGATGGCTAGGTGATCTTTGCAATGTTTAGATTTCCCAAGGAGATCATATACATAGTCCTTGATGATTTTATGGATGAGATCATGGAAGATATAGGTCATTTCACATTGGTAGGTTGTTCTAGCATTCTTTAGACCAAATGGCATAACCTTGTAACATAAGGTTCCCCATGGGGTGATGAAAGAGGTTTTCTATTAATATTTGGGAGTAATCAAGATTTGATTATATCTTGAGAAACCATCTATGAGAGATAACATCTCATGGCTGGTCATAAGATCAATAAGTTGGTCAATGCTAGGCAAAGAAAAGTCATCCTTTAGGCAAGCAAGGTTGAGGTCACAAAATTTGATACAGAGGTGAAGTCCTCTTATGGGTTTGGCTATGGGAATGATGTTAGAAACCCACTACGGATCATCAATGGGTTAGATGAAATCGACTGATAAGAGACGCTATAGCTCTTCTTTGACTAGAATGGCAATGTGAGGATGCATCCTATAAAGCTTTTATTGAATTGGCTTAGCATTAGGATGGGTGATAATGTTATGGAGGGAAATAGAAGGATCAATTTTGGGCATATCCTAATAGGACCAAGTAAATGTTATGCTTAGATCATGAAGGAAATAAGGGTATTTTTGTTTCCCCACAAAATTTAATGATTGATCAATATTGACAATTTAGGGGTTATCCTAAGTACCCAAGTTGACATCAATGGTAAGTTCATTCAACATAGTTTGGTTCTCAAGAGGAATGGATTTGTGGATAGATTAATCCCCCACACCAAGGTAGGTGAGAATGGAATCATCATCCTGATGTTGGATGGTATTGATGGTAGGAGAATCATTTTCTACCATTTTAAGATGGATGAGAGGGATGAGTTTTGTTTGGTCACCCTTTTGATAGGTGAAGGGGCCTAAACTAACAATATTGACTAAAAATGAATTTTGGAGGAATTACATCAAAATACTTGGGCTTTAAAGGAGGTTGGGTGGGTGAGGAGGGGATATATTCCTTAATGGTGGTGATGGGTTTTGGTGAATCAGTTAGTTCTTTAGGTGGTACAAACCCAAAGCTAAATAGCTCACAAGCTTTCTAAGTTTTGATAGTGGGTAACTCATGAGGTCCATGTTAATAAAGGTCAAGGACAAATCCGTTCTAGGCACACCTATGGAGGTATAATTTGGCAAATATCAATTTGTCTAGGTAGGAGAAGTCAGAGGTAAATGGTTGGATAGAAGAGGTAATGGTGGAAGCAAGAAGCAATTGATCAAGTCCCCCATAGATGAAGTTGGTTTGATGGTTGGGGAGCCTAAAAGGGATGATGGTTCTAATATTGGGGTCATAAATAGGATCATGGTTGGGTTTACCATAATCTTGAGGTGTAGGGAAAGCATCCAAGGCTAGAAGATGATACCTCCCCAGTGAGACACATTGGAACATGGGTTCCAAGGTGTCCCTTATGGGGATCTAGGAAGAAGGGATAGATAAGCTTGTTGAAGCTTCATAGGTGGTAAGAATGGACATGTTGTTGGTTTTTGTTGGTGGTAAGGTGGATGGAGGAAGAAGAACATCATTAGGTTTATATGTTATATTACAAGAGGTAAAAGGACTAGGGTTAGTTTTAATGGTAATAATTTGACCTTCATGTTCAAATCTAACACATTAGTGTATGGTGTAAGGGACACAACTCATGGCATAGATCCAAATGCATCCAAGTAAGATATTATTTTGTAACTCACCCTCTATAATGTAAAAGAGTTTAGGAATGCTATAAGGTCCCAAGAAGATATAGAGAATGACTATCCCCAAGGTAGTGGCCATACTATCATTAAAGGAGTGAAAGATTGCTACACTTTTTGACATGATATTCTTAGGCAATTGGAGTTGGTCATAAGCATGAGAGGAGATAATGTTGATACTATCTCTTCCATCAATCAACACCCTTGTGATGCAAGTTTGATTGATGAATGTAGTGATGAAGAGAGGAGGATCAAGATCCTCAAAATGGATAGGAAGTATCTCAAAATCTTGAAAGGTAACAAAGGCAAAAATTTGGAGTGCTCCAACAAAGAATGCAAGGGGTTGAAGATCTTCTAGTTAGATTTATATGGATTACAAGGCCTCTATCAATGATTATCAGTGATGGGGCAAGGTGGTGATCAATTCATAAACACTCATCTTCACTAGTGTTTGGTGAAGTTGTTTTAAAACCACTCATTAGATGGATTTAGAAGGGTTGGAAGGAAAGGCACCCAAAATGGTTATCTTAGGTTTTAGTGATGGTGAGGCTAAAGGTGTTTGGGTTTAGTTGAAAGATTGAGGGGTAGAAGGGTATGTCCATGGTATGGACACTTTGGCTTTTCCCTTATCCTTTTTTTGGGCCCTAGATCAGGTAACCATATAGATAGAGTGGATTAAGGGAGATGTTGGGCTAGATGGTTATTTTGGTTCCTCCTCACTTTAAGATGAGAGAGGAAGAGTAGGTAAGTGTTGGATGGGTTAAGTTGGAGGTTGGATTGGTAATGGGTTTAAAGGAGGCTCATCTAATAACATATCATCTTCATCCCATAAGTTGTGGACAAGTGTTTGGATAACTTTGTAGTTCTTCATTTCATGTCTTGGTGTCCTATGGTATGAAAAAATCAAGTTATCATTGAACCAAGAGGGTTTGTGTTTAGTGGGATTGAAGGGTCTGATAAGTGGTAAGGTCAAAGAGGATATTTTGAACAACCTTTGTAATATGGTCGAATAAGACTTGAGAAAAGGTGTTGGAGGTGATGGGTTTTTGGCTATAGGGGTGGGAGCCTTCTTAGAAATAGGCTTCACTACAAAAGTTATGGGTGGTGGAATGGTTTTGGTAGGTGGTTTTGATTGGGATTGTTTGGTTATGGTTAGTCTGAAGGTGGTTGGTTTAGAGGTGTAAGGTTTGGATGATGAAGGTTTGGATATAGGTGGGAAGGCAGAGGTGGATAGTTTAGATAAAAATGATGGGGATTTTATCATTTTGGTGGAGGGAGGTGTAGGTAGAGTAAAATTGGAAGGTTTACTAGATGAAGAATAGGTAATGGGGATAGTAGAAGGATGGCGTCATAATATAGAGGGTAAGTGTGAAGGAGGTGGTATAACTCTAGTTTGAGGTGGGAATTTGGGTGGATCCACCTTCTTAATTGGTTTGGTTTGGGTTGTCTTTGGTGGACTGGAGGGGTTTAAGTCCAAGTTCAAAGATGGGTGAGCAAGACTAGGTGTAGGAAGTATACCTAGATTCTTAATAGATTTGGTTAGAGAGTCATAAGGTATTTTGAAAAATTTAGATGGATATGGGTTGGATGGTTCTCCCATGGTTTTTGAGGGAGAAGGTTTTGATGAAGGTATGAAGGTGATGATAGGTTTAAGGGTGGATGAAAGAGAGGTTGAAGGTTCAGGGTTTTTTTGGTAGCATAGCCCAAGATGATGCTAAAAGGTGGCTCTATCAAGGTTAGGTTGAGAGTTGAACTCTAGACTTTGGACCAATCTAGAAAAAGGTTTATATATGGGTTTGATTCCTTGGTCATTAGTTACAAATGTTAAGCCCCTAGGTTGAGGTGAGGGAATGGTTTCCTCATCCTTGCTCTTGGTGGAGGATTGTGATATTTGGGAGGATGATTTCCCCATGGAAGGAAAATACAAGGTGACCTCTTCTTTTGGAGTGGTTTTCAAAGAGGGAATAGATGGTTCTAAGATAAGGGAAGAAGGAGAGATGCCCTAAAGTGAAGAGATAAAGGTGATTGCTTCCTTTGTTTTGGTGTCCAAAGGAATGGTTGGTAACTCTACCACTTCGGCTAGTGGAGTGTGGGAAGAGACAGTTGAAGCAATGGTTGCCTCATTTGGTATTTCTATAAAAGGATAGATAGATAAAACTAAGGTCTCATCAAGTGAAGAGAGGGTGGTGGTTGATTCCTCTGTTTTGGTGTCCAAACGAATAGAAGGTGATCCCACCACTTTAATAAGTGGAATGGAGGAAGAGATGGTTAAGGTAATGGTCTCCTCAATAATGGGTTCACTAATGATGACATTAATCTTATGTGCCTCATGAAAGTGTGACATTTTTGATTTTTCGTCATGGATAGAAGGGGTATTATTGGGAAAAGGTTTGTGAAATATGTCAATGGACTAATTAGGAGGTGCATTGGGATTATTAAATGCTGGTTTTCCTTTATCAATTGGATAAAGATCTTAAAGGTGTTTTACCTACTAATGTCATGTCCAATAAAATGATGAAAAGAACAATGGTTGTTCTCATTGTACCAACTAGGTACAGGGCAAGTAGAATCAAAGTGTTGGGGTGGTTTGATAGGTGGAAATTGTATGATGTTTGCTTTTAGTAATTTATCCAAAACTAAAGCATAAGATTTCCCTATGGGAGTTTATTGTTTTTGAGTAACTTAGTTTTGGTTTTGGTTTGGTTGGTTGGAAGAGGTAGTAGAGTTGGTTTGATTAGGTTGGTTGATAGTTGAAAGTGGAGCAGTTTTAAGGACAACCAAATTGGTGGATGCCTTTGGTTTGGTATTGGGAAAGTTAGATTGATTGGTGGTTTTGGTGGAGGAAGGGTCATTAGATTTAAATCTTGAATTCTTGTTTCGTAGTTTTAATTTCCCCTCATCAATGGCTCAGATTTCAAGTTTACGTGCCATAGTAAATGCCTCATCAAAAGTTATGAAAGTTTGAAATTGAATACTGGGAGCAATATGTTTGGTACAACCTCGAGAGAAGAGTTAAATAAATTTAGGTTGGGGTAAGGTTAAAGAGAGTTGGTTGATAAGACCTCTCCATCTAGCTATGAAATTAATAATTGACTCATCATCGAATTTCCTAATGGAGTAAAGGTTGATAATAGAAACCTTTTTAGATATATTTACTAAGAAATGATCTAAAAAGATTTCGACAAGTTGGGATAAAGAGAAGATGGAGTGCTTGGTGAGAGAACTATAACTATCAAGGGTTGGTCTAGATAAGGACATGGGAAAGGTTTAAAGGAGAAGAGCATCATCATATGCAATTAAATAGAGAGAATGGTGAAATGCTTTTAAGTGTTGTTGGGGGTCCACCTTGCCTTAGAATTTGGAAAACTTAGGTAGTTCCCATTGAGGATGATAAGGTTGGAGAGGAAAAAATAGGTGGATAGGTTCATTATATATTTGATCATACAATAAGAGGTTATGAGCCCCTGAGATGGATGACTCTAGGGTGGTTATTTTGTCCATCAAAATCTTGACCAATTTTTTTTGAGGTTGGGAAGCTGCATAAGTAGGTGGTAAGTTTTGTTGAGGTTAGGTGGCATAAATGTATGGATAAGTGATGAAAGGTTGATAAGATGACACATAAGGGTATGTGTTCATGGAAGGTTAGGATGATGCCATATAAGGATTCATGGGCACAAAAGGTTGGGTAGAAGGTGGTATATATCCTTGTGGGTTAGGAACATATTGGTAAGATGACATGGGTACTTGTTGGGAGGTTGATGTGGGCTGATTTGGAGGCATGAATGGGTTGGTGGTTGGTTGGGGTTGAAGGGTAACCATTTTTCTAATAAGTGGAAGGGTATTGGTATGGAAAAAACCAAACTTTGAAGTGGAGTTCAAATTGGTGGGTTGGTATAGATAAGGGAATGGTGCAAAAATGGGTGGAAGATATCCCCATGGTAGATAAGGCATGGGTCACAAAAGGGGAGGTTACCCCTATGTTAGAGGTGGTGGTTGGTGTAGGAGGTGATTAGATATTGGTTGGAATGTTGGATTGGGTTTGGGTAGTGGTAGTGGATGGAATATTGGTGGAAGAGGATGTTTGGGTGATCAAAGGTTGGGAAGATGTAACACCAACCATAAGAGGGGGAGGCATACCATAAGGTGGATCTATGGGAGGAACCAAAGCAATATGGGTGTGGTGAGATAAGGTGTGAAGATAATGTTGGAGGGACATGGGGTTGTTATCAAGGAAGGCAACAAAATCTGCATCACCCTCAACAATAATCTGAGGCATGGTAGGAGGGGGTGAATGAAGAGGAGAGTGTTCCACATCTGAAGTATACTCCATGGAAGAGGAAGAGGAAGGTGTTCCTTGGTTAGTTTGATTCCTCAACTATTGTCTTGTAAAGACCATGTGAGGAAAAAAAAGAAAAGATGAAACTCACACCTCAAACAAGCAAAAGGAAAATATCACAAGGAAATCAAACATACACTAATATGCATTTAACAACTTAGGATTCTTTTTAAATCACCTTTGGCTAATGCCTTAGAAAGTGTGAAGAAGAAATTTGGTTGGTAGATCAGGTACTAAAGAGGAAATATAAGGTTGGTTTTAGGTTGTGATTAGGTACTCAAGAGATAAATTTGTATTGATCTTCAGTACATGGCTTGATATTGGGGCCTACCCCCTCACTTCACACATCATAACAATAAGGGTATCAGGTGTTTAGCCAAGATATACTAAATTTTAGAGTTTATACTCAACCAAAGAGCTGAGTTGGTTCTCCCCTTGGTAATGACCTCCAAGTAAGATTGTCAAGAAAGAGTAAGGTTTACTGCTAGGTGATGAAATCCTAGTCAGAACTTGTTTCAAGTTTGTTTTGATGTGTTGATTGATTATGTGGTTCAGATAAAGTGTGTGATAATAAGAGTGAAAACTATGATTAATTACTTTGATTTTAAGTTACTGGATAAACTAAAACAAGCAAAAAATCAATATACGCAAAGGGCTTATTTTATGTCAAAATAAAATTTAGATTTTATTTGATGAACATAGAATAAAGGAAGAAAATAAGGGGTACCCAGATGACACTAGGGTCCCACTGGGCATGCCAAAATGTTTCTCTTAATTTTTTCTCATTTCTTAATTTGGAAGAAGATAAGAAACTAGTAATAAGAGATATGTAAATAACATTATAGGTAATGCGTGCATGATCTAGATGATGATGGAGAACTCTTTGGCTTGTAAAGAATAACCTATAAATAAGAAAGATACTAACAAAAGGGGTTGTTAGCAAGATAGTTGAGTGGACTACCTAACATGAGCTAGATCCAAGAAGCATACTCTTGCTGGGAGGTTGTCAATCCACTATTGATAAAAATAAATTTAATATAGATAAAATAAATATTACTTGAATTCAATAACATGAAAGTAAATGCATGCAATACAAGAAAGTGAGTAGATGTTACATAAATAAAATGACTAAATATAACAAAATTAGATCAATACTCATGCTAAAGTGGGTGAGGTTAGGTTCAAAAAATTAGGGAAGCATCTGTGAATAGGTAGGAACATAGAAAGTTAGATTTGGTTAGAGGTAAGGGGTTATTATTTTATGCCATAGTGATAGTTGATGATTGGGTGAACCATCGATGGCTGGGCTGACCATCGGTGGTTGAGGAGACCGTCAACAGTTGTGCTAACCATCAGTGGTTGCCTATGTATTTTTGAAGGTATTTAAAAAAGAGAGTTGTAGGTTGGGTCAAAGGTCTAATAATGGTTCTATAAGGATTTGGTGGAGATAAAATAAGGTGCATATAGGTTTGATCAGGTCAAGGAGATTAGAAGTTAAAAATAACAAAGAATAAGTAAAATATACCTGTAGCTTGCTAGATGGTTAATGTTAGAAGGCTGAGATAATTTTACTAGAGTAATAGTACTTTGGCCTCAAAAGAAAATTTGGTAGACGTTTAGGTCTCTTTTTTTGATGTTGAGTTGCTAAAGGAAGACTAGATCCTGGAGAGCTTAAATACCTGTGTACAAGAAGATTTGTGATGATGGATTGTGGATTCTAGATCCTAAATCCTTTTCACCTCCCACTCCCCTCATTTTATGGATAAAAGAAAGATGGAGGATGGAAGGTTCCATAGAGGGTGATGTTGTTGACAATGATGCTTATAATTTTGTTAGTACCGCATAAGATGAACATATTAAATTCTACCTTGTTGTCTCATGCACAACTAGTGATGTATTAAGAAGGCAAGGAAGTGTGGACCTGAATGTCGATGGTCAAGCTAATCATTGATGGTTGAGCTAACCATCATGATCAAGTGTCTAAGGGAAAAAGGGTCAAATTAAGTTAAAAGGGGTTAGTTAAAAGGTTAAGTTAGTAGGTTGATGAGTTAGATAACTAGGTAGTCAACTAGACTCAAGGTCTGATAGAGGTCCTAAGGTATTTTGATAACTATAACTATCATGTGCAGTTTTAAGTGTCTACACTACCCACTTACTACTAAGATTTTCTACAAGCCTACCCCTCAGATTCTCTAGAACCCCCTAATCACATGAGTAATCCACCACTAATCATGTTTAGACTTCCAAAAGAGATTCTAGAGGCTTATACCTATAGATCCTTCCCTCATTTAAAATCATCTAATAAATTTTTAATTCTTTGGATAATCATCCACCATTGATGTTCTACACCTAAATTTGAATAATGGTCATTTTTATTCCCTCCTTTCTATTTAAACACTATCACCCCTCCATGGGATATTAGGAATGGTGAAGGAATTCCAACCTAAGATTTTGAAGTGTTAACAATAAAAAAATCACACAAGGAAGTTGTAGACAAATGATATGCAAAATGAAAGAAGTCAAATGTTATTAAAAAATGAGATGCTAGTACAATAAGAAGCCCTTGCATAAGTAGGCAAGGAAAAATAAATAACTAACGTAACTAACCAATGTGGTATAAATCCTCACATAGGACAAACTAATAAAAAGATGAAATAACTAGATAATATACTAGCAAACATGATAAATATATACTCTAACACCCCCCCTCAAGTGAAGCTAGGGGATAACAATAGCTAAAAAAGAAATAGTGGCATATTCATAGTATGAATCTCGATAACTATGCCTAATAAGGTATACTCATGTATAATAAAAAGATGGAATATGTCCTCATGAACACTCCCCAAGGATAAATTATGAAACCCCAAACATGCCACATAACTCAAGGAAATGAGGTGATGACAAAGGCTTCATGAAGATGTCTGCAACCTGGTCCAAAATCAGAATATAATCCAAGTTAAGAAATCCATCTTAAATGTGATGATGAATTAAGTGTATATGTAACTCAATGTGCTTGGTCTAGTAGTGCTCAACTAGGTTACAAGATATGTGTATTTCAATCTGGTTATCACACCAAATTATAGTGGGTGAATTTTGCATGAAACCAAACTCTATCAATAACTGATGAAGCCAATTTTTTTTTGATTCACTATAACTATTGCCTTGTACTTAAACTCTATAGATGAAAGTGCAATAACTTGATTCTTCTTACACAACCAAGTAGTAGGTGAAGAACCAAGACAAAATGTGTAGCTAGAAGTGGAATGCCTATCATCAAGAGAACTTGCCCAATATGAATTAGTGTACCCAACCAACTAAGTAGAACTCCTGGTGTAATATGATCCAAAATGAGTAGTGCATCATAAATATCATAAAATGCTCTTAGCAACTTGAAAATGACTATCATGAGGGTCATGTGAAAACCTAGATACAAGCCCAACTATAAATGAAATGTTAGGGTGAGAATGGGTCAAATACATAAGACTCCAAACCATCTACCTATACAATGTAGGATCACAAAGTGGAGTAGTACAAGTGGTAGTGAGAGTCATTCTAGACTAAAAATGGGAAGGACCTGCCTTGTAATCAACCATGCCAAAACACTGAAGAAAATCAAGGGTGTACTTCTCTTGACTCAAATAAATCCCTATATCTAATTGTGAAATTTGTAAACCAAAGAATAAACATAAAAGACCAAGGTCTATCATGTTAAACTATGTTTAAAGTGCTTGTTGAATAGTCTTAATCTAAGATGAGGAGATGCCTATGAGAAGAAGATCATCAACAAACAATGCCAATATAATAATTTCCTCCCTAATATGTTGAATATACACTATGGGATTAGAGTGGTAGCGGAGAGGAAAAATGAATCAATCTTCTCATCCAAGATTGAGTGGTATATTTGAGACCGTAAAGAGACCTCCTAAGTTGATAAACAAGAATAAAATCATGAACAAACCTAATAGGTTGATCCATACAAATTTAATCATGCAAGTCTCTATGTAAAAAAGCACTCTCAATGTCCATCTGATACACTGGCTAACCCTATGATGCATCAAGAGAAAGTACAAGGCAAATAAAATCTATCTTGGCAATGGGCACAAAAGTCTCAAAGTAGTCAATACCTTCAACCTATGAGAACCCATTTGTAACAAGATGTGCCTTATAATTATCAATGGACCCATAGTTTCATACTTGGTGTGGTAAATCCACTTGCACCTAACTATCTTTCTTCCCTTAGGAAGAGTGGCCAAATCCTAAGTGTGATTATTCATAAATGAATAATACTCATCTATCATTACATCATCTCACTCATGTATCCCATGAGCCTGTGAAAAATATTATGGATCCCTAGAGTATGCCTGATACAAAATTATAGGTATCCATAGTGGAAACATCAATGTGAATAGGATCCTCATCCTCTATAACTTCCTTAAGAATCTCCTAAACTGGCTCCCTAAAGAATGAATCCTTGAGAGGAGGTGATGAATCATCAAAAGAAGAAGGCATGGAAGAAGATGAAGAGTCATGAGATGTGAAGTGATCATCAAATTGTACATGTGTTTTAAAATGAACATCATGAGTATCGAGATCTAAAAGATGATAAGCTCTCATGTCCTCAAAATACCCTAAAAAAATCAAAGGTTTGCTCTTCTTATCCAATGCTTTCCTTTTATTATTTGGTACAAATACCCAAGCAAAGCTCCTAAAGACTCAATATAATGAGACATCAATCTTGATTCCAGACCAGGCCTCCTCCAATTTCAAAATCTCAAGTGCTCTATGTGGTTTGTGGTCTTAAATGTAGTTCACACAATTAACTACCTCTTCTTAATAGATAGGAGGTAAATCCCATGAATGCATCATGTAATTATCCATCTCCTTCAAATTTTGGTTCTTCTATTCTACTAAGCCATTATGTTGTGTAATATGTGTAACAGAATGTTGGTGAACAATACCATGAACTACTAAATAATTAAAGAACTCTCGACTAAATTACTCCACCCTATTATCTATAGGAAGCTTATTTATGTAAATAGAAGAGTGTTTCTTGACCAAAGCCTTACAGAATTTGAAGTGAGAAAAGACATCACTCTTATACTTGAATAAATAAACCTAATTACACCTCATGAAATTATCAATAAAGGTAAGTGCATACTTAGCTCCAATGAAATAAGGAGTGGGAAAGACCATCAAATCATTATACATAAGCTCAAGTGGTCAAGAAGATCTTATGGAAATACCCTTAGGAAATAGATCTCGGTGTTGTTTCCCTAATGCATAACCAAGAAAAACTTCATCAAGACATGAAATTGTAGGAGGAACCTCTACCATACTATGAATGCTCAAATCCTTCAAATATTTTTAGTTTAGGTGTCCAAATCTATCATGCCAAAATTGATAATTAAAATTCTACATGAGAAATTAAACACATCTCTAAAGGAGGAGTATCATCAAAACCTTCAAAATAATAGAGTCGAGAACTATGATTAATAACACCCTATGTAATAAGTGTGTGGCTTTAACAAATCTTGAACTTTAACACCTTGTGGTGTGAAAGTCACTGTCTTAACCTAACCATAATGGTAAAACTGATAAATTGAAAGTAGAATGGTGGTGATGTCTGGAACATATAATGCATCATTGATGTGGTCACCATCCAGCTGTATGTCACCCTTCCCCTTAATAGAAATAAAGAAAGAATTTATAACCTCAATGTTGGAATTATAAATCAACCCAAGAGATACAAAAGACTACTTGGAAGAAGTCATGTGGTGTGAATCACTAAAATCTAGAACCCAACTATCTAAAATAGGTGACCGTGATCTCCCAACAACATTAAGTGATTTTCCATGCTCATGAGATGGAGAAGGAGTGGAGATAGAAATATTATGTTTCCTAACAACATATTATAGGGCTTACATTCTCTTGAAACACCTAGACTCTTCATGACCAGTCCCCCTATAATATGAGCATGATAAATTAGACTTATTCTTGGATTTGGAAGATGATTTGGGTTTATATGTGCTAGTGTTGGGCTTAGGCGCATTTTGAGATGGAAGAGGATTATTATTCTTCTTACTCTTATTTTTCTTCTATTCTTCAAATGTGATGCTACTAATTCTTTTGGAAAGGTGGAAGGCTCAGGGTAAGACAATTTGGATTCCTCCCTAGTAAGTCTCTCACAAAACAACTCTAGATCTGGCATTTTGAATGTGGTACCTAAGGCATCCATGTTATAGAAAGAGGTAGAAGCAAAGATTTGGAATGGGCCACTCAACTTAGAAAAAATCAAGTAAACACACTCTTCATATTTATTATCTCATCCACTCCTATTCAACTATGTCAATAAATGCTTAAACTTAGTGAGATAGTCTATAATACAGGCAAAGTCATCTAGATTGAGTGAAGTGTTAAGTTATGGAGCTAAAAGCTTTACTGATGCAAATGGAGGAGGTTACCAAGTGTTACAGTAACCAATGTTGGTCTGATCAACTGACCTTGATCATCTTCAGTGTATGTAGTAACTGACATCGATTATGGGTTGGCCGACATCGGTCAAATAGGAATCGACGTTGACAACCTGTGTATGTGTGCATTTGCATGCGCTTCCAGAACTGGTCTAATTTTAGACAGACAATTAGTTTGCATGTAAAAGACTAATTTTAGTCTTGAGTCTATGTTTCTAATTATTGTAATTAGGAAGTCTAATTATTGTTTGCATGGGATCTATTTAAGAGACCCATGGGGTTGTATTGTAATAAAGGACAAGGAAGAGATCCTTATAATTGTAAGATTAGTTGATCTGTAGGTAGCAAGATCAGGAGAGATCTACATGGTAAGTAAGGTTAGTTGATCTATAGGTGTGTGTGTGCAAGGTCAAAGGAGATCTACGAGGTATCAAGGTCAAAGGAGATCTGCAACACAATAAGGAGCAAGATCAGGGAGATCTACTTGGAGTACTTTGAGTACTTGGTGGACTGACAGTATTGTTACTGATTGGTGGAGGGAAAAACTCAGTTATTGAGTTGTGGTTGTAATTGATTCTGTGTGAGAGAGAAATCTTGAGGGAGAATTATTTGTATGCTTAAGAGGTGTGGGAAGAGTGTGATTTTTTCATTGTATTTCCTTTTGGAAGAGTGTTAATACAAGATTGTATTGTCTCTCATATTCTGTGTTATTTTTGAATTTTAGTTACATATTACTTCTGGTTAAATTCTATGTTTAGTTGATTATACAAAGGTAATCAATTGTGCACTTAATCCTAACAAGTGGTATTATATCAGGTTTATCAGAGCTTGGTTCACTAACAAGTGGTATCAGAGCCTGGTTCGGAGCAGGTTAGTGTTTGTTGATTATAGGTCATTCTCAGGGGTTTCGGATTGAGTGGGAGTATAGCAATGGTAGAAGAAAGAAAGCTAAGAATGAAAAAATTCAATGGCATGAATTATAAATTATGGAGGATGCAGATAGAAGATTATCTGTATCAAAAAGATCTGTACTTATTGTTGGGTGGGGTTGCATGCCAGCCCACAGATATGAAAGATGAAGAATGAAATGTTTTTGATCGGAAGGCTCTGGGATCTATAAGGTTGATCCTAGCATCTTCTATGATTTCTAACTTATCGTAGGCTAAGACAATGGTAGAGTTAATGGAATCTTTGGCAAATTTATATGAAAAACCCTCAGCTTCGAATAAGGTATTTCTTATGAAGCAATTATTTAATTTGCAAATGCTGGAAGGTGGATCGGTATATAGTCATCTTAGTGATTTCCATGGTTTGGTAAACCAGTTAAATTTAGTCAATATAGTTTTTGATGATGAAATTAAGGCTCTCTTAATCTTATGCTCTTTACCTAAAAGTTGGCACATCTTGGTAATGGCAGTAAGTAATACTGCATCTACTTCAAATATCTTGAAAGTTGATGATGTTGTTAGTGTAATCTTGAATGAAAAAATTTGTAGGAAAAGCATAGGGGAATCATCAGGTAATGCTTTAAGTGTTAAAAGTAGGGGAAGGTAAAGAGATAAGAACGAGCAACGGAAATCAAGGTCAAAGATAGGCAGGAGATCTAGATCTAGGTATGGCAGTATAATCTACTGGAATTGTGGAAAGAAAGGACATGTAAAGAAAGATTGTTGGTTGAAAGAAGATCAGCATGAAGGAAATGAAGAAGCAGATGTTGCAAATATTGTTACATAGGATGCTCTTGTATGTTCCTTGGATAAAGTGGAATCTTGGGTTTTAGATTCTGGTGCCTCTTTCCGTGCAACCCCAAATAGAGAATTTTTCCTTGACTATGTCCATGCAGACTTTGGAAAGATTTATTTAGGGGATGGTAAGACTTGTCAAATGGTTGGCAAAAGGAAAGTGTAGCTGAAATTGCAGATGGAAAACACATGGGTGTTGAAGGAGGTCATGCATGTCCCAATCTTAAAGTAGAATTTGATTTTTGTAGAAAATTTGGGTGATGAGGGATGCACAGTAACCCTCACAGTGGAATCTTGGAAATTTTCCAAGGGTGCACTTGTTTTAGCAAGAGGTAAGAGAGTAGGTACCCTTTATCTATCTACTTGTATTAATGATTCTCCTTCTAGTTTATCTACTTCAAATGTAGATGTGAAGATGTGGCTCTGTAGGCTTGGTCACATGAGTAAGAAGGGGATGCATGTTCTTGAGTCAAAAGGTAAGAGTTCAGATTCAAAAAGCATAGATCAAGATTTTTGTAAGTAATAGAAGAAAGTGAGGTTTCTTGAAACTCATGCTACAAGAAAGGATCGGGTTTATTACATAAAGAAGAAATTTGATGTTTTTGACAAGAACATGAAAGCCTTAGTTTTCAAGGAAAAGATGATGGATAGAGATCAGCTCAAGGGGCTAAATAATTCTGAGCAGGGTAGTTTGGAAAAGGTTATGATCCAAAGTAAGCTCATGGATAAAAGTCATCATTCATAGGAAAACATAGTTACCGATGTTGGTTAGGTGAGAACTGACGTCGAACAGGCAGGTACCAATGTCAGTCATGTGCAAACCAGAGTCGGTGGTGTCAGGCAGGTGGATATCGATGTCAGTCAAAGAACCAATGTCGGTGACCAAGTGGACACTGACATTAGTTAGGGAACTGGCATTGGTGTTTAGGTGGAATCAACATCAGTCGGGTGTAGACCAGGGTCGGCTAGAGGTGACCGAGATTGGTCACTGTCAAAATAGATTTTGGGCAGACAACAAGCTGTCAAGGAGTCTCAAATGCCCATGTGGAGGATTGAAAGGGTAAGTAAGCCTCAAATTTTTTATTCCCTTCTTTACACTACTTGTTGCTCACTGATGGTCAAGAACCAGGAAGTTTTGAAGAGGCAATGTAGGTAGAATCTAGGAAACAGTGGGAGCATGGCATGAATGAGGAAATTAATTCCTTGGGAAAGAACCAAATGGGAGATTTGGTAGAGTTACCAGCTGGGATGAAAGAACTGAAAGATGAATGGATTCCTAGGTTAAAGAAAGGAGAGAATAAACATGTGAGATAGAAGGCTAGGTTATATGGTCTTGAGCAGGCTGTAGGACAATGGTGTTTAAGGTTTGACAGGGGTATGACAAAGCATGGCTTTAGTCAATGCCAATGTGACCATTGTGTTTACTTTACCAGGTTGGATAATATTAGCTACATTATCTTGTTACTGTATGTAGTGTATATGCTTGTTGCAGGGTCACACATGCAGGAGATTGCTGAGCTAAAGGTAAAGTTAGTTCAGAGGTTTGCCATGAAGGATTTGGGAGCAGCAAAATTCTTTGGCATGAGTATTTCTGGAGATAGGGAAAGTCACAGGTTGATTTTGTCTCCAGATGATTATGTGAATAAGGTAGTGGAGAGGTTCAATATGTAGGATGCAGAATCGATTAGCACACCTATGGATGGACAGTTCACAAAATAGTGTCCCAAATCACATGATGAGGTTGAGTACATGAGTACTAGACCTGATATTACCCAAGTAGTGGGAGTTGTCAGCAAGTTTATGGCCAATTCAGGAAAGGAGCACTAGAAAGTAATTTAGTGGATTCTTAGGTATCTGAGAGGGACCAGCAGCAGGGATTCATTTGATGCAGGGTCAGGCGCTTCTCTACATGGGTATGTAGATTTGGATATGGCAAGTTACTTGGATGATAGGAGAAGCACCACAGGATTTATGGTGGTTGGTCTTCAAGACTAAACTTGAAGAGGGATACAAGCTAGAAAACAAAATTAGATGATGTACAGGTACAAGTACAGGTGTAACTGTTTATCTCCAAGTGGGAAATTGTTAAGTTGTGGAGCTAAAAGCTTCACTGATGTAAATGGAGGAGGTTACTGAGTGTTATAGTAACCAACATCAGTCTAATCAACCGATGTCAGTCATCTTTAGTGTACGTAGTAATTGACATCGATTATGGGTCCACTGACATCAGTCAGACAGGAATCGACGTTGGTTACCTCTATGTGTGTGCGTTTGCATGCACTTCTAGAACTGGTCTAATTTTAGATGGACAATTAGTTTGCATATAAAAGACTAATTTTAGTCTTGAGTCTGTGTTTCTAATTATTGTAATTAGGAAGTCTAATTATTGTTTGCATGGGATCTATTTAAGAGACCCATGGGGCTATATTGTAATCAAGGATAAGGAAGAGATCCTTTCAATTGTAAGATTAGTTGATCTGGAGGTAGCAAGATCAGGGGAGATCTACATGGTAAGTAAGGTCAGTTGATCTGTAGGTGTGTGTGTGTGCAAGGTCAAAGGAGATCTATGAGGTAACAAGGTCAAAGGAGATCTGCAACACAACAAGGAACAAGATCAGGGAGATCTACTAGGAGTACTTTGAGTACTTGGTGGACTGGCAGTATTGTTACTGACTGGTGGAGGGAACAACTTGGTTATTGAGTTGTGGTTGTAATTGATTGTGTGAGAGAGAGAACTCTTGAGGGAGAATTAATGGTATGCCCAAGAGGTGTGGGAAGAGTGTGATTTATTCATTGTATTTCCTTCTAGAAGAGTGTTAATACAAGATTGTATTGTCTCTCATATTCTGTGTTGTTTCTGAATTCTAGTTACATATTACTTCTAGTTAAATTTCATGTTTAGTTGCTTATACAAAGGTAATCAATTGTGCTCTTAATCCTAACAGTAAGCTCCACTTTCAAGTTGCATGGCTCTCAAGTGATCTACTTTCCCAAATAAACCCTTTAGCTTAGCCCATATTTTGAATGGAGTATCACATCCATCTAAGTGAAATAATAAATTATCACTCACATAAGTTCTAATTAAACCCATACAACTTTTAAACTTACATTGGTGCTAATTTTTTTCAAACTCACGTGTAAATTGTGGTTGAGTTTCATTCATTAGGGACCATAATCCTTTGTATTTTATGATTGTTTCCATTCAAGGTCTCCATGTATGGTAATTGTGTGTAGTCAAAATATCACAATGGTCAATATCAAAAGTATAATCTATGATAGTGAATCACTAAAGAGTAGAAAGAATGCAATAGGGTGTATAAAATCAGTGCCAAGACAACCCCCTAAAAGATTGTATTAAGGACCCCTCCAAATTTGGTACTTTATAAAAATAGTGTACTTTTATAAATTAATGACACCAATGGATACAAAATTAAAAACCATACATTTTTGAAAAATATAGAACTCAAATGTAAGTTACAGTTCAAAAGTTAGAGGCTTTATGAATTCCCGTAAAATGAGTCAAAACATTAAAAAGACACTACAAAATAATTTTAATGACCAAATAAAAAAAGAATGTAGGTGTCCAACTACTTGTTTGAATTAAAATTGAACCATAGACATAGAAAATTCAACCAAAGTGATAAAATATCCGTCAGATGAGCCCTATGCTCACATAAACAAAACTAACTTCCAATTTTTAAAAAAAAATACAACTTAAATAAATAATGGATAAAAACAACTAATTTTGAAAGGAAAGAAGGTGAATTTATATAATTAGTTATCTAAAAATAATAATCTATAGGTAGAAGGGTGAAACACCACATAGAAGTATCAAGACTCCATGCAAATCTTTGATTTTGTCACACTTCCAATGCCTTAGCTCTTCTTCCAATGCTCCACAGCTAGAAATGATAATGGAGCACCTTCACTCCAACTAGAGATGCATATTTCTACATAGTCTTGATCCAACTACTAACTACTAATGCAAAGTAATATCTCAGATATGGTAAAGAAAGACTATGTAGTCAAAGAAGGATGTAGATTTCTAAGCTTCCAATGCCACTTCAGCAAGGGAAAAAAATAATGTAGAGATAGATTTTTTTAATTTTTAAATGCCAAGCTCTCCTAAACACTTACCTAATAGATAGTATGTACTCCTCAAAAATATAATGCATGTATAGAATATTGGCATGTAGATAAAATATAAAAAGATGATGCCAAAATAAATATGTTAGATACAACATAGGTCTAGTTTATCCTTCCAATGCTTCTTAAACTCCTTCCAAAATGCTATGAAGATCTTGATTTCCTTCAACTCCAAAAAATAAAACACATCATTGTTTATTGATTTCAACACACAAATGGTAAGGTTAAAACACCAACATTTTATAAAATGCCAACCTTTCATGTAATAGAGGTTAGATTTCCAAAATGGTAATGCCTCTCCACTTCCAATGCCTTCTCCAACTATAAATACAATGCCTCCTTCAAACATGATAAACTATGCTTCAACAACTCCTTTAATGCAAACCAAACACAAGAAAACCAATGCTTAGACTAAGAATATGCTCCTACCAGATAAGGAATGAGAAGTAAATCTCTCCAATGTTCTCTTTGAAGTGTCGTTTTCCTCTTTTCAATGTTTCCTCTCCACCTTCCCTCAAAAAAAAAAAATTGCTTTCTTATAAACTTCAATAAAAGTGCCACATTCAAAAAAGGAAAAAAAAGGTTGAGGATATATGACAAAGGAAGAAATAATATCAACAAGGAAATTTTTTAAAATAATGCAGTAATGCAGATGGATGGAAAACTCAAAGCTTTGGTACCATTTTAGGAATGGTGAATGCATTCCAACCCAAGATTTTGAAGTGTTAACAACAAAAACATCACACAAAGAAGCTATAGACAAATGATATGCAAATAAAATCAAGTCAAATGTTATTCATAAATGAGATGCTAGTACAATAAGAATCCCTTACATAAGTAGGCAAGGAAAAATAAAGAACTATCATAACTAACCAATGTGGGATAAATCCTCACATAGGACAAACTAGCAAAAGGATGAAATAACTAGCTAATACAATAACAAAGATGAGAAATGCATACTCTAACATGGCCAAACTAACTATTAAGAATAGATACATCCATAAGACCTTCATGCCAATATAATCAATCAATCCATGCCATCACTGATTAAGTCTTTTAGCTGACATCATGTTGTCCACAATCTGAGTCTATTGTAAGTAATCAAATCTCAACCCATAATCACTTAGTTTCTTTTTGTTTGAATCTTGATAGGGAACACTTAGCTTTAGGTTAGAATTCTATTATGAATGATTCATTTTATTATTATTTTAATCTAATGGTTCTTTATTTTAATGGTAGATTGTATATTTGAGTATTTTTTATATAATTTGCATAATCAAAATCGTATTGCTCAAATTTCCATCTTTCACCTTTGTTGCCATAATACCAACTCTGAAGTCTAGTTGGCTAGATTCCATCTTTCTCATAACACCAATATTAGTATTTTTAGAATAATATGATTCCATAATAATCTAATTGGACCCCAAGTTTAACTCAACACCAATATAGAGGGTATGATGTGTATAAAAACTAGCAAGGAGGATATACCAGATAAAAGTCATAAAGATAGGGATATCAACAAAATAAGATGGCTATAGAGGAGGTTATAGGGGAGGATACTAAGGAGGATATCAAGGGGATATAATAATCTTAATTGATAAACCTGACCACCTATGCAATGCTATTTATTTGGAGAATATAATCACTATGCGAAGAATTACTGTACCAACCCACATAGACATACTTACTATGTATACTGTAGAATTGAAGGTCAACATCAAACATAAGATTATCTAGTTATTAAGAAGAAAAGTAAGGAGAAGATAATACATAATGTAAACTCGATCAATGTGAAACCTAAGAAGAATGCATTCATCTAGGAAGTTACTAGACAATAAATGCATAACAAAGATTGTCTCTTTTGGAGATGCCAATAGATCATGGAATTAGAAAAATTCAGCCTGATCGATATACTGATCTTATAGGGGAGAAGACTTTGATGTATCAAGAAACTCAAGTTATAAAAAATATACAATAGTAGAATACTTCATATGGAGATACAAAAACTATTGATGTGTAGATGTGTGGGAAAATTGTGCACATAATGTGGTAGGAAAGAGTTGTAACTACTTTGAAAGATTTACTAAAGTTACTTAGTACACTCCACAATGAGGATAAAATTAATAACCTCTTTCATAATTTTTTAGACTGTGCATAATGAGGGAAATAATATGTGAATAAGGTCGTTTGGTATGTGAAAACTAAGAAGGCTTGGGATGTTAACTCCCACATGGATATTGATCTTCCAGGTTATGAAATCCATAATGTTGTATTTGATTTTAGGATTAATGTAAATATGATCTTGAGATAAAATTAGGAAGCTATTGGTAGGATACACTTAAGTTATAGTCATGTCACTATTAACCTCACAGATTACAAGTGAGTTCAACCGATTAGTCACCTCAAGGATATAGAGATTAGAGTGGTTGAGCTAAGTCTACGTAATGATTTTGAAATCATTGATATGAATACTACCAAGACCCATTACCTTAACTTAATTGGTAATAAATGGGTTTATGATGGTTAAATGACTATTAACACAATACACAACCAACTAGAAGCTCATTAAGGAGATAAGATAGTTGTCATTCCTTTGAATAAATCAAAATAGAAGTTATACATAATTTTAAAGGAATCAGAGACACCATATGTTTATGGTGATAATAATTGGTTTAAAGTTAGTAAAAATATGTAGAGTAATGCATTAAGAGTTATCAATTATCATTTTTTAAACTTACACATGGAATAATCACAGACTACAAAACAACCACTGTAGAAGATGATAATAACAAAGCCACCAATGCCACAGTTTTAGATTTAAGGTTATACCTATCCATCAATGTGATCTCCTACTAATTCATAAGTGGATTTCCTATATAATATAGGTGTAACAATGATGGATTATATCGAAGCAACTCTATAGGGTGTTTTACCTTGGGAAACATCTTCCATAAGTGGTGATCTAAACACTCACATGCTAAACAGGGAAAGAGGAGATCACGAGTTAGTCCTCTATGCATGATGTTCACTATAAAATGTTAGTTACATCAATTAATTAAAATAAAGGACCTTAATCTATTCATTTTGAGGTTAGATCACCATGTGTCAGAGGTGGATCAAAGAGTCAGTATAATGAGTTATGCACTAAAAGGTACTACTTCAACTCAGTGGGCAATCCATATAGATACATTGGGAGGAGGCTTGTGAATTTTTGTGTGCATGGTTTCATTTCCACCTATAATGAAACTTGAATGGCCATTATTTTAAAAAGGCCAATTTCTTGAGCTACACATTCAACAATGTATAGATATATAGTCTGTGCAAATAGTGGAGCTGATGTATCAGGTGCATATTTTTAGTCACCCTAGCGTTCATGCCAACAACTTGGTATATGCATCAAGAACATATAATAGAAATTAAATATTAGGCAAAAGTACAACAATATTTCCTTTAAACCTTTGTGTTTGAGGATGACAATCCGTTGGTGTATGATACATTTTATAAACTTAAAATATTTATATGTCATGGATGAGTAAAAGATTGGGAACTACAATAGAGTCATAATCATAACAAGAAGTCACACATGATTTAAATCTAGTAATTCATAATTACAAGGTAAGTCAACAGGAACAAGCTTTTATTAAGCATTTTAATTGAATAATACATGAGCTAAAAAAATATAGAAACAACGACGATGATTTGGATTTGGAAGGCTTCTTTGAACTAGAAAGGGAAGTTGAATCAATACTAGCCCAAAGCACTGAGCAATTGGAGGAAGACAAACTGCACAATATAACCATTCTAGAAAGGGAAGGAGAGCACACTCTATAAGATACTTTACCCAATGCATTAAATAAAGTGTATCAAGAACCCTTGAAAAAGATCAAATAAAACATATGAATAGAGTTAGTTCCTAAGATTGCAATTGTAAGAGATTATTGGGGATAGGAGAAGATCTTAGAAGCATTGCAACTGTTACAAGAATATCAAGATGTTTTTTTGACCAAATTCTTTGAAATAAAAGGTGTAGATTCATCATTGGGGGAAATGCACATATATTTGAAAGAGTGTGTTTGATCCATTAATAAATACCCATATAGGCTAAATCCTAACATGAAAATAATAGTAAAATCCAAACTAGATCAGAATTAGGAAGTTGGAATAATTTATCCAATGGAAAAAGTAGATTAGGTGAGTACCAGAGTAATTTAGCCAAATAAATTTAGAAAGATACTGGTCTATGGAGACTTTACCATGCATTTAATGATGTTTGCATCAATGATCCTTTCCAAGTACCATTCACAGATGATCTGATTGAGTCAATCATAGGTAATGAAATGTAATCATTTATAGATGGTTTCAATAGGTACAATTAGATTATAATCACAGTAGAGGACCAAGATAAATTTTCTTTTGCAACTGAATGGGGATCATTCACATATAAAGTAATGCCTTTTGGGTTGAATAATACACCAAAAATTATCCCTAGAGCTATAGTAACTACATTTAAGGACTTCATTCATGATTTCTTGGAGGTATGTTTTGATGACTGGACTATTTTTATCTATTTAAGGGAACATCTATCAAAATTGATAGCTAATGTTATAATGGTTTCAAACTCTATGTATTTCTTTGAATTTAAGGAAATGTTTATTTTTTACACATTTTGGTGTCCTTTTGGGCCATGTTGTATGTAATGATATCTTGGTGTACCAAGGTAAAATTACTATAATAGTGGGGATGCTACTCTGAATAAATCTACATAAGTACGCACCTTTCTTGGTCATACATGATACTACAATATTTTTTATCAAAGCTTGCATATCCATATCAATGTCAATGGACAAACTACAACACAAAGATACAATCTTTAAGTGGACATCATAATTCTAAACAACATTTATCAAACTCAAACAAAGGTTAGTAACAACATCCCATTTAGGTTTTATTGATTGGAAGAAGTCATTCCATGTGCATGTGGATGCTTATGATATTATAGTGGGAGTTGTTTTAGTGCAACCAAGTGAGGGTGGATTGGATCACCCCATACATGTTTTTAGTAAAAATACATTAACAGTTGAAAATAACTATACCACCACTAAAACAAAGGCTTTAACTATGGTATTTGCATTGCAAAAGTTTCAACACTATTTATTAGATACACATTTTAAACTTTTCACTGACCACCAGGCATTGCAATACCTGGTTAATAAGATAATGTTAGAAGGACATATACATATGTAGCTTATGTTGTTTTAAGAGTTTCAATTTTATATCAATGTAAAGCTAAGGCAAGAAAACTTTAGATCAAATCATTTAAGAAGGATAAAAAATGATGAAGATCTAAAAAAAAAGTAGAGGATGAGTCCCCAGATGTGCACTTATTCAGGTCTACTACAATCTTAGATAATATGGAAGACATTACAAAATTTTTGGAGCAAGGTACTTTCTTTATGATTATATAGAAAGGGATAAAAAGTAGATGGTCACTCGAGCTATCCCATATAGTATCATCAATGGATTTTTGTACAAAATTGGGAAAGATAATGTGTTGTGAAAATTAGCATTATAGCATGAATGACCACAACTTCTTCAAGAAATGTATCAAGGAATTATAGGGGGTCACTTTATAGGCAAAGCCACTACTAGAAAAAAAATTATAAAGTGGCTCATGGTGGTCAACTTTATTTTAAGATGTGCATAGAGTAGCAAAACATTATGATGTGTGTTAGTGGATGGGAAAGCCAAATCAGAGAGATGAGATGCCCTTGGTGCTAATGCTCATAGAAAAACCATTTAAACATTGGGAATTGATTTTATCGGACCTATAAGTCCTTTAAACAAACAAATTCATGCATGGTACATTATTACTGTAATATATTACTTCACCAAATGGGTGGAAACTGCTACAAATCCAAGTTATAGTGTGAAAGATGCTACCAAAATTTTATATGAAAACATTATTATGAGATTTAGATGCCCAATCAAGCTGGTCAACCACAGAGGAACACATTTCCTTAATAATACTATCAAGACTCTCATTGAGGATTTTATGATCTCACATCACATGATCATAACATATCATCCTCAATGAAGGGACAAAATGAAGCATCAAACAAAGTATTGGAATTTAAAAAAAAATGATATGTAATGTGCAAAGGGACGATTAGGAAGATTGCATTCCTATGATTATTTTGGCATATAGAACACATTACAAGCATCTTATAGGTTGCACTCCTTTTTAGATTATCTATTTCCTTGAAGCAATAATGTATATGGAGTACATTACTATGAGTCTACGTATTGTAATGGTTATGAGGCTAGGTGACCAAGATTATCTAAATAAAATATTAACAGACTTGGTTAGAATGGAAGAAAGTTGACAAAGGGCACAATAGATGCAATATATTTATAAGCTAAGTTAGAAGGCTTGACATGATTTCAACCTACAATCTGATCAATTTTAATCATAACAGTTGATACTACTGTATGATCATAGGTTTAAGGCATTCTCGATAAATTTTTGCATTAGATAGAAGGGATCCTACATTATTCATTCCATTTCATAATAGGGTACCATTGTGTAAAAATATTTGTATGGAACCATATTACTAAGACATGTTAATGGCTATAGGTGTAAGCCTTATCATCATTAGTCTTTATCATTTTTACTACTAAAATAAAGGGCGCTGAGGAGCACCATGAAGATTAGGTTTTTTATTTAATGTTGTTTTATGTTTTGTTTATTTTTATAGAGTTAGAATGTTTGTATAGTGTGATGTTTGCATCACAACACATCGTAATGAACAAGGAACAATTATAGTCATAAAGTGAAATCAAAATTGATAAGATAACTTTGAGAAAGGACAATTAGAACCAACTATCAAAGGTCATGAAATAATTCTGGGGAGGTGATGATGATAAGATAGGTATAATGAAAGGATGGATAATGATCAATCAAGACCTTTAATGACAAGACACTTGAATAGATTGCATTATTCCCAAGGTAGATTGTATTTTCATGGCTAATTGATATGTGGCATCATAAAATAAATGGGATAGATGAAAGGATATAATTTCACATCAAATAAGTGCCAAGGGGTAAATTAAGGATTCTATATACAAAAGAGTCACTCTTAGATCAAATTACACTAAGTGAGGTTAATGTGGGGAGGAAAACTCATGCACAACTCAGAAGTACATTTAAATTAATTGATGAGACACATTTGGGCACTAAAAATTATATATATTAAGGGGAATGGATAACACACAAACATTAAATAATTCATCTAACAAGTGAATTTTATATTTTTCTTTCAAAACAACTTCTTGCACACTGATTAAAAACTAGAGATAGAACAAGCCAAGCAAGTATTCAATATAGGTTGTAACTACAACTACGGATAGAGGTCAATCATGGATTCTTCTTAAATATATGTATAATGAGGATATGGGGATGGGGTTAGGTCTATGTCAAACCAAATATAACATCCTAGACACTTTCAATTTTATTTCTGCAACCAAAGCTACACTTTTTGCTCAAGACCCTCAAGAATCCACACAAGTAGGAGCTATAACACTCCAACATCCATTTTGAGGCTTTGATACTAAGAGATTGATCAAACCACCAAATTTTGGTTGATTAGATGAGGTAATGCTCACTTTATTGAGCATATATAATAAAATATCTATTCATTTATCATAGGATATCAAAATTTGGATCACTCTCCAAGATATGGCTTGAGAAATAGGCCTTATAACCCACACAAAATCCCTTCTCCCCTAAAATTCCATTGCTTCATCTATTCTTTATGACACCATGGAGAAGTATACGACTAAGGCAGGTAGAGGAACATGAATTAATTCCATCGATGATGATTTGGTGTGCATCCTAGTTGAATGCATTACCAAGTAGTTTTGGAAAACAACCAAACAAGATAAGAAACAAATAAAAGGGGTAATCAATATTATGTATTGCATGATACAATTGTGTGTTGATTTTAACTAGTTTAAGTTTTTAACATCGAAGTTAACCACAAATATTAAAAATATACTTGTAGGTGCCTCCCAAACATTCTAATATTTGTTATTGGTATTAATTTTATGTTTCATGCAATGTAAATCATTGGAAGGACCAGTTAATATCACTACAAATTTTTGGCCTGCTACCACCTTTGAAAACATAACATGGACTAAAATGGGACAATACTATGAACAACTAGGGAGATTCAACACATGGTGGATTGAGGCTTTATCCTTGATTAGGTTTCACCCCATAATACCCCAAGATGTCATGCAATATATAGGGTAACATGCATTAGTAACAAAATTGCACAATGACATCTAGATCAAAGTGGATGAATTATTGAATCCAATTGTGACCACAATTCTTCTCTTCATCATAATGTTGTATGTGAAATAAAAAATGTATAGATAGAAAGCTCTAGATATACATAAAGTAGTACCTATACAATATATTCCTCTAGAAGGACAACAACCAATACTAAAAAATCATAAAAACAATAAAAAGCATAATCATAAACCCCATCATAAACATTAGTAGCTCCATCTCAGCAAGACAAAGGCACTTGTATGGTGAGCCTCACATCCACCACATAAGAATAAGATACATCATGCAATGTCTTGGATAGATGATCCAAATATTCCAAGGATAGAAGGTGAGTGTGACTTGCTACTAATGAAAGTGGAGTAGGAAGTATTAAAGACCATGTTGGAATACATAGAAAATAAAGTCTATAATTAAGAGGAGGAGAATGAGTTCTTATTTTAGAAAGTAGTGCACACCTACCAAATGCATAATCAGATGAGATAGGACCTTTAGATTGACATCACTCAACCTCCCCCTTATATTATTATTGACACCATAGGTTAAGAGGCAGCACAAAAAATATTGGCTACCAAACTATTCACTAGGGATCCAGATATAGGATCTTCTATTGTGCACCTAGGAGAGCAAACTATATAGGAGAGTCCACCTATATCCTTGACATGCAATACAAGGACTCATCATTTAGTAAGGCCATCTCAAAAAATTAAAGAAAGAATCATATCTTTTAGAGAGGAGATAAAAGAGAGGGAAACACAACAAGCATCAAAATCTCAACCAAAAACCCAAGGCCAATAGATAAATAAGCCTAAGAAGACCCTCACTCTTTTTCCCACCTCCAAGAAGATTAAAAATATGTGAAAAAGTATGGTTGTGGAATCAAACTCCTCATAGGACACCTAATTAATTACTGAGCTTGATGCACTATAAGTCATGGAGGATCCAAAAGAAATAACTTTACCATAGAACAAGCTACAAATAAAAGCTACACAATAATTAGAGGACCTAGAGAAAAAAAAATAAGACTAGGAAGAAATGAAGAAAGAAGGAGAAAAATAAAAATAAGCAAGAATTAAAGCAACATATAGTTATACAAGAGGCACAACACAAACAACAAGAAGTTTTATGGGAAGAATAGTGAAAATAATGAGCTACAAAAGATAAGTGTTAGAAGTAATTCAAAGAATTAGAGGCTATGAAGAAGCAATATGAAGAAGCAGACGCTACACGTAAGTAAGCCAAGGAAGCAGAGGCTCATACGAAGCAAGATGAAGAAGTGGAGGTAAAGAAAAAGGAATAGGAGGAAGCAAAGAGAAAATAACAAGAAGCACAAGCTACACAATGGAAGAAAAAAGAATAAGAGGCATTAGCCAAAGCTAAAGAGGAACATCATAATAATAAGGAACAAGTCAAGCATGTAGATGAAGCACAAGCAACCAAGGTCAAATCTAAGTTTGAGACTAAATCCAAGGTGGACACCAAAGCCAAAGTTGAAGTTAAAGATAAAGCTAAAGTCAAGGAGAAATTCAAAGTTGAACTTGAGGTAGATGCTAAGGCTAAAGTTGAAGCTGAGGCTCAGGAAACAAAATAAAAGGAGCCCCAAGCCAAGGAAGAAGCAAATAACATAAAATAACATAATATCATAACATAAAAGGGTGCATAGGAGGAAGCATCATAGCTACAACCTCAGATCTATAACTAGTGGTTATGGGATGTTCCCACAACATCCACCTGATGCACTACATTTGCACTTTATTTAACATAATTAACATTGGATCTATCAGTAACCCACATGCCATCCATGGCACTTACCAATAATCCATTGGAAACATATTTATATGTTTCCCAGCTATCATTATCCAAGCAAATTGTAGGTGAAAATGTGTTCCAAGAGTCAATTATACAGAAGGCCTCAGATTTGGAATAAGAATTTTTTTGGCTGAAAAAAGACAATGCAAAATTGATTACCCAACTTATAAATGCATGTCAATGGATTAATATTACTTTCCCCACATTGGTCACACAAGTTCTAGGTGACCAGGTGATGTCTGAAGATAAATAACTCACCACCTTATTAAAAAAAATCACAAAGGATTAGTTGAATGCATAATGATTGTAAACATTAAAAACCTAAGGGAAGGATATAAGGTCAAAAATAGAGGAAATCTATGAGCTTCTTGAATAATATAAATTTTTTTTGGATATCGATGCACAATAAGCCAAACAAATATCTCAAGGAATATTGAATTAGAGATAGTATCTGATCAACTCTTTTACCACTGCTAAACCTAAGTTTACAATAATAAATAAAGACAAATCTATAATAGATGACCAAATAGCCACTATGTAAGCAATGAGTGGTTCTATCAAATAATTTATATATTCAAAGGATAATGCCATATAAAAACTTCAAGCTTGGCACAATGAAATTATGCACAATACATTTACAGGCATTTAAGCTTAGTAGACTGCACATCAATTAGATGAGTTGGTACTATATATTCATCTTAAATTATTAAATGTTAAACAACTAATCACCATCACACAATATAATGATGTTTAAAACTTGATGTTGGTTCAGATTTTGTTACACATATTGCTTACCATGGTGTGTGAAGCGATAAATGATTGGAAGATGCTCAAGTCAAACCTCTCTAATATTGATCCTACTATTTTCCAAGTGGTGGATGAGCCTCAATTCATTCCACATAGTATCATAAAAAACAATTGTAGTAGAATAAGTTGGATACAAAGGCACATTCATAGAAATAATAGCAACAACAACCTCTGCCATCAGATACTGCATAATCAAGTAGGTCAGCAATAAAATAAGAATAAAAACCTCTACAACAACCCCCTACACAAGCTCTTCAAGGATCACCACCACCTACTTAGTAGGTAATGTGCACCACAATCATGAGTTTTATAGTTTTTTGCACAATTTTATTAGAATTCCATAAACATTAGGAGCAAGGCCATGCTAGTAAAAAAATCATAAAGGGTAGCCACTTATTTATAATAGCCTATTAAAAATTTAAGAGAGAGGTAGGCTAGTATGCTACTTAGTTGAAAATATGAAAGGGTGGCTAAGTAGTGCATAAAAGGTGAAAAATAGTAAAACAAAACATGGAGTAATAACTACAACTTTTGTTTATGGCTCATCTCATCAGCTTCATTTTGGACTCTAATTTTATGACATTATCTTGGGATGAGATACTACTTTGAGTCCAAGAAAGTGTTAGATGAGGAATAAAACAAGATAAAATAAAAAAGTATAATATATGGACACAAGTGTAAATTGTATAATTTTATCTTTTGTGTGATCTAGGAATTTGACTCAAGAGAGGATGGTTAGTATAGTGTTAGTTCCAAAATGAAAACAAAATGAAAGAAACACACTAGTAGCATAACATCTCTAGGCCTAAAAACTAGGGAGAGCTTAGTTTAAAAAAACAAATGACAAACACAACTAAAATTAAGGAATAAAACACAAGAATTCCTTCACCTTCCTTGGATTCTCCAAATGCCTTTGTAGTAGTGGCTTGCTCGATTTTGTGCTCATGAAGTCCTTGGCAATGGAAGCTTGGATGCCTCTATTTCTCCTTGGCACCTTTGGCTTGGATTGGAATTAATTTGGCATGGTAACACTAACTTTAATGGCTTCTTGAAGATATTTGTACATTATAACTTTGCACCAAAATAGTTTAGAAATGATGTTCATAGCCTCTCTATTTATAGATTTTTGAGAATGTCTAGAATCAACCTGAACCGTCCATCCTGAGATTGAGATGCGTGGTTAAGGATTAATTAAATGTTTGGAATTAAATTTATAATTATCCTCATCATTACATTGGAAGAAGGGGAAATTAAGAGGCATAGAGGGCATCATGGAAGACATTGATGATGCATGGAGGGCATGAATCCTAATATTTATGGTATTTATGGCCTAGGGATGTCTTCCCAAGAAATGAGGTCACCTGATGATGCATATATTCAATATTAATTTAAAATAATAATTTATTAACAAGTTTTCATCGAATTATTAATTAGGCCTTAATTTGGGTTAATTAGCTCTTAAACATGTTTAAGCACTTTGTGCACAAATTACTCAAATTGATAAAAATGCCTTGTTATTGGTCTAAAATTTGATTGGATTAGAATTGGAAGGTGATGTCAGATGTGTTGGAACTATTATCCCATTTAGGATGTTACCAACAAAAAATAACAAAGGCACGTGTCTTGTGCAGAAGATTTGATAGGAAAGATCAATCCAGAGCACTTAGGTGCAAAATTAGCATTTTGACTTGAAATGATCTGATCAAAGTTAGTTGGCCCATAAATTGTATTCCCCCATTTATGGATACCCTAGCAAAAATCAACACTTGAATATGTTATTTTCACATCATTTAGCATGTTTTCATATTTTTAGGCCAAATTGTGCATTTTGGGTGGAAATTGGTCAAAAGATTGGTTAGAGGTTATTAGTGGATAGATTTAGGTGTCTATAGTTTGCCCCTATTTGGGAAGGTGTTGCAAGTTATAAGCATAGTAACATATTTTCAAATAATGAAAAGGTCTTGTATGCCTACAACTGTAATGATGATAAACTAACTGTATGATTCTCCCTCAGGGGAATGGTTGTCACAAGTAGGTTGAAAAATAGTCCCTCAAAGAGAAAGAAGTGAAATGAGGGGACCAAAGAAAATAAATATGATGGGGCAAAAACACAATGATATTGAAAAAGTAGTCAAAATCATTGAGAATGTAGTGGGATGATTTACAATGGTTTGCCCAAAGGTGGTTATAAGCATTATACCCCGATAGTGGCAATGTGGTATGATAACATAATGATTTGCCCAAAGGTGGTTATAATCATTGAGAAGATGGAGCTACCCTAATTAGGATAGACAAACAAGATAATAACATGTCCTTGTATGAATATATACAGTAAAGTGGTGCTAACATAATGATTTACCCAAAGGCAGTTATAATCATTGAGAAATGTAGGTGGGATGGTGTGCAATGATTTTCCCATAGTCGGTTATAATCATTGGACCTCGATTATGGAAAACATGATAAAATTAGTCTAGGATGATGATAACTTAACATAGAGGGTAATGAGGAATTAGAATAACCTACTAGTAGGGAGATGCTCATTTAAACTAATAAAGGTTAAAATTCTTTTGTGGTTAATTATTGTATTTGGGATATGATTGGGAGTGAATTGAGATGTTGGTGTCGAAGAGATTATGCCATTGCTGTATAGACTTCTTGAACCTTAGGTTTGTTTTAGCACGTGTCATTAGGCATCATGGTATAACATCATGAGGACTTGGCCAAAATATGCATAAGGACTGACTCCCATAATCCAATACTCAATAGAAAACAATGCACCAATGATAGAAACCATGATGATAATGTAAACATATGAATATATATGGATTCAAGTATAAGTGTGGGCAATGAATCACCCAATGAACACACATAAATTGAATCATGGTAACAGTGTTGAAAGCAAAAAAACAGGCAAGCAAGCAAGCAAACAAACAATCAAAAAACAAATAAACAAACAAACAACTTGAAATAAACAAACAAATAGAAAGATTGAAAACAAAAGTAAAAGAAAGCATCCTAATAATGACAATGCCCCAGTAAGGTGGATTGAGGATAATTGACTAGGCTTAAATAGGAAAAATATTTTTGGATTTTGAAAATTTATGAATGTTTTGGCATTTTGAGGTATCTTAAGTCATTAGAGAATGATAAGATACTCACAAAAAAATGAGAGTGTTTGGCTTAAGTTGCTCACAAAATGGCAAGAGTATATGAAAAGGGGGACTAAGGTGACCTCAACATGAATTGAGCATAACCCACATAGTCCTAAAATGACCTCAAGTCACAATAATTCCATCCACACAAAAGGTGAAGAAAAACCAATTAAGTCCCAATAAGTTCTCAAATCCAGTAAATGGCCAATCAAATGAAAATAGTAATGGCAAGGTGATGCGGCAATGGATGATAAACAAGTGTTTCCCCTAGTTTTCCCATAGCTAGTTATAACTAGGATAAAAAAGAATAGGTCAATGATATTAATTTGTCCATAGGTGGTTATAATTAGTAGTAAGACTAGTGAAACACTAATTTGCCCATAGGTAGTTATAATCAGGCTAATATAACCAAAACCTGATACATGATAGAAAATGAAAGATACCTTACTAGATCAAATATCACACTAATTTCATAGACTGTCATTGTAAACATAGATTGGATTGATTGTTGAAATTTGATCAGAATACTCTCACAAAAGGTGCGAGAAGAACCAAATGAACCAAGATTATAGGCTTTGGTTTAGATAGGAATGGAATGATAGGATGACATGGTCTTGCTATAGGATAATGATGGTTTGATAAATTGGATAAAATGGTAAGAGGGTTGCCATCAGGTGATGGGGTAAATGATTGAGATCTACAATAATGGTAAAAAGATATGTAACAACGGTAATATCATGGTAATGTGAAATGGTATCATAATTTTTTTTTGCCTGGGTATGGTTTTTGATTATGTTGTTCTTGTTGATGGGGTAAATGATTGGGATCTACAATAATGGTAAAAAGATATGTAACAATGGTAATAGCATGGTAATGTGAAATGGTATCATACTTTTTTTTTGCCTGGGTATGGTTTTTGATTATGTTGTTCTTGTTGATGGGGATATGCACATACTAATAAAAAAATGATACAAATAGAATACTTGATCATGTTAATTACTAGCCCATACCTCATTTGAATAGTTGCTCTGTCAAGAACTGGCTATAGATTTGATTGTCAAGAATGCTTTTGTGATCTTCATTGGTCATTGATTCTAATTCCATTAATCATTGAGACAAGGTATCTTTATAGCCTTTGCAAAGGATAGTATGGTCATAGATGGTAAATAAGGACAAATAATGGATGGTAGGTTTGATTGTGAAATGGAATGGTTGATGATAATGGAATGTGAAATGGTTGGGAAATGAATGAAGATCAGGACGTTCAATCACACGTAATGTTGTTGATGCTAGATTCAACATAATTTTTGTTATGGCAGGGCCAAAGATTTTTCTCTCAATAGGACCACCATATTTTTTTATTCTTTGATCTTAAGAGTAGCTACCATCTGATTAGGCTATAGATTGGAAGCTATTTTGATTTGATCTTTAATTTTGTCTTCATCCAACAGTGAATAACTTTTGTGCCCAGCTATTGGTGCCTTAATGAGGTTTTCACCAATGGAGTTGTCTTGATTATCCTGTATCACCTTTGAGAAGGTTTCACTAAGGAATGTTGAATTTTGACTTTGATTATCTTCTAGTACTTCTAAAAATCTTTCACTAGAAGATGCTGAGTTTTGACTTTGATTATCCCCTAGCACTTCCATAAAGGTTTCACTAGGAGAGTGTTCTTCTGCTATATGAATGTAGTCTTGGCTTCCTTGCTCTTATTCAACTGCTATGTCACCATGGATGCAGTTCAACAAAGTGTGATTTTGTCAATCCAAATAAACACTTGTGGGAGATGGAATGTCAATAATAAGGCTATCTTGGTTGATGGTAATCACATGTGAAATGGTAATGGAATAGGGAGAGGATGCACAATCCTCATAGAAGATACTAGGATAAATTATGTCAAAGTTGAATTACTCATCCTCAAAAATTCACAAATGTATTCAAATTGATCTATAAGGCATGCGTAACCAATGTTGTAACAACCATGAACATATTCTTCTTCTAAATTTGATTCTAACTCAAGGGACTTTGAATCTGATGTTGAGACTGATGTTGATTCAGATTTAGATTTTGATGCTAACTCTGATGTCAGTCCAAGAGTAAAACTTGACTCTAACTCTAATTCTTCATTTGATGGGTACTCTGTTATAATGATGTCATGTTAAATATTTGGTTTTAAATAAGTAACAACCTATGATGGCACAATGGGCTCCATAAAGATTGGTTTGTCAAAGTGAGACTCCTCTAGGATGGGAGAAATGTTACAACTCCTCAAAGGTTGGCTTGTCAATAAGAGGCTCTTGAAAAATAGGCACATAGTTGAGGTAATAATTTCCAAAGGTGATTATAATCATTAAAAAATGACTCAATAAATATTTTCTCGTCAGAGTGAGTCTCCTTGACAACTGATATAGGATCAATAGGTGATTCATCACAAGTTAACTTATCACAAATGGTTGTTTCTCTTGGCCTTGGTTTCTAATGAGTTTAAAAATACAAATTTTGAACAAAACTTTGTCTTTGAAGGATTGGATTAGTTAAGGTTTGGATGGGATTGGTTCTGGATGAGGAATGGCTTGAAATTGGATAATGGTAGGGAATTGAGGAGCATGATTACTCATATGAGCCAAAGGATGAGGTCCTAAGATGGTAACAATAGGGAATTATAGGGTTTGATTATTTGCACAAGCCAAAGGACTAGGTCCTAGGATGATGAAGGGACATTGTGGAGCTTGGTTACTCACACAAACCAAAGGATGAGGTCTTGGTATAGAAATGGTTGGGCATTGTGGAGCTTAGTTGATCTCACAAGCCAAAGGACTAGGTCTAAGAATGGTAATAGTATTCCTTGGATAGTGTGGAGCTTGATAGCTTATATAATCCAAAGGAGGGTTAGGGATAACTGATGGTCAGATAACAAAAGGATGTATTAGAACTTGATTACTTGCACAAGCCAAAGCATCCAAGTCTTCGTCATAAACCATATCATCCCAGTCATGAGTTAGATCATAATTTGGTTCTTGATTATGTTCCATGTACTGATTATTGAAAAGAAGTTATGGATATGTATCCTAAACAACATTATCTGTAGTTGGGTCTTTAAAGTCATCCTCACAAGCCTATTTATACCAATCAAGGTCTTGAGTTAGATCGTAAGTTATTTCGTGACTTTCTTTCCATGAATGATTAATATGGGGCAGATAGAAATCTATCTAACAAACCATATTAGCATCATTGGGGTCTTGACTAAAGCCATAAAATTCATTTTATGTGGACATTCTATCATAATTTGGATTGTACGTGACTCCACCATAATTTTAGCTAGACATATTTGTATAAGTGATGAAATCACTGAAATAAAAAGGCTTAGAGTTATACAAACTCTAAAAAACTATGTCCAAAGGACAAATGGTTCAAGCTTGGTCTAACTTGGTCAAAGGGGTGGAGTTGTATCTCCAATATGGTCTAAAAGTGAAGTTGTATCTCAAAAATAATTTATGCTAAGACTTGGCATAAAATAGTCTAACATCAAATGTCTAATGTCAAATGTTATATGCACAAAAGATCAAGCATCTGAATAAAAACAATCAAGTCAAAGGTCTAGGTCAAAGTGTTCCAAACAAGGTCTAAAATAGGAAAGGAAAAAGTTGAGTTACTAGGTCTTTTGTCCAAATGTAGAGTCAAAAGTTAGGCTCAAACAAACATACATGATGTGATTTGATTTTTTCTAACATGTTTGGAAATAATTTTGACATAGACCTTACACACAGAATCAAACATAAACATGATTAGTTGGCACAAGGCATAAGACAAAAGGCTCTTTGAGAAAGGTTGTGTTCACCCAAATAAAGGCACGAACAATGATGAGGATAGGCATTAAAAAGAAAACCATCAATAGTTTTCAAATTTGGGTAATCTATTAACCAAAGTTATGTAACCCAAAAGAGAAAGATCTATGTATCATCTCTATGAATTGAGGCCTAAATGGAGATAAATCAATATTTGAATCCAAATTTGACAAAGTTAATTGAAAACTCAACATTAAAAACTAGGATTTGAATAAAAAAGATAGACAAGATTGGATAGCATGATGGCATAAGACAAAGGTCTAAATGGTAGACATGACATGGTTTGAAACAAATGGTTTTTGATACAAGGTGAAATAAGTCTTGAAACAAATTAAGCATCCTAATGGTGTAAGCATGCTCGAATGATGTGGTCAATACTATGTTTCAAAGACTCAAATGCAAAATGGTTTTGACATGATTTGGGTAGCATAACACTACCCTCTACAACTCAAATGACACACACACAAACAAGTTTTAGCAAAAATTTCAAGGCACAAGTGTGGTGTAAAATGGACATCATAATGCCTCTTTAGACAAAAGAGTGATGTATAGACAAATTGGTTTTGACATGGCTTATACACAAACAAATAAGTTTTAGTCTCAAAACATACCAAATGAGAAAATGATCCAAAAATACACTAAGTATAATCATCCAAATCCTAGCAAGGGTATGGAAAAATAGGGTTGAATAAAACTAGCAAGGTTTCGATCATTCTAGGGGAATCAATTGCATAATGACTTTCACATCCAACAATGCAAAAGAAAAACACAGAAATTGGGTGACCATGGCATTGGCTAGTTATAAAAAGGTCTAGTAATTTTTACAACCACTACATCCTATTATTTTCTCAATGTAGTGTGATGTCCAAATACAAATACATCCTATGTGCAATTCTAAAGGAGTAAGTGAAGTCAATACTGAGAGATAAAACTCGAAGTCAAAGCTTCCCTAAAGAAATCATGGGAGGTAATGGTGTCCCACTCGCAAACTAAGTTTGCATGAAAATAAAAGACTAAGAGAAAGACTTTAAGGTCATTTTCAAGGTCACCCAAACTTTAACAAGTTTTTAGGGATTCTTTTAGACAACTTTCTTTCTAAGCCTTGTGTTGTCCCCCAAAAATATCACTCATTTTTTGGGACAACATTTGAACTATTTTGGTCCAACAGACCAAAATCCTCTCTCCCCTTCTCAAAAATTGTTCTGAGTGTTTCCAAACAAGTTTTTGCTTTTCACATTCAAAAAGGAAATGAGAAACTAAAATAAGATGGTCTGGGGCTAGATGTTACTCGGATGAAGTCTTGCGCACCAAATTCAGATGACTGAAGGAAATCCTCTTTGGTTGTGGAGGATGACACCTGTAGAAGAAAAAGACTCAAACACAGAGGTTGTTAGATAGCTAGAAAGTGGACTGCCAAACGAAAGCTTGGTCCTAGAAGTGTAAAGACTTCTTGGGGGATGACAACTCACTGATTGTTAAAAGAATGTCTGATAAAAAGCAAAATGATAGAAGACTGAAATGATTAAAGATTGAAACAGAAATAGAAGCAAAGGCTTACCTAAATGCTGCTGTTGGTTTGGTCACAGTCGCTGATGTTGGTTAGTCTGTTGGCATCGGTTGGAAGGTCTGTCGACGTCGGTTAGTCTGCCAATGTCGGTGAAGGCAGTGGTCTCTGCGATCGGCATCGATCGGGGCAATGGCCTTGGATAGGGTCTGGGTGAGTTTATGGTCGACAGGATGCTCTGTAGAATGGTCTGGGTCTATCTAAGGGTCTGAAAGTCTATTTAGAGGTCTGCACAGGGCTGCAAGGCAGAGAGTGTGGTCTAAAAAAGGGACTAGATGGAAGGCAGAGGCAACAAGGAGATAAGGATTCGGGTCTGCTCTGGTTGATAGTAAGAAAGGTAGCAACTAGAAAACTAATTACTAACAGTGTAAATATTTGAAATAAAAACACAGAGGAAATACTTACATGTGGCTTGCTGAAGAAAGAATGTTGCAGATTGGTTGTACCTATTACTAATGTTGCTGGTGCAAAAGACCTGTTGTTGGTGTAGAAGCCCTGTTGCTGATGCTTGCTGTGTGTACTTGAGAGAGAGAGTGAGAGGTATGATGATTGGAAGGATTGATGGATTGAGGAGTGAAATATCAAATGGTTGAAGATTGAAGGATCGGATTGTGAAGATGCCAGATTGAAAGGTTGGATTGAAGAAGATTGAAAAGTCAGATCTGAATTTTAGACGTAGAACACAGTTTTGAAGGCAACCAATGCCAGCAATACCACCAACATCGACAGCCAAAGAATAGGAAAAAGGGCTAAAAATAGCCTTTTGTCTGTTCTTTCTTCTGTCGAGGTTAGCTAGTCGTGGGAAAACGGTCGAAGGCGGGTTAAATGAGATGAGAGGATGAGTGGGATAAGGGAAATGGGGTCTTAAGTCATTTAAGACTTGGCATTGGGTAGAATGAAGGGAATCTAAGGAAAGGCATCCTAGGGTGGGTGAGGTGGCAAGGAGAGAGAAAGAATTATTAATTTAAAATAAGATAATTATTTTAAATTAATAAGACATAGGTTAGGCATGGTTTAGAAGTGGAAAGGGACCAAGGGGGAGAGAAGAGGGAGATGACCAAGGAGTAGACACGATTTCAGTGTCTACATTTGTCCCTTTTTGTCTTGTTAGTTGTTCTTGACGAACTGCAAGACAAAAATAGGAGTTGGTTGCCTCAAGTGTGGGATAAGGTCAATTTTGTCCTATTGGTTGTTCAAGTGAACTGTAAGACAAAAATAGGAGAGGAGTTGGTTACACCAGATGTGAGATGAGGTGTTCCCCCTCAAAGCAGGAGTCGAGGGAAGGGAACCTGAAGTTGGGTGCTGATTTGATAGAGAGTGGATGAAAATGGTGAAGTTGGAGTGAGAATGCTGCAATAGTCGTGATTGCATGTATACCACTTCACGGGATGGTCAGGTCAAATTGTCGCAGGTCAAGGGTTGAGGAGTGCCAAAATTAAAGTAACCAGGCCCCAGCATTTAGTCATAACTGATCAGGTTATTCAATCTAAGTTGTAGCTCCAATGGTCATCATGTTCCAAGTATCTCAGGCTCAGGAAGTGCTCTTGGAAACATGAAAATGTCACAAGTAGTGGGGATCAACCGGCTTGTGATCCTATACTTGTGAGGGTCAAAATAGGGGTTGTGAACAATTTTGCTAACCTTTCGTGAGGTAGCATACATGCAAAAACAACCAAGGCAATGTTTGTCTTGGAAGTGGTCAGAGTCGGAGGAGATAGTTGTGATCTCTAAGGTCATTGGTCGAGGCGGGTCAAGATAGATAGTTGGTCAAATGAATGGATGAACAAAAGAATGTGGCTGAGCTAACCTCAGAAGACTGAGTGCTACCTACATAGCCCCTGTTGAAGGGCCTCAAGCCAATGTAGTTTTCCCAAAAAGGGAGGAAGAGGGTCAAAGTTATGGATTGTTTTGGGTGAGGTCAAGTTGTGGTCAAAAGAAGGATATGGTTTGTCTACATAGCTAGAGCGCTGCCTACATAGCCTCGATCTTAGGGCCTCAGACCAATGTAGTTCAGAATAGGAGGTAAAATGGTTGATGATTGGTTTGGTCATGTGTTGAAATGATGAGGATAAGATGATGTTACAGCCTTTTCCATATTGTGTGATGGTGTATTCTATAACATTGGTTGAGGGGTCTTTCATCCCTAGAAATTTTCCATATTCGTGATGGATGTATGCTAAAAATGACTTAAGTCTATTAATGCTTCAGCAAGTAATGGTTTATGCTTAACATAAATTGTGTGGTCGATAGTTTCCATGTGTATTGGTGTCCATAGAAACTATGTGAAATGGAATATGTCATGTTGGTGGTTTGAAAATGTTTGGGTTGGTTTGGTTTGGTTGGCAAATGATTTGGTTGGATGTGACCAAAGTGTGAAAAAAAAGTGAAAGGCAAATTGCGCTCTTTCATTGACACGGACCAGAATGATAGCATAGATAGGGGTTGTTAGAATTGAGAGCCCCATTCATGCATTATGTCATTGACCATTGGTTGTGTTAGAGAGGTAATCAAATCACTTTGACATTAAAATGAGCTCGAAGTCCCTTGAGCAGGTGATATGATATATGAGGAATAGGGTAACCCTTTTTAGTAGGGATAACTTTGCCCCTTTTTATAGGAGACCCTGAGATGAATACAAGCCAAGTCCATGACCCTTTTTTTTTTGAGCAGATTGATCAATGCGGGAAGTCTACATAGAGATGTCACTTTGTTTTGTGGTCAATTGTGAAGCTGATCGATGCGGGAAGCTTCTAAAAGAGTGCTATTTATAGCAAGATTTAGTCATAGTCATCCTTCGAGGGAGTGGTCTATATTTTTGCTTTATATATTTTTGAGGTCTTTGAATAACTGTCTTTTGAGGGAGCAGTCTATTAGCTACAACAATGATAGTACAACTGTCCTTCGAGGGAGTAGTCTGTCTTTTAGAGTTTGTGACCTTGGATACTTTGACATCTTAATTTATTTTTGATAGAATTTTGAGTCATGGACAAGACTATAGAAGTTCAAGGGCTCCCTTTTATTAGGACAAAGCATCCATACTTATAAAAGGGTTACATGGGGTTTGTTTTAGGGGAATAGGGTTGAAAGGAATGATGATTAAGAGGACGGGGTTGCTCAAGGGATGAGCTCAAGTTAAATGTCAAGTGAACGAGTACTCGACTAATAGTAGAATGGTCACAGATGCAAGACATTAAGGGGTTCAGGTTTTGATAAGTCCCTAGTCCATGCTTGTGCGTTATGATGTAAGGTTTGAGCCAATTTGGAGCAAACTTGTCTTTGTTTACTTCTTTCCAAATTGGTTACGTGTTGATTAATGCTAGATGTAAGGATGATTAATAATTTGGTCGATGCTTGGTCAATATTTGGTTGATGCTTGGTCTAGGTCTAGTTGGTGCTTGGTTGAGGACGTGATTAAAAGGTTGGTTGATGTTAGGTCATTGTTTGGTCGATGTCTGATTGGTGCTTGGTTGAGGACATGATTAAAAGGTTGGTTGATGGTTATGATAGTCAAGATAAGGTTGAATTCCCCTAGTTGCTAGGGAGAATGTTTGACAGATTTAGGTTGAGAGGGCGAGATTCTGATCTGCCAAGTTGGAGGTAGGAATCTCAAAATCATGGATGATGATGGAGGCAATGGTTGGTAATGATTTGATTAAAGTGGCCAGTGGTTGGGGGTCATCAGGTTGGACCTCCATTAATTGTAAGGCTTTGATGAATGTTTGATGATGCTATGGAGAGTTTTGTATGAGATCATATAAAGACATCTTCACAGGGGTCGTGTGGTGAGGTTGTTTCACCACGGAGTCGAGGATTGTCTTTGAGGATGCTGGTCGAGATGTGCCCAAGACAGTAATCTTGGGTTTTAGTTGTGGTGAAGGCTTGGTAGATGGGGATGTCCAAGGGATAGAAACATGTCTTTTCCCTTTATCCTTGTGAATTGGTGGGCTGGTGGTCAAGTTGACTGCGTTGATTTTGAATAATGGGGTTAAAGGCGATGGAGGGACCATAGTCTTGTGTTGGGCTCCTGATTTAGGTGATGATGTTTGTGAGGCATGTGATGCTGTCGATGATTTGGTTAAAGGGTAGTCAAGAGGATCCTTAATGAGAAGGGTATCCTTTTTTTGGTGTTGATGAATGACAGCTTTAAGAGCACAACAACGCTCAGTGTCATGTCGTAGTGTGCAATGATAGTGACAAAATTGAGTGTTGTCGAACCAAGATGGTCTTGATCTAAGAGTTGATGAGTGTGAAGATGAGGAGGTATGGGAAGAATGGGATGATGTTGAAGGTATGTTGATAATATGGTCAAGAAGAAGGGTATCTTTCTCTAAATATTGGTGAATAACAACCTTAAGGGCACAAAAATGTTCGGTATCATGCCCAAGCATGCGATGATACGCACAAATTTTAGTGTCATCGAACTAAGGGGGTTTTGGTTTGAGAGATTGGTATGGTTTAAAAGGTGGAAGACTGATGTGAGAAGACTGCAACAATTGTCATAACAACAAGGCATAAGAACCCGCTAATGGGTCTGCACATTTTGTTGTAGTAGGGGTTGATGACTTTTGTTTTGGAGGCATATGAGGCATTGGTTGTTTTGGAGGAAATATATGTTTGATGGGTTGAGGGAGTAATGGAGGCAAGTTGCCTCTGTGAGATATGGGAGTGGGAAGCACTCTTATTAGGGTGGATGGGTGCGGGTCCAAAATTGAAGGTAATGATGAAGGTGGGGGAGGAATTCTTCGGTGTGGTTTAGTGGTCTTCTTTGGTTTGGTTTGAGGGCCACTATTGTGTGAGGCAAGGTTAGGTATGGGGTGAACACCAAGAGATTTAATCTCTTTTGGCATGGTGGATGCCTGTGTGGGTTTGGGTTCAGATATGGACGGAGATGAGTGAGATGTAGCTATCTCAGGCAAAAGGCAAGAGAAAACCATCACTGGGTCTTCCTTGATTGAAGTGGGTGAAGAGATGGGGTCTTCTCTTGGTGGAGAAGGAATTGGAGAATGTGACTCCTTAAGAGGGTAGAGGGAAGGGATGATCATGCCTTCTACTTGTGGTTGAGGAGTAGGAAGGGTATGGTCCTCCATTGGCAATAGGAAGGATGAAGGTGGGGCTAGTGGCATTGGTATGGTCAAGGCGTCCTCCAATATAAGAGAGGTCGATGGAGGACTAATAGGAGAAGAAGACTCTTCTACCTGTGATGGATGAATAGGGGAAGAAGACTCTTCCACCTGTGAAGGAGGTTGGTCAGGGACAAGAGAAGAGATAGTGTTGACCGTGCGTATATCATGCTCTTGGGAGCTAAAGGCCATGGTCTGGACATTGTTTTGATTAGGAGGATGGTTTGGGAATGGTTGTCTAAAGATGTCGATGTTTTGATTGGGCAGCACATTCAGGTTATCCAAGACAAGATCCCCCTTATCTATCATGTCTTGGACAATGTTCTTGAAGGTTCGGCAATTGTTGATGTCATGGCCTTGGACACGGTGATAGTGACAGAAGTTGGCCTCCCTATACCATGTAGGGAGGGATTTTGAAGGGTTGAATTGAGGTGGCTGGATTAGAGGGAGATTGAGGACCCCTTGTTTGATGAGTTTTTATAACACAAAAGCGTATGACTCTCCTATAGGAGTATATTGACACTGTATGTACCGTTGCTAGAATTGTTTTGTGATGCTTTGAGATGTTGAAGGTTGAGATTGATTAGCTGTTGTTGAGGATGGTGATTTAATGACTACAGTGTTGGCCACTCTTTTGGACTTGGAATGGGAAGAAGAATGTCTGGAAGAAGAAGGGTCATCGGTTCTTGCGTTGGTATTACACAATTTGACCCTATTTTCTTCAATAGCACGGAGTTCAAGCTTTCGGGCCATGGTGAAAGCTTCGTCAAAAGTGCGGAATGTTTGAACTCGCAAGGTGGATGAGATGTGCTTGGCACATGCTCGAGAAAAGAGCTCAATGAGCTCAGGTTGAGTTAAAGGGAAGGAGAGTTGGTTGATTAATCCTCTCCAATGGGCGACAAAATTGACTATTGATTCATCGTCAAACTGTCTGATAGAGTGGAGGTCTGTGATTGAGACTTTTTTGGTGATATTGATTGAAAAATGGTCAAGGAATAATTGGGCGAGTTGAGTGAATGAAAAGAGAGAGTGAATGGTAAGAGAGCTGTACCAATCAAGGGCAGGGCCAGAAAGCGACATGGGGAAAGTGCGTAACAACAACGCATCATCATGCACTATAAGATAACAAGCATGTCTGAATGCTCGTAGATGTTGTTGTGGGTCTTCCTTACTCTGGAAATGAAAAAACTTAGGAAGCTCCCACTGACTAGGATACGGTCGGATTGGGATGGAGGGATGGATGGGTTCATTGTAAATTTGGTCATATGAAAGGGTATTGCTTGAACCAGAAATAGAAGCCTCAAGATTAGACATTTTGTCCATCAACATCTTGATGAGTTCGATTGATGGATTGACAGATGGGGTGCCCCCTAGGTTGTAAGGCACTTGGAAGGTGCTAGAAGAGGTGTATGACGTAGTTGGTTATGCTTGTATAGGCGCAACATATTGATAACTAGTCATTGGGATAGATGTGGAAGCCAGGGGTGGTTGTGCCATGGAGGTAGAAGGCATAAGTTGACTAGATACTGCCAAAGGTGGTTGCATGGTGGCATTGGCAAAAGGGGAGGTAGACACTTTTGAATTTATAGGTGCAAGTGTGTGTGGAGTCGAGACAATCAAGTTCTGGTATGATGTAGAACTTGGTTGAATTACATGTGGTTGAGGGGGTAATGGAACCCTGATGGAGGTTGGTTCAAAAATAGATGGGGAGGCCAAACTTTGTGTATTGGCCATGGTCAGGTTAATGGTTGAGGTAATAGTCTGAGTCATAAAAGGCTGGGTAGTGGATGGTGTTGATGTCATCGCTGCTTCACCCGAAAGGTCTCGCATTTGGTTTCTTGCGAGATAGTGTTGGAGAGCCTTGACATTGTGGTCAAGGAGTCTCTCAAAGTTTGGGTCCCCTTCGGGGACAATTGAAGGTTGATTGGGAGTTGGTCGGGTAGGAGTTCGTTTGGTCTCTAAATGATACTCCATTAGAGGACTAGGCATAGATGGCAAAGGCGAGAGTGGTCATTGCCCTGTATGGTTAAGAAGAGTTCTGGTTTGACTGTGTGTCAAAACCATTCAAGGCAAGAAGGGTCAGGTTCTAAAAACTGTGTTTTTCAGTCTCAAAAAACCAAAATGGGTGTTGGACAGTAAGAAAGTTGGGTTTTAGGCTTACTATTTAAGGAAAATAATTCTAGAAAGTGACCGACATCGGTATAAAAACCGATGTCAGTGATAAGATGCCGATGTCGGTCAGATGACCGATGCCGGTGAAGAAAGTTACCGACGTCGGTGGAAAAACCGATGTCAGTTACTGTGTTTTCTAGAAACTCAGAAAATTTAAAAGTTTTTGGGAAGAATAAAATGTCTTCACTTGCTCAAAAAACTAGATAGGAATAGAAAAATAGATGGAGACAGGCAGACCCTAAGCGTTAAATCTTAAGAATCAACTTTTAGAATCATGTTGGCTTATGCCTTAGAGTGTGTGTTGGGAGGTTGGCTTGTAGAATGGGTCCTAGAAGAGGTAGTCTAAAGTTGGTTTCAGGTTAATTTCGGTGCTCAAGAGTCTGTGTTAGGTTTCGTACTTGGCCTGGTGCTAAGGAGCAAGCTCCCCTCACTTCACGAGCCTAGTGATAAGTTGGTCTCACTTAGCCAAAATATACTTCCCCTAGAGATTATCCTCTGCCAGAGAACAGAGTGGGTTTTCCCCTTGGTAGTGAAGTCCAAGTGGGATTGCTGGGATAGGTAAGGTATCTGCTAGGTGATGAAATCCTAGTTAGACCTTGTCTCAGGTGAGTTTAGATGTTTAATTTTGTGCAAGTGATTTGGTTGTGTAACATAAGTGGTCTACGCTTTATTCATGATGCGATTTTAATTACTAGATGTGTGGACTAAGTATGCATTCAGACAAAAATGAGATGCAATGTATTTTAAGCCCAAAATGAAATGTGAGTTTGGATGAAAACAAGTTGAGAAGGGGTTAAAGAGTATGAGTTGACTAGTCTAAGATGCAAGAAAGAAAGAAGGGTTCTTTTTAACCTTGCTTATGATGTCTTTTGGAAGAGATAGAAGAAGAAGATGCAAGGAGAAACCTAATGCACCTATATGAAAAGAAATGAAAAGAACCCAAGGAAGACCTTAGAGTCCTACCAGGTGTGCCAGAATGTTTCTATATGATTTTTCACTTTTCACATTCAAAAAGGAAATGAGAAACTAAAATAAGATGGTCTAGGGTTAGATGTTACCCGGATGAAGTCTTGTGCACCAAATTCAGACGACTGAAGGAACTCCTCTTTGGTTGTGGAGGATGACACCTATAGAAGAAAGAGACTCAAACACAAAGGTTGTTAGATAGCTAGAAAGTGGACTGCCAAGCGAAAGCTTGGTTTAGAAGTGCAAAGACTTCTAGGGGGATGACAACCCACTGATTGTTAAAAGAATGTCTGATAAAAAGCAGAATGATAAAAGACTAAAATGATTAAAGACTAAAATAGAAATAGAAGCAAATGCTTACCTGAATGCTGCTGTTAGTCTGGTCACAGTCACCGACGTCAGTTAGTCTGTCGACATCGGTTGGAAGGTCTACCGATGTCAGTTAGTCTACCAACATTGATGAAGGTAGTGGTCTCTGCGGCCGGTGTCAGTTGGGGCAATGGCCTTGGATAGGGTCTGGGCAAGTTTATGGTCGATAGGATGCTCTACAGAATGGTCTGGGTCTATCTAAGGGTCTAAAAGTCTGTTTGGAGGTCTGCACAGGGCTGCAAGGCAGAGAGTGTGGTCTAAAAAAGGGAATAGATGGAAGGCAGAGGCAACAGGGAGATAAGGATTCGGGTCTGCTCTGGTTGATAGTAAGAAAGGTAGCAACTAGAAAATTAATTACTAACAGTGTAAATATTTGAAATGAAAACACAGAGGAAATACTTACCTGTGGCTTGCTGAAGAAAGAATGTTGCAGATTGGTTGTACCTGTTGCTAATGTTGCTAGTGCAAAAGACCTGTTGTTGGTGTAAAAGCCCTGTTGCTGATGCTTGCTGTGTGTACTTGAGAGAGAGAGAGAGTGAGAGGTCTGATGATTGGAAGGATTGATGGATTTAGGAGTGAAAGATCGGATGGTCGAAGATTGAAGGATCAGATTGTGAAGATGCCAGATTGAAAGGTCAGATTGAAGAAGATTGAAAATTCAGATCTGAATTTCAGACGCAGAACACAGTTTTGAAGGCAACCGATGCCGGAAGTATCGCCGACGTCGGTCAACTACTGACCGACGTCGACAGCCAAAGAATAGGAAAAAGGGCTAAAAATAGCCTTTTGTCTGTTCTTTCTTTTGCCGAGGTCAGCTGGTCATGGAAAAATGGTCGAAGGTGGGTTAAATGAGATGAGAGGATGAGTGGGATAATGGAAACAGGGTCTTAAGTCATTTAAGACTTGGCATGGGGTAAAATGAAGGGAATCCAAGGAAAGGCATCCTAGGGTGGGTGAGGTGGCAAGGAGAGAGAAAGAATTATTAATTTAAAATAAGATAATTATTTTAAATTAATAAGACATAGGTTAGGCATGGTTTAAAAGTGGAAAGGGACCAAGGGGGAGAGAAGAGGGAGATGACCAAAGAGTAGACATGATTTTGGTGTCTACACTGAGCATTCAAAATTCTTCATTATTCAAGATTTTTTAGATTTCTAGGGACTCTGCAGGCTTGAATCTATGGACTCTATAGAAGAGAAATATGTTCAACACTTAGCCATTTTTTCTAGCATGAAGAAACTATGGAAGCTACCAAGTGTCATCTACCGAGACACATTATGATTTGCTTCTCAAAATAGTGGAACTTTCCATGTGTCCCTTGTAAGATAAACAGAGCGTGCCAAGTGTCAACATACACAACTTCTTCCTTTTATTTCGTAAAGATTGTGGCGGGCCCCAGGTAAGTTGCTAAGGTCAAATAGAATGCGATAAGTGTCAACATCTGCATGGATCCAAAAGAGTCCCAAATGTTTCTACAAGGTTTTTATGAGCTTGATGGAAGCTGCCACGCATCATCTTCTGCAGGACTCTCAAAAGGCATGCAAAGCCTCTATAAGTTAAGTAGATGCTACCACGTGTCACCTGTTGAGATCGATGGAAAATTGACTAAGGCAAAGCCAAAGAACAAGTCCTTATAGAGGGCATAGTTCTCTTTTGGGAAATTAATGTGGAAAAATGGTTAAGGCAAGAATCCTTTAGACTATTTGTCTGAAGAAATTCACCTAGGAAGAAAGCCTGACAGAAAACCTAATGGAAAGCAGAGGCAAAGCAAAGGAAAAGTTTGCCAAAATAGAAAACCCACTAAGGAAATAAAATCCTGGAATGCACCATGTGTCCCTTATCAAGTTGCAGTAGAATGCGCCATGTGTCCCTTATAAAGAGTAGTATAAGCAGGAATGTGTCATCTGTCGAGACACAATTTCTAGTAACTTTTAAAGCAACGGAGACCGCCACATGTCATTTTCCATAGGAAACTAATATGAGTCCTGAGGACTTTCCAAAGGTAGCTAAAGCACAGTGGAAGAGGACAAGTTTCAGCATCTGAGTAAATATAAAATGAATCTCGAATGTTTTTATAGTATAGCCAAAGCTCAGCAGAGACCACCACATGTCCTCTTTTGCAGGACTTTCAAAAATGTTTCTAAAGCTTCTATAGACAAGTCAAAGCTACCATGTGTCCCATTATAACTCAACAAAGTGTGACAAGTGTCTGCATCCACATTTCAAGTTTCTAACCAGTTTCTAAGCTTCTCCTAAGCCTCTCTTAGAGTCCAACAGATACTATCGAGTGTCTTAGTTTGTTTCACAATAGATCGTGTCATGTCTCAATTGCAGGTTCAGCGACCAGCCAAAGAGATAGCCCAAGATCTCAAAAAAGGGACAAAACATAGCCAAAAAAGGAGGAATGATGAAGAAGGACTAGAAATATCCATGCATGCAATATGTTTCTAGAAGGTGAAGCAGTCCACCAAGTGGACATTGGAGGATACGAACATTCAATGGCATGACCCATTTCTCTACATTGAGAAAAGCAAATAGGCAACTATGCTCGATTCTAACATATCTTCTTGAAAAATTTAAAATGTATTGAATGCAACATGATGTGTTATTGCTCCCAAGTCTTTTTTGGAGAGCTATATATTGGACTCTCTCTTATTGTTTCAAGGAGATCTCTCTTTGTTATCAGAAATAAAACTCTGCACAAATTGAAAGGAATTACTGAGACTTTGAGCTCAGATTGTTGATCATATTTAATTATCTGAATAAGAAAACAAGTGACTTTTTAGACTTTGTGCTGGAACAACTTGGTTGTTGGGGAAATTGTTCTTATGTCTGTTTCTTTAATACGTTTTTTGTCCATTTAATTGAATAAGTAGAATTAGTGAAAATAATCAGGAAGGTGTCCTAAAGTCAGCTATGGAGAGAATTTATGCCCCCATAATTGCCTTTAGTGTGTTTCTTTCTATTTCTATGTAAAGGATCTTGGGATGACTTTATGCCCTCATTATCCTTCGTATTCTATTTCTGTGTAAAAGATCTTGGAATGACTTTGTGCCCTCATTATCCTTTGTATTATATTTCTATGTAAAAGATCTTGGGATGACTTTGTGCCCTCATTGTCCTTCGTATTTCACTCTTTGGCAGTTGAGGTGGAGACTTTGTGCTACATTTCATCCTGTTATGTCACTACACCCTATTACAGTTACTTATCACTACCAAAAAGTTTCCTTTTGTCTGTTGAACAATGCTTCTGAAAGAAGAGGAGTGCCTTATATCATCTCATTAGGATTTCTACTTTGATTTGTGAATATCATCTCTGAAAAAAAAGAGATGAGTTTATCCTACCCTTGAGTGTTATTTTTTGCTTATATATATATAGTATATAGCTCTTGTATTTATAGGGAACCTCCCCTTGACAAGAGGAGAGATTTGTCTCCTTTTGATGTAGTAAACTTGCACATTTGGATGACCAATTTCCCTATGCTATGGTTGAAGAGACCTATTTTGCCCATTAGTTAGCTGGTTAACAAAATATTCACCCAATAATTTTTGGTGACTCCGCTAGGGATTTACGTGTAATCTGAAGCCTCAAGTTTTAGATTGAAGCAGTCCCTACTCTTATTCATTATAGACTCTGACAAATCCAATGTATGTCTTACCCATTATCATTATAGCCTTACCATCTCCCCCCACCTCCACGCCAATTAGGATAGATGCGTAGTTTGAAACCTCAAGCTCCAAGCTGAAGCAAGGTCAATTCTTTCCCATTTTTTGTTTTACAAATCTGGCAGATCCATGATATACGCGAAGCTAAAGGGCTAAAGGTATTGTTGACCCTATATTCAATTTGGCACAACAAAGTAATTTTGATCCATTTCTTTCACCATCTCACCTCCAATGAATGAGGAGCTTTCCTCCTACTTAAGTCAAGTCTCCATTATCAGGCAAAGCCTTCATTTTTGCTATTAATAAAGCTTTGCCAATAATTACCCCTATGAGATTTTTTATTCCACCTTTTCATAGTCATACTATGGCAATTCAAGGCCCCTGGGGTAATTCTTTTGGTCCACTTAATTTAACTCCACCCCTACATGAGCTCCCATGCAGTTCAAGAAAGAATTTCCCCAAGTTCTATGGTGATGGAAAAGTTCACGCTAATGAACACATTGCAGCTTTCAATATAGCTTGTGGTGTGATAAGCATGGAATTTGAGGACGTGGTAGTCAGACTATTTGTGGAAACATTGCAAGGTGCTACTATAGACTAGTTTTACCATCTGCAAGCTCGGTCAGTAACTGACTGAACCACCCTCAAAGCTAAGTTTGAAGCCAGATTCAAACTTGCAAAAGATGCACATGCGCTTCTGGCCCAGCTCACACAAATAAATAAGGAACCTCATGAACCAATGAGGGATTTCATAGCTAAATTTGACAAGCTAAGGAATAGGATCCCTGTAATTACTTGACCTACAGCTGAGAATCTCAAATATTTCTTCATCAACTCGCAGCTACCTGAAGTGAGTTTTATGCTAAGATGGGCTGGCCAAATAGACCTTGATGAAGCTCAAAATTTGTCCACTGAGATAGAAGATGACCTTATCTTGGCTAGAAAGATAAGGAGAGATCCTAATAGAAATAGACCCTCATCATCTTATGAATATCCATCTACAGGTACAACTGATCTAATGGTGCAGAAGTTGGCAAATGAGTTGCTTACTCTCAAAAAGCAAATGGCACAAGGAATGTCTTCTGCTCTTTCACATAGAGACACACCAAGAAGGACATTCCCTAATCAGTCATACCATGGCAATGCTACCAAAAATCAAGAACATCTAAATCATCTTCCTCCCCCACAAGGAAAACTTACCATTAAAGCACTCCCAACCAATTCAGTAGCTGGAAGTCTCAAAACAAAATTTGATTTCTCTTTTTAGCTTGAATTGAACTAAGAAAATGATGCTGATCTCATTGAAGAAGATCAGGAAGAGTTAGTTGGTGACTCCAACATTGGTTTCCTGAACTACCGAGATGAACCCAGAGGTAAAAGTGAAGTAGTTGATGGATCATATGTTGTATTCACCTAGTCACAGAACCAATTAGCCCAATAAGTTGATAATAGAAAAATAGGGTAAATTTCTTAGCCTATAATTTCAATTATCAAACGAGGAACTTCTCTACATTTCCAGCCAAAAGACCCAGTGAGTAATAAAGAGGTAAGTACATCAAACATTCCTCCATATCCAACTTCAATTTCATAGACCAGTCCTCCTCCTAAAAACCAAAATGATGAACTACCTTCCTCTATTCCTAATCTATTTCTATCATTTGACATAATCAACCATGTCAAGAAGACCAAAATTCAAATGTCTGAATTTGAATTCCTACAAGCCAATCCTGAACAGTTGGATAAGTTGGTTCAGTGTGTGAAGAATAAAGCTGTCCCTGTAAGACAAGATGCTAAGAAGGTAACTCATGATTCCCCAAAGAATGTACCCATTCCAAAAAATCTTGTCATTACTCCTCCTGCTGCCCCTAGGAAAATAGAGCCTTTTTATGTTTTTTTGTTGATAAATGGTCACAAATTGAGCAATTATATCATAGATTCAAGTGCATCTAACAATGTCATGCCTACCAAAGTGGCAGAATCTCTTGGTCTCACACTGACTAAGACATTTGAGAGGTGTTTCTCCATAGAAAACAAATAAGTACCTCTGCTGAGACAAATCAAGGATGCCCAATTTGCATTTGCAGCATTCCCAGACAAAAGGATCAAGATGATAGTCCTGGTGGCTGATGCTCCAGCCTCATAAGACATTCTTCTAGGGAGAAATTTTTGCAAAGATGTTGGTGGAAAATTGAGCATGGACTTGTCTAAAGCAAGGATCCCTATCAAAGGCATCATGCAGAGGTTATTTCTTAAAAAGGAAGCAAAATATGTTGTCACTCAGACATCAACCCCTGAAGCCCAAATTCTGTTCGAGTCTTCAGGTATGGGTAATTATTTTTTGACCATAGAAGATACTCATGTTTTAGCTGATGAAAACCCTAAAAATGATAGTTTAAAAATTAGTTTAGATAGAATAATAGAAGACATGATAGAATGCAATGTAAACATAGAAGAATTCCCCCTCCCAAGCAAAGAGAAATTTGAGAAAAGATCAATTTCAAATAAGGTATGGATGCTAGAATTTGATGGCAGTTGTTCCTCTACCAATTTAGGGGCTGGGATTGTGTTGATATCTCCTCAAGGAAATATTTTTCTCTCTTCATACAAGTTGTAGTTCAGCAATACTAACAATATTGTTGAATATGAATCCCTTCTACTTAGATTGAAATCCGCTAAAGATAAGGGCGTCAAACTCCTTCATGCCAAAGGAGATGTCGAGTTGGTGGTTTGTCAGGTGAGAAACCTATACCAAACCAAAAATGAGAAATTGTGCCACTACCACAACCTAGTCTGGGATCAAATTGAAAGCTTTGATGCTTTCAACATCTCTGCCATAACCAAGGAATTCAATGACTGAGCTAATGCACTGGTTGTTTTAACAACTCTCTTAGTCCCTCACCTAGACTTTATAGGAGGCAAATACACCATTGAGTTGGTCTTCTGACCAAGTGTACCTAATAATGGTAGTCATTGGCAGGTGTTTAACAATGACAACTAAATCATCACCTTTTTAGAACAAAGAGACAACTTCAAACAGTTTCACTTTGAAGGTAGTAATCCTCAGAAGCTTGAATCAACTCTTGAAATAAACTCAGATGTAGATGAAGAATTCTTACAACTCAAAGGGAATAAAATTCCCAAAGGTCTAGTTTCCCTCAAAAGTTGTTTGATAGACATGACAAATTCATCAAACAACAACAAATGGATTCAAGCTCCTCTCAGGGATTTGATCAAATAAATCTAACTACCGAAGAAAATCCCAAGATGTTGAACATTGGGAAGTGCTGCACTCAAGAAGAGAAGTTTAAGTTCACCACTTTGCTCAGCCAATACTTGGACATCTTAGCATATTCCTATGATGACTTGAAATCTCTCAGGCCTGATGAAATATGCCATGACATTCCTCTCAAGGCTGACTCGGTGCCTTACAAGTAAAAATATAGATAGTACAATCTAAAGATATCAATAACTATTCTATATGAGATACAAAAGATTTTAAATGCTATAATCATTTTTCCAATCCATCATTCCACATGGATTACAAACATAGTGCCTATAAGGAAGAAGAATAGCGAAATTCACCTCTATATGGATTTTAGAAATTTAAATCAGTCATCCTTGAAGGATATCTATCCTTTGCCAATCATGGATCAAGTGCTTCAAATAGTGACTGGTTCAAAGATGTTATCAATGCTAGATGGCTTCTCAAGATATAATCAAGTTAAAGTTGGTGAAGTAGACCAACATAAGACTGCCTTCACCACACCTTGGGGCACATTTGCATATAGAAAGATGCCTTTTGGCTTGATAAATGTTGGTGTCACCTTTCAGAGAGCAATGGAACTTGATTTCAAGGATGAGATGGGTAAGTTCATTATGGTATACCTTGATGACTTGACCATCTTTTCCAAGCATTGCTCTAATCATATACGTCACTTGTAATAAGTGCTAGAGTGTAAGGTAATCTAGAACATAAATGCTCTGATACCACTTGTCAGAATCCAACTCTTCACCAATAAGAGTACAATATGATTACCTTGTATAAACAACTAAACATGGAATTATACCAGAATGAACAAGTAACTAGAATTCACAAATAGCACCAAATATGAGAGATAATACACGATCTTGTATTAATACATATCCAGAAAGAAAATACAATAAAGAATATGCCACTTCTTCTCACACCTCTATAAGGCTTCCCACACCTCAAGGGCTCCCAATAATTCTCAATCAAGAGTTCACTCTCCTACCAAAAATGGTCCCAACACATAACTCAAATACAGAGTTGGTGTTCACCTCCAACCAGTCAGTAATAACACTGCCAGTACACAAGTACTCAAAGTACTTCAAGTAGGTCCCCCATGAACTTACAACAACCTACAATCCAAATGATCTCACTTACACATGTAGAAATTCTACTTGATCTTGCACAACTTGCAGATCAACTTGTTCTTATAATTGGAAGGATCTACCTTGCCTTCCTCTATTGCTCTCATTACAATACATGCCAATGGGTCTATAAATAGATCCCATACTAAATAATAACTTAGACTTCTAATTTACAAAAATTAGACACGCAGCTCAAGACTCAAAATAGTATTTACATGTAAACAATCAGTTTAACAAACTAACTGTTCATGCAACAAATAGTTTTGGAACCGCACAGGCGACCAACATCAGTTGTTGTTTGACTAGAGGTGACTGACATCGACCGACTCCTATCGATGTCAGTTGACTTCTACACTGTAGATGACTGATGTTAGTTGCACTACCAACACTGGTATCCCTAGAACTCATCAACCTCTTCCATGTCTACATCAGTTGAAGCTTTTAGCTCCACAACTTAATAGTCTCCCACTTGGAGATAAATAGCTGCAACTGTACCTATACTTGTACATCATCTAGTTTGTTTCTTGGCTTTATATCCCTCTTCAAGATCAATCTTGAAGACCAACCACCACAAATCCTATGGTGCACCTCTTATCATCCAAATCACCTGCCACATCCGCATCTACAAACCCATGTAGAAAAGAACTTGACCCTGCATAGCATGTGCACCTGCTGCTGGTCCTTCTCAGATACCTGAGAATCCACTGAACTGCCCTCTAGTGCTTCTTTCCTAGATTAGCTCCAAACTTGTGATAGCTCCCACTGCTTGGGAAATCTCAAGTTTAGTACATTCCATGTACTTAACTTCATTATGTGAATCAGGACACTATTCATAGAACTGTCCAACCATCGGCGTGCTAACTGGTTTCACACAATTATCTAGAGACAAAATCAACCTGTGACCTTTCATGTCTCTAGAACACACTCATGCCAAAGAATCTTGCTGCTCCTAGATTCCTCATGACACACCTCTGAACTAACTTTACCTTTAGTTCAACAACTCCCTACATATGTGACCCTGCAACAAGCATAACATACAGTAACATGATAATGTAGCTAATATTATCCAACTTGGTAAAGAAAACACAATGATTAAACCTCCATTATCTTGCAGCTTATTCAAGACCATATACCTTGGCCTTCCATCTCACGTGTCCATTCCCGCTCTTCTTTATCCTAAAAATCCATTCGTATCTCAGTGCTTTCTTCTAGCTGGCAACTCTACCAAAAACTCTTGTTTGATTCTCCAAAGAATCACATTCCTCATCCATGCCAAGCTCCCACTGTTTCCTAGATTCTACCTGCTCTGCTTCTTTAATAACTTCCTAGTTATTGACCATCAGTGAGCAACAAGTAGTGTAAAGAAGGGAAATAATGAATTTGAGGCTTACTTACCCTTTCAGTCTTCCATATGGACACTTGAGACTCCTTGACAACGTGTTGTCTGCCCAAAATCTATCTCAGTGACTGGTGTCAGTCACATCTCAGTCTGCACCCAACTGACATTGGTTCCATGTGATTGCCTCATCATCGACATCGATTCCCCCTGACTGATGCTGATGTTTATTTGTCCAGAGTCACCGACGTTAGGCTATACATAATCGATGTCGGTCCCTGTCTGGATGTTGATGTTGGTTTTCTAATCTACGTCGGTCTCTATGTTTTACTTGTGAGTGATGACTTTTACCCGCGAGCTCCTTTTGGATCAAAACCCTGTCCAAATCAATCTTGCTCTACTCAGAATTCTTCAGCCCCTTACACTGATCTCTATCTGTCATCTTTTCCTTAAAAACCAAGACTTTTCTGTTCTTATCACGAACATCGGATTTCTCAAGAAACGTCACTTTCTTCCTTTGCTTACAGAAATCTTGATCCATGCTTTTTAAATCTGAAAGCATACCCTTTGACTCAAGAACATGCATTCCCTTCTTATTCATGTGACCAAGCCTATTAAGCCACATCTTCGAATCTATAGCTGAAGTAGATAAACCAAAAGGAGAATCAGTAATACAAGTAGATAGATAAAGCGTACCTACTTTCTTACCTCTTGCTACAAGTGCACCCTTGGAAACTTTCCAAGAGTCTGCTGTGAGAGTTACTGTGCAACCCTCATCACCCAACTTTCCAATAGAAATCAAATTCCACTTCAGGACTGGGACATGCATGACCTCCTTCAACACCCATGTGTTGCCTGTCTGTAATTTCAGCTTCACTTTCCCTTTGCCAACCATTTGACAAGGCTTACCATCCCCTAAATAAATTTCTCCAAAGTCTCCCTAGACATATTCATGAAAAAATTCTCTATTTGGAGATGCATGGAAAGAGGCACTAGAATATAAAACCCAAGATTCTACTTTATCCAAGGAACATACCAGAGCATCCTATGCAACCAAATCTACAACATCTTCTTCTTCATGTCCTTCATGCTGATCTTCACCCAACCAACAATCTCTCTTTATGTGCCCTTGCTTTCCACATTTTCAACAGGTTATTCTGCCATACTTGGACTTAGATCTCCTACCTATCTTTGACCTTGATCTCCCATGCTCAATATTCTTTCTTTGCCTTCCCCTGCTTTCAACACTCAAAGCATTCCCTGATGATTCACCTGTGCTTTTTCTGTGAATTTATTCATTCAAGATTACACTCACAACATCATCCACTTTTAAGATTTTTGAAGCAGACACAATATTACTAACTACCATTACCAAACTCTCCCAACTTTTAGGTAATGAGCATAAGATTAAGAGAGCCTTAATTTCATCATCAAAAACAATATTGACTAAATTTAACTAGTTTACCAAACCATGGAAATCACTAAGATGACTATGTACAGATCCACCATCCAACATTTGCAAATTAAATAATTGCTTCATAAGAAATACCTTATTTGAAGCTGAGGGTTTTTTATATAAATTTGCCAAAGATTCCATCAACTCTATCGTTGTCTTAGCCTGTGATAAGTTGGAAATCACAGACGATGCAAGGCTCAACCTTATTAATCCTAGAGCCTTTCGATCAAGAACATTCCATTCTTCATCCTTCATAACTGTGGGCTTACATGTAACCCCACCCAATGGTAAGTACAAATCTTTTTGATACAGATAATCTTATATCTGCATCCTCTATAATTGGTAGTTCTTGCCATTAAACTTCTCCATTCGTAGCTTACTTTCTTCTGCCATTACTATAATCCCACTCAATAGAAACCCCTGTGAGTGACTTGTAATCAACAAACACTAACTAGATCTGATACAACCTGTTAGTAACCCAACCAAAAGCTCTGATACCAATTGAAAGGTAATCTATAACATAAATGCTCTGATACCACTTGTCAAGATCCAACTCTTCACCAATAAGAGTACAATATGATTACCTTGTATAAGTAACTAAACACAGACTTATACCAGAATGAAAAAGTACCTAGAACTCACAAATAGCATAGAATATGAGAGACAATACACAATCTTGTATTAATACTCATCTAGAAAGAAAATACAATAAAGAAGATGCCACTTCTTCTCACACCTCTATAAGGCTTCCCACACCTCAAGGGCTCCCAGTAATTCTCAATCAAGAGTTCACTCTCCTACCAAAAATGGTCCCAACACACAACTCAAACACAGAGTTAGTGTTAACCTCCAACTAGTCAGTAATAACACTGCCAGTACACAAGTACTCAAAGTACTTCAAGTAGATCTCCCATGAACTTGCAACAACTTGCAATCCAAATGATCTTATTTACACATGTAAAACTTCTACCTAATCTTACACAACTTGCAGATCAACCTGTTCTTACAATTGGAAGGATCTACCTTGCCTTCCTCTATTGCTCTCATTACAATACATGCCAATGAGTCTATAAATAGATCCCATACTAAACAATAACTTAGACTTCTAATTTAAAATAATTAGAGACACAGCTCAAGACTCAAAATAGTCTTTACATGCAAACAATCAGTTCAACAAACTAACTATTCGTGCAACGAACAGTTCTAAAACTACACAGGCGACTGACATCAGTCACTGTCTAACTGGAGGTGACCGACATCAGCTGACTCCTACCAATGTCAGTTGCCTTCTGCACTATAGATGATTGACATCAGTTGCACTGCCAATGCTGATATCCCTAGAACTCAGCAACCTCCTCCATGTCTGCATCAGTTAAAGCTTTTAGCTCCATAACCTAAATACTCATCTAGAAAAAAAATACAATAAAGAAGATGCCACTTCTTCTCACACCTCTATAAGGCTTTCCACACCTCAAGGGCTCCTAATAATTTTCAATCAAGAGTTCACTCTCTTACCAAAAATGGTCCCAACACACAACTCAAACACAGAGTTGGTGTTCACCTCCAACCAGTTAGTAATAACACTACCAGTACACAAGTACTTAAAGTACTTCAAGTAGATCTCCAATGAACTTGCAACAACCTACAATCCAAATGATCTTACTTACACATGTAAAACTTCTACCTGTTCTTGCACAACTTGCAGATCAACCTATTCTTACAATTGGAAGGATCTACCTTGCCTTCCTCTATTACTCTCATTATAATACATGCCAATGGGTCTATAAATAGATCCCATACTAAAAAATAACTTAGACTTCTAATTTACAATAATTAGACACGTAGCTCAAGACTTGAAATAGTCTTTACATACAAACAATCGATTCAACAAACTAATTGTTCGTGCAACGAATAGTTCTAGAACTGCATAGGTGACTGACGTCTGTTGCTATCTGACTAGAGGTGACCAACATTGGTCGACTCCTGCCAATGTCAGTTGCCTTCTGCACTATAGATGATCGATGTCAGTTGCGCTGCCGATGCTGGTATCCCTAGAACTCAACAACCTCTTCCATGTTTGCATCAGTTGAAGCTTTTAGCTCCATAAGCTAACATGGAGCACTACCGCTAGAATGGCATTTTCTTGAACCCCAAGAAGTCTATTTTTGGAGTAATAAAGGGGAAACTTCTCAGACACATTGTGTCTAAAGAAGGCATAAAGATTGATTCAAATAGAGTCAAGTCTATCTAAGAGCTTACCTTGCCTACAAGTAAAAATGTTCACTCTTTCTTCAAAAAGGTGAATTTCTTATGAAGGTTCATCCCTGAGTTTACTGAAAAGACTTGACACATTGTAAACATGATGAAAGGGAAGGCCACCTTTAGTTGGACTGAAGAAGGCAAGTCAACATTTGAGGATATCAAGACTGCCATTGCTCATGCCCCAACTCTAGTTTGTCCAGACTACAACAAAGAGTTCACCATATATAATTATGCTTCTGAACACATGCTTTCAACAATTTTGGTTTAACATAATAAAGAAGGTATGGAATCTCTCATTTCTTTCATGAGCTTCCCTCTCAAATCTCATGAGCTGAAGTACTCAAATATGGAGAAGCATGCTTATGCAGTGGTGAAGGCAGTCAAGCATTTCTGCTTCTACATCTTGAATTCTCACACTACTACCTTAGTTCCTGATACTAAGGTCAAATCCATACTAATTCAGTAGAAATTTGGATTGAAAAGAGGCAATTGGATTGCAAAGATCTAGGAGTTTGATCTAGTCATCAAGCCAACAAAGCTAGTACGGGGAAAAGGCTTATGCCAATTAATTACTGATAACAAATCAAAAGAAATAGAACATGAAAAAGTAGAGGTGAAAGACACACTAACAGTCCTCTTTGTCTCCACTACAAATGAGTGGTATTTAGGTATTGCTCATTTTCTTACTTATGGTGAGTGTTCTACTCACTTATCTTATAAAGAAAGGAAGACTATCAAGTTGAAAGCTGCCAATTTTGTCCTTTGGGAAAATTGCATGTACAAGAGGAGCCTTGATGGAGTGTTCTTTCACTGTGTTGATAAGGAGCAGTAAAGCCAACTTTTGAAATTTTTCCATAATCTAGCCTATGGAGGACATTTTTTTGCTCTTGTAACTGCCCACAATATTCTGTGAGCCAGGTATTATTGGCCAACTCTTTTTCAAGATGCATATAAGTGGGTAAGAAAATGTAAATTATGCCAAAAGTTTGTTAGGAGACCCAAGTTATTAGCCTTGCCTCTCAAGCCAGTGGTCATAGAGGAACCTATCTAGAAATGGGGAATTGATTTTATTAGAGATCTAAACCCATCTTCAAGTGCTACATATGATTATGTCCTTATAGCAATTGACTACTTCACCAAGTGGGTGGAAGCTATCCCAACCAAGCATGCTGCTTCAAAAGTAGTGTGAAATTTTATCAAATAAAATATCATTTCCAAGTTTGGGGTCCCAACCAAGATTGTCACAGATAATGCAGCTTGTTTCACTTCCTAGGAGATTACACAATTCTATTTTTACTATAGGATCACCCTCTCTCACTCTTCTGATTACTTTCCACAAGGGAATGGACAAGCTGAATCAAGTAACAAGAACCTGATGACTATCATCAAGAAGCTGGTGGATGACAATCGAAGAACATGGCATAAAGCATTGGTTGATACTTTGTGGGCAGATAGAATTACACCAAAAAGGGCAATTAGTATGTCTCTTTTCCAACTTCTTTATGGTATCAATGTTGAGATACCAATCACCTTGGAATTGCCAGCCTTAAAATTGGCTAAGGTAATTGAAAATCAAACATATGAAAACTGCATTGATAAGAGGATCATATGTTTGACTGAGCTGGATGAGTAGAGAACTATGGTGGTGGACTGAATTGCTTCCCATCAAAGTTTGGTGAAGAAGCTCTTCGACCAAAATGAAAAAAACTGTGATTTCCAGGTTGGAGATCAAGTCCTATTATGGGACAAGAGAAGAGAACCAAAATGAATGCATGGGAAGTTTGATTCTCTTTAGAGAGGCTCGTTTATTATCCATCAGCTCAGTGGTGAGAATAGATTCTTGCTAAAATATCAAGATGGCACACTCTTCTCTTTGCCTTACAATGGGCAACATCTGAAACACTTAAATTCGTGAAGTATTAGATAAGATTAGCTTGTACATATGTATATTTGTATAGTCTTTATTTCTATTTTTATGATTTCATTTTTGTTTTTGTCACCTTTCTTTTTGGGTAGCATGACTCCATAGCCCAATGGCATGCTTCAAGACACTGGAGATTCTGCTTTCTACTCCCCTTAGCTGTTCCAACTGAAGAAAGTTCTCCAACTGGAGCCAGCTATTGTCCCCCAAAAATATCACTCATTTTTTGGGACAACATTTGAACTATTTTGGTCCAACAGACCAAAATCCTCTCTCCCCTTCTAAAAAATTGTTATGAGCATTCAAATTCTTTATTATTCAAGCTTTTTCAGATTTCTACAGACTCTGTAGGCTTGAATCTACGGACTCTACAGGCTTGAATCTATAGACTCTGTAGAAGAGAAACAAGTTCAACATTTAGCCATTTTTTCTATCGTGAAGAAACTGCAGAAGCTACCAAGTGTCATCTGCTGAGACACATTATGATTTGCTTCTCAAAATAGTGGAACTTACCATATGTCCCTTGTAAGATAAATGGAGTGTGCCAAGTGTCAACATACACAGCTTCTTCCTTTTGTTTTGTAAAGACTATGGCGGGCCCCGAGTAAGTTGCAAAGGTCAAATAGAATGTGACAAGTGTCAACATCTGCATGAATCCAAAGGAGTCCCAAATGTTTCTATAAGGTTTCTATGAGCTTGACAAAATTTTCCATGTGTCATCTTCCATAGGACTCTTAAAAAGCATCTAAAGCCTCTATAAGTTAAGCAGATGCTACCACGTGTCATCACCTATTTTACAACGGATGCTGCCACGTGTCACCTGTTGAGATCAGCAAAAAATCAACTAAGGCAAAGCCAAAGAACAAGTCCTTGTGGAGGGCATAGTTCTCTTTTAGGAAAAGAACACAGAAAAATGGTTAAGGAAAGAATCCTTCAGAGTATTTGTCTGAAGAAATTCACCCAAAAAGAAAGCCCAATAGAAAACTTGACATAAAGCAAAGGCAAAGCAAAGGAAAAGTCCACCAAAATAAAAAAACCCATTGAGGAAATAAAAGCTTGGAATGCGCCACATGTCCCTTATCAATTTGCAGTAGAATGTGCCATGTGTCCCTTAAAAATAGTAGCAGAAGCTACCACGTGTCATCTACTGAGACACAGTTTCTAGCAACTTTCAAAGTAGCGGAGATCACCACATGTCATCTTTTGTAGGAAGCTAATATGAGTCCTAAGGACTTTCCAAGGGTAGCTAAAGCATGGCAGAAGAGGACAAGTGTCAGCATCTGAGTAAATCTAAAATGAGTCCTGAATATTTCTATAGTATAGCCAAAGCTCAACAGAGACTGCCATGTGTCCTCTTCTGTAGGACTTTCAAAAATGTTTCTAAAGCTTCTATAGACAAGCAAAAGCTACCATGTGTCCCGTTATAGCTCAGTGGAGTGAGACAAGTGTCTACATCTATGTTTCAAGTTTCTTACAAGTTTCTAAGCTTCTCCTAAGCCTCTCTCAGAGTCTAATGGATACTGTCGAGTGTCCTGATCTATTTCATAGTGGAACGTGCCACGTGTCAATTGCAAGTTTAGCGATCGACCAAAGAGATAGCCTGAGATCTCAAAAAAGGGACAAAACACAGCCAAAAAAGGAGGAATGATGAAGAAGGACTAGAAATATCCACACATGGGATATGTTTCTAGAAGGTGAAGTAGTCCACCAAGTGGACATTGGAGGACATGAACATTCAATGGCGTGACCCATTTCTCTACATTAAAAAAAGCAAATAGGCAACTACGCTCGATTCTAGCATATCTTCTTGATAGAATTTAAAATGTATTAAATGCAACATGATGTGTTACTGCTCCCAAGTCTTTTTTGGAGAGCTATATATTGAACTCTCTCTTATTGTTTCAAGGAGATCTCTCTCTATTATCAGAAACAAAACTCTGCACAAATTGAAAGGCATTACTGAGACTTTGAGATTAGATTGTTGATCATATTTTATTATTTGAATAAAAAAACAAGTGATTTTTCAGACTTTGTGCTGGAATAGCTTGATTTTTGGGGAAATTGTTTTTATGTCTATTTCCTTAATACATTTTTGTCCATTTAATTGAATAAGTAGAATTAGTGAAAATAATCAGGAAGGTGTCTTGAAGTAAACTGTGAAGAGACTTTGTGCCACCATAATTGCCTTCAGTTTGTTTATTTCTATTTCTGTGTAAAGGATCTTGGGATGACTTTATGCCCTCATTATCATTCATGTTCTATTTATGTGTAAAAGATCTTGTGATGACTTTGTGCCCTCATTATCCTTTGTATTCTATTTCTATGTAAAGGATCTTAGGATGACTTTGTGGCCTCATTGTCCTTCGTATTTCACTCTTTGGTAGTTGAGGTGGAGACTTTGTGCTACATTTCATCCTCTTGTGTTACTACACCCTATTACAGTTACTTGTCACTACCAAAAAGTTTCCTTTTGTCTACTGAATAACACTTACGAAAGAAGAGGAGTGCCTTTTTTCATCTCATCAGGGTTTCTACTTTGATTTGTGAATATCATCTCTAAAAAAAGAGAGATGGATGGTTTATCCTACCCTTGAGTGTTATTTTCTGCTTATATATATAGTATATAGCTCTTGTATTTACAGGGAACCTCCCCTTGATGAGAGGAGAGATTTGTCTCCTTTTGATGTAGTAAACCTACACATCTGGAGACCAATTTCCCTATGCTGTGGTTGAAGAGACCTATTTTTCCCATCAGTTAGCTAGTTGACAAAATATTCACCCAACACCTTGGACTAGGCGACTTGCAATAGGAATGACATTTTTGATTCCAAGGGTTCCATACAGGGAACGAATGGAAGAGCATACATGCAACATCCCTCTTTTTTCCAAACAAAAATTTAATCTAAATAACTAAGTAAATACAAAAAGATTTGAAAAGGTGAGTTCATTTTTAAGCCCAAATGGAAAATGAGGTGGTGTTCATTTGATCCCTTGGTCTTAGTTGCAAACTTTGAAAACATTCACTATAAATATCTAAAATTTGTTTTTTGTTAAACACCAAAACAAGGTTCCTAATTGATTTTTAAGCATGCAAAAGGTGATCTAAACATGTTTTTAGCAAATGTCAAGCTTGGTCTTGTAGAAAAAATGTTATCGTGTCCTTTAGCTTTGAATCTCTTTTTGGTTTGAAATAATAAACTTTAGAAAAAGAGCTCTCAGGTCTGTGTTTTAAGAAAAACATAGTGACCAATGTCAGTTTATATAACCAACAATGGTTACATTTTATAACTGATGTTAGTTATCTAAATGACATCAGTTATACCAATGTGATCAATGACAAGTATACAATCGATGTCATTTTTACTAATCAATGTTGGTTAATAAATGCAACCAATGTCGGTCTTGCTTTCTGATGTCAGTTATTATGTAAAATTGTGGCAAATAAAAATGGCAAAATAAAGTTAGAAAATCAATTTGCAAGAGTTTTAAGGGTCTAAATGAATATTTTTAGTTTGTAAAATGATATTCTTTAGGTGTGAGATGTGTCTAGTCCCACCAGGCATGCCATAATGTGATCTAAGAATTTGACTCAAGAGAGGATGGTTAGTATGGTGTTAGTTCTAAAATGAAAACAAAATGAAAGAAACACATTAATAACGTAACATCTCTAGGCCTAGATACTAAGGAGAGCTTAGTTAATAAAAACAAATGAAAAACACAACTAAAAAGTAATGAATAAAACACAAGAATTCCTTCACCTTCCTTAGATGCTCCAAATGTCTTTGTAGTAATGGCTTGCTCGATTTTATGCTCATGAAGTCCTTGGCAATGGAAACTTGGCTACTTCCATCTCTCATTGGCACCTTTGGCTTGTGGCTTGGCTTGGCTTGGAATCAATTTAGCATGGTAACACTAATTTCAATGGCTTCTTGAATATATTTTTACATTATAACTTTGCACCAAAATAGCTTAGAAATGATGTTCATGGCCTCTATATTTATAGATTTTTGAGAATGTCTAGAATCAACCTAAACCATCCATCCTGAGATTAGATGTGTGGTTGAGGATTAATTCAATTTTTAGAATTAAGTTTATAATTATCCTCATCATGACATTGGAAGAAGGGTCAATTAAGAGGCATGGAGGGCATCATAGAAGGCATTAATGAGGCATGGAGGGCATGAATCTAGATATTTATGGCATTTATGGCCTAGGGATGTCTTTCCAAGAAATGAGGTCACCTGATGATGTAGATATTCAATATTCATTTTCAAAAATAAATTTTCAACAAGATTCCATGGAATTATTAATTAGGCCTTGATTTGGGTTAATTAGCTCTTAAGCATGTTTAAGCACTTTGTGCACAAATTACTCAAATTGACCAAAATACTTTGTTATTGGTCTAAAATTTGACTGGATTGGAATTGGAAGGTGATGTCAGATGCATTAGAACTGTTATCCCATTTAAGATGTTACTAAAAACAAATAACAAAGGCACGTATCTTGTGTAGAACATTTGATAGGAAAGATCAATCTAGAGCACCTAGGTGCAAAATTGGCATTTTGACTTGAAATGATCTAATCAAAGTTAGTTATCCCATAAATTGCATTACCCCATTTAGGGATACCCTAGCCAAAATCGACACTTGAATATGTTAGTTTCATATCATTTAGCATGTTTTAGAGTTTTTAGGCTGAATTGTGCATTTTTGGTGGAAATTGGTCAAAAGCCTGCTTGGAGGTTATCAGTGGCCAGATTTAGGTGTCTACATATTATATAATCCTCTATACATATTCAAACTTGTAGACATAAGTAATAAATATAATAATTCACAGAGTCTTTCATTTTGGCATATTGAAAGGTTTTAATATGAAGATACAATGTTTTGTAATACTCTATATAACACTTAATTGTAATAGATGTTGATTTCGATGTGTGATGGAGATTAATATAATGTTTTTTATGGTTTTATTGTCTATAATTTACTTAAGTATTGTGAATGTTTGCCTTGTTATTCATATATTTATGCTAACTATTTTTTATACATTTTCTTATCATGTCTTCATTAATATGAGTTTGACTTAATAAATAATAACATCTTTTAGTCTGAATTTCCAACCACTACTTTGCTTTGCCATTATTTGTGAAATTTATCCTTGTAATTAGTATGTTCTAGAGTTTTCCAAGAACCTCTACTAATAGTGTAGTAGTGGTAAGATTAAGGTGTTGGGATATTGATTATGTAATGATGTTCTTTTGACTGCTATTATTGATGATTATGTGGAGAGGCTAGCCATTCACCTATAACTTGGTGTGGAAGAGACATTCATGCTCTTCAAAGATGTCAATCATAGTGGTGTTGGTGCTTCGACAAGATCCATATGGATTAGTGCTATCCATTAGTGAGGGTCCTAATGTAGATTATGTGAGTAAGGATTGCTGCACACAACATTTAGATTTATCATGGGTGGATGAGTGATGGTGATGGAACCACTTATCACAAAAGTTATTCTTGCCTTTGTCTAAAATAGAAGGCACATTAGCCTTTGAGTGTTGCATAGTATTTTTAGGCCACTCATTTTTATGAGGAGGATAATGCTTCTATGAAAAGGGCTAAAATGTAGATTAATGCAAGGGTTGGGCCTTACACACTACATTGGATGAAGAGGTGGTATGTTGCTTCATCTTTGCCTTAGATTCAATCTTGGTAGAGTTGTGATATGCTTCCCTAGAGTGTCATAAGTCAATAACTCTAGTTTCACATAGATATAAGGTGAGAGTCCACCAATGCACTTCAACACCCTATATTTTTCACTCAAGTTCTCTTGTAGGTGCATAGAGTAGTCATGGAATATATTATTGTAGTCCTCCACTGATTGATCCTTGTGATGACATAGTTATTGTAATTTAATGTATTCATCTTCAAAGTGTTTTAGAGGTTAGTATTCCTACTTTAGTACATTGATAAAAGTCTTCCATGATTTGACTAAAATGCAATCTTATGCATGTTACAAACTGAAGGTATCCCACTAGTTAACAACTAAAATATACATCTTAAGTACTGTGAAGGTGATATTATTAGCATCAGTAAAGTAGTTGACTAAGAAGTACACCTTAAATTATCAAATCCAAGCATCCAATGATTTGGCATTGATCTTATCTTCAAACATGGTAAATTTGATGTTGACTTGTTCTTTGAAAGGGGTTTGTTGATGAAATCATTATGGAGCATGATATTGAGATGGATGGGAAGGAATCAGGATGAGATACATCATTAACACCTAACATTGACCAAAAATTTGTATGCATTATGCCTCCAGTGCATTAGTGATGAGCCTTCATATTTTCAAGGCTACCTCAGGTTGATTATGGGTGTTAGTTATCCTAATTTTGTTACAACATTCTGTTGGAGTTTCTAAAGTAAAACTAACTAATAAACCTTCTCTCTCTCATTGATATCATGTGGTTAAAACCATAGAAATTTTAAGAGATAAAATTTATTGATGCCTATCTATTAACTAATTTGATACTATCGATCTGCACCATGAGTCCCAAGATCGAGGTGTGTGGGGGAAAATTGAGTTTGATTGTGTAGAGTGAATAAATAGAGATTATTTAGATGAAATAATTATACAACCATTAAATGGAGTAAGAGTATTACTTGTAGGAAATGAAACTTATATTCATAAATGAAAGAATAGGGGAAAAAATTATAATGTGTTATAATGTGTGTATACATAGTAGGTGTGCAGAGTAAGCTATTTATGTTATGACTATGTATTACATTGAACAAAATCCTAAGTATTATTTGATTAGATGTGTATGTTACATATTTAACATGCATAATATAAGATTAGTAATAACTATTGTGCAGTTACCAATGAGGATGTTGGTAATACATTGATCTTGTCATATGCAGTAGTTGGTAATGGACAAAATAGTTAATTTCTAGGTTGTATCCAACCACTTCCAATCCTGAGATCCTCTTTTATAAATAATGGCTAGTTGGGTGATTTTAATTATCCATGTAGTCATATATTGATGACATGTGGTTGTGATGTGGTGGGGCCTAAAGGAGTAAGCAAGTCTATGAGCAAGTGCCAGTGAGGTGAGCCAAATTGTGAGATGTGAGGAACATAATTAGGTGTATAGGATATAATTTGAGGAGATCAATGCATAAAATTATATGAGAAGGCACGTGACTTATGCATAAGATTATAAACAAACTTAGGGTAAAGGAGTGTACATGATTGTGTGATAGGTGCAAGCTCTATGTAATAGAACAAACAAGTGTATTTAGCTATGTAGTGGCTATGCATGTATCACTCCTATGAGATCCCATTCCTTCACTATTTTATATACTATCTAATCTACTTCTACTCAAAACATTTTATGATTATTTTGTTTATTCTACCTTCTCTATTATCGTAGGTCTCACTCTAACCTAATAATTCACTTTTTACTTGGCTTCTTTGCGTCCTCAATATTTTGGGTATAAGTTCAAGCTTCCCTTCTCAGTTCTTCATCATTTACTCCATCATCACAAACATCCCAATGACACTCAAATTGACTAATTCATGTTGGTAGGAGTAGGCATGATGGCCTTTTCTACAATCAACATTTTGAAAAGAGTAGGTAGTTGTATATAATTTACCCTAACTCTTCTCAAAAATAGGTCATGAACAACCTCGATTGTGATATAGCGTTGTATAATAAATTATTAATGTATCCATCAATGGTAGTTTTACCTAGTTATTTATTGTATGATTTTAGTCAGTATCTAGATTTTACAAGTTTTGTAATGTATTTCCTCCAAATTAAGACTTTATTTTTCTTGGTTGAAAACAATAATATTTGAGTCTTGATAATTATGAAATTAGTAATATAAGAATTTTTCAATAAAAATTTTCATATATTTCACTACACATATGATCATGAATAAATTATTTTACAAAACTTCTTATTATTTTTACTTTTTATTCTATGGAATTGTGAATTCATTCATTAAACCATCATTCTAAGTCTCTTTGTCTCGATAGACATCATAACATGTTTTAATGTTCCACGCTCACTACACTAGTGTTAGTAGAGGTTCTTGGAAAACCTATTAGAACATGATAATAATGGATAAAAAATTTATTAAATGAAATTGAACATTCCCTACAAAAGCTCCAGACTAAGGTCATTATTCAGAGGTTGTTGAGCTCTAAAATCATAGATGAAGTTGATAAGTTGAAAGCATTGTTATCCCTAATGGATTTCTTCTCAGGGAAGGGAAAAATCAGAAAGAAGGAGATGAGAATGTGGGACTGACTCCACATATTATAAAGAATAGTAATAACTAGAGCAAAGGAGGAGAAGCAAAAATGAGGAATGCTGGTTAGGAAAAGAAGGAAGTTAGAACTATGGGGATTAAGAGGAAGAAGGAAATTATAGATTCATTGTCAGGAATCAATAATCAAACCAGGGGTAAGGAAAAGCACAAATAAACTATTAGAACTAGCAAGCTGGAGCTTTACTTGGAGTCGGAGGACTCAGACTCGTAACTTCCTGGATTTATATTTTTTATTGTCTTTTTTTGTAGATTCTTGGTAGCAGCTTGTTTGTGGTTGTAGTTTGTTGTTATTTGGATGGGTATTAGGACTCAGTTCATTTTTTTTGTCTTGACTATTTTAATTATCTATCTTCCAGTTTAGCTTTGTATCAAACATGGGTTTTTTACCCATTTTTTAACTTTGTCTAATTAAAAAAATGGATAACTATGAAAACTATAATACATAAATAAAAAAGAGGAAGTCACACAAACTTTACATTAATCCAAGCACAACATAAAAAATGAAATATCATGATTCATAGATTTAATCAACTCAAAATGGTAAGTGTTTTCATAACAAAAAGATTACAATAACTCAGAACATATCCATGCAAGGAACGTAAGGAAACATAAAGGAAAACCATTTCTAAATCTCTATATTGATCTCAATATTTTGGAACCATTTTTTAATGAAAGTGAACGGTATTTATAGAGCTTTCTAAAGACTCTTTCACTTCACATTTTAGCCTTTTGGTACAACCTAGAAGAAGAATATTCACATTTTAAATAATTTTTTTAATACAATGATATCCACATATATACAAAAAGAATATACTACGTGAAAAATAGTGTGAAACACACACTTATCATATAACTATACACTAGGATTTTGTATCCCTATTTTACTACCAATAGAATTGTATCTAAACATTATCTTAGTTGTGATTATATATGTGATTACCAAATCCAACACTTTTAAACTCAAACATAAATCTAATCAACTCTTGAGTCCCAATTACCATTGCTCTAAACACTTAAGACATATGTTGACCAAATCAATAAATAAAATTTGATTAACAAAGGAATGATCAATGAGTTACAACCCAAATCCAATTGGGTATAGAGTTCTTATTAGTATTACAACTACTCACTATGACACCATGATCTATTTGGGGATGGAAAATTGAATATAACTGAGATAAACACCAAGATTGCCATAGTTTCATTTAGAATCTTGGTGTCTAATTACCATTGCATGCTTCAAATGGATACATGGATGACCTAATTGGAGAAGTGACACTCAATTAACATTACTAAGAATATATTAAACCTACCAAGACCTAATCAATAAAGTGATGTCTAATTAGTAAAGACATTTCCAACAAAGTTTTATATAGACCAAATCAGGGTTTCAAGCCCTGATTACAATTATTGAAGGTAAAAAACCTTTCTTCAAGACCTAATCAAGGGTCATAAAACTGATTACAACTGTGGAAGGTGTGTAACTTATATGAATACCAAATCAGACATTCAAACCTAATTATATTTATAGAATGTATAATGAACTTCTCAAGACCTAATCAAGGTTTAGGAACTTGATTAACACTTCAAGCTCCCAAGGCCACATCATAGTTTGATCTTCATGCAAATCAAGACAACCAAGTAAATTTTCAAGCCAAGTGTTTATATGCATAATTTATCATCTTGACTTAGTTTATCCATCCATGTAAAAACTATAAGGAAATGAAGACTTTAAAATTTATGCTCTCAAACAACCACCTCCAAGGTGTAAGATGAACAAACAAAGAAAACTCATCACTTTTTTTTGGTTGATTCAAGGTTTTCAAAAACCCTAGATGCTCCTGCATCCAACACCTAAGTTTTGAGGAAGCTCACATGGATGGAAGAAGTGGTAAAACCACTCTTTTGGCCATAAATCACATTGACCATGGTGCCCTTTTCAAACACAGTAAGTACTTCAGTTGATTGTCTTTCTTTCTTCTCTATTTCCAACTCTCTATTACTAGTTTCAATTTGTCTTCTTCATCTTTCCTCTACTATTTATTTCCCTCTTTGTGGGATTTAACTCACCATAGACCATCCTCCTCTGCCAAAGACTTATCCATATTTCTTTCTACTCACTTGTGGGGTGAAACTTGCCTTCATTTGTCCACCTCCACCAAGATGTTGGTTCTTGCATCTTACTCTCCTTTATCAGCTTAAATCCATTATTGATCAACCACTTCCTCCTAAAGCCTCCTTGGCTTTGTTTCCCCATTTTCCAACATATTATCAGATTCTTATTTTCCATCAATCTTCACTATTTTCAGATCTTCTCTCATGGTTACCATCTCCTCTTTTATCACAAATATCATCAAAATAGATTCAGCATACATTAGGGAATCTGAATGATAACCCATAGTTTCTAGTACCACCTCAATAATAGTCTTTACCTCTTGATATTTTATTATCTACATTTCTATGTCAAATAACTTATTTGTCTCTACTACAACATCCTCTTCTTCTCCACTTGCTATGACTATCATAAAAATTAATAAATACTCTCCACACCTCATGAACTCAAGTAATTCTCTCACTTCACCTATAACATCAGGGTCTTTAATACCCTCTTGGGATGATATCAAACTCAGTTGCCCCATCTCATCCTTAATCTCCAAACTATAAGCTTTCTTCTCATCAAACTTGGGATTATCAAAGCATTCTCCATTATGTCTACTCCTTAAAACAATATTCAAATGTTTTGTGTCAATTCATCTTCTCTTTTCTAGTCTACTTCATTTGATCTTGTGAGACTCTTTTCTCCCTCCTCTAACTACTACAATTTAGCTTCCATGTGTATACCTTCTTGAGAACAATATTTTTCCCATGATTTTCCATTCTCTCTTATCTCCATAATGAATCATAGATAGTTTTCCATGGCTGAAAGATAATTACCAACCATATCTTCAATCACCATGTCTTGTTATCCACTTGTTTGGATTATTCACTATGGTTCTCATAAAAAATGAGCATGCTATACTGCACCACACTTTGTCTTTTTCTTCGTCATCTTCTCCATTGTTAGACCTACACATTGAATAAAAACATTAATGGAATTAAGAGTTGCCACAAACACCTCATCGACTACTTCATTAGGCCCCAATGACATGTTGTCTATCTCTTCTCCACTACTTGATGCTTCTCATGGTTTACTCACTCATGATAGACTCTTAAAAGTCTTATATTAGTAGCCTTTCTAGTTGTTTTTTCCTCATTCTCATCTTTGTTTTCCCCTCCTTCACATGGTTGATTTTCAACCATACTCTTTTTAGGTGCATTAGCTTGTACACAAGCATTTCCATGGTTTCTTTATGAAATCTTTCCCATCATCATATAATGGATATCCTTCTAGTTTAACAAATATCATTTCCATATCCTCTTGCATCATGATTTCTTCTTTTATGGGCTGATCACAACTCTCATCTACCTTGTTTTTAAAATTATATTTGGAATCCTCACAAGAAGGCCTCACCTTATTGTTATCTTATAAAACAACCTTCTTTTCTTCACACTTAACTTTCTCCATGCCAATTTTCAAAGTAGTCTTTGGATGCTCACATGGAAACTTCCCATCCTTATTACCTCTATTGGATATCCTCTTTTTCTCATTTCTTTGAAACCTCATCACATGAAGCTTATTAAATCATTTTGGCTACAATTTTGGGTGCAAAAAATGATTGAACAACTTGGAAACCATTTGTTTCCAACTGTTCACCTTACTCTTACATTTCCTTTGTCTCCTCACTTGGATATCCTTATAATACATAATTACCCTACGACATAATTTATTGCATACAAATTTTACCCTCATGGGATCTATAGAATTCTTATATTCAAAATATATTGCTATCTCAACTATCCAATTCATAATCTTTTTTGGGTTCTCTTTTCCATAAAACAAAATAATATCACTAAAATATTTACCTCTTTCCTTCACAACATCTTCTACTGGTCTATTTCATATGTTGTCATATTTTCCTTTGATTGATTGGCTTCTCTCCAAATCATTCAACCTAATTTTTAGGGACATCAACTCCACCATTATCTCTTCTTCATCATGTTCACTCATAGTTGCATCAACACCATTTTTTTTAATCATCTCCATCATATCCATTCTTGCCTAGAATCTTTTCAACATCTCAATCAAATCATCCACTTTTTGTCTCTTCTCTTATGTGCCATATCTCAACATAATCAACAAGATTCTATTTCAAAACCTAAATTAGACTAAAAAAATAGCCACTCAAACTCCATCTCAACTTATAGGACTTATATTCATACCTACAACAAACTTATGCAATCTTATCTTTCAAAATTTACAACACACTTAAGCATAAATCTCTTTCACAACCTATGCCAAACTCATATAGGGGATCACACACATAACCCATAAGAAAAAAAACATGATCTGATACCACTCAGTGAAATATCTAAGCAAGGAATCCAATAAGGACATCCATCAATACCTATGTTGTAAGGGTTCACCATTTTATGGAGACACATTTGCACATATTCAAACTTAATCAAATCAATAGAGATTATTTATTTCATTTATTTTTCAAAATATTACAATGAAATACAATTTTAAATGAAAATTTTCAAATACACTGTTTGGTAGAATAACACTTTACATATTCAAGAGGAGAGAAAAAATTACAATACTAATTTTCCCCAAAAATATTCAATGGAAAGAATCTCCATACAAGTGCCATTTTTTGATTTAATATAGGAATGGTCTGACCCAAAAATTTCCCTAGGTAACTCTTCCCATTTCATGGCATTACACCTTCCCTCATAGACTAAAATTACCAAGATAAATTTTAAAAGACACAAAATATCGATGTCCACCTACAAGTAGACCTAATCAGGTCTATTGAAACATGCATTAACATTTTAAAGTGCATTTTTTATAAAATAGACATAGGCAAGATTATTTTAAAGAGTTTTAATGTTTAAAAAACCACATGCCTCATCAAATTCCCAAGTTATATTATCACTATATGCATTTAATCGGGCCTTATCTTTCCATAATAACTATCTACACAGGCATCCTCAATCCTTACCTGGTCAAGAATTTGAACCCTATATACAATGATGATAATGTCGAGGACTCTCCATTATCTATGCATATTTTTTTCATGAAATATATATATATATATATAAATTTACAAAAATAAATATATAAATAATTCACAAAAAAATAGGTTGTATAGAAGCACGCCATGAATTCATACTAGGCAAAGCCTAGGAACCAAAAATAAAAACATTAAAAACAACTAGGCCCCACCTAGGAACATGTCATGAATTCATCATAAAAAGTATTAAGTAGATATGTCAAGGTCTAAAGGTAGAGAATCCATATCATCAAGACCCTAGACTAAGCTTGGAAAATCATTACCATCTAGATTTGGCTCCCAGCCAGTGGCTTAAGCAATGTCCTTATCATCATCTTCTTGTGTCTGATGGGAGAAATGGATAGAGAGATCCTAGGGAACTTGTCCAACACATATGACTGACCTCCAAGTGGTACCCCCAAGCCTCTAGATATAGGGGAGGAGGAGGAACATCCCAACCATCCTTCTTAGTAGGGGAAGGAGGTGGAGGCTACCACCCTCATTGCTACTTAGGAGGGGTCATACACTGGTATGAGGTGCCACTCTAAGAGCAACATTGAGATCGGTTGTTCAGTGCCCACCATGAGGTAGTAAATTAATTCTATCCTCCAATCTATGTTTTTGGGGTGGAGATGGTAGAACTTGATCCATGGCACAAGGATCATCTCCCTAATGGGAGAGAAGATCCTGAAGGTGACCAAGCTTATTGGATTGAACTTGAATCTGTAAGAGAACATTAGAAATGATAGAATACTTGCTCAAAGCAAAAACATTACAATCTGAATAAGCATTATTAAATAGTGCATTATTTTTTTCTTTTCACATCCAAAAGATAATCTCCACTCTAAAAGTATGCCAAACTTGGGTATATTTAAAAGGTAATATGGGTTTATCTCCAAGGAGGATATGCTACCAATGAAAGAATTTGGGTTGAAAAGGTCTGAAGAGTAATGAATCCAATTCCAAACCCTTTGAGATTTGGATAAATACTAAAAAATATGAGTGAGTGTCTCTAGATGGTCATAGAAAGGGTAAGTGGGAAGGGAAACTCCTAATTAGATGAGCCTTCTACCAATAGGTAAACCTTGGTAGAGCATACACCAAGAAAAATGAGCTAGTTTGGGGTCCATGCAAGCCCCCCAAATAGTGATAAAGTGGAATCCCCATTTACAAATGAAATAATGTATAACCTAATGGGAATTGAGCCTATCCACCATAGGCAAGTGGGGAGTAAGCCATCCATAGCTGAGTTGGGGGGTGTAGTTACGAAAGGGATTTTCAACATACCACTTCCATTCCTTCCACCAAGGATGAGTGAAGTGAGCATAAATTTAATGGAATATGGTGGGTGGCACAACATTGAGTATCTCCTAATAGGATTCTTGATCAAAATTAGCTAACCAAAATTTGGTTTTCACCTATTCACAGGATAGCTAGGAGTGAGATCACCTACAAAAAATATATTGGATAATATGAATGCATCTATGAAACAACTTGAGAGTATTGATCCAAGGGACCTTGGCCAGAGGAACTTCATTTAAATTAATAATAGGTGAACACCATAGTGAGTGGGTGTTGACAGATAGCCCATCTCATAAACCTAAGCCATTCCAGAGAAGCCATGGTTTGATCTTTTCCTATACCTTTTAAATGATTTTCATCACAAATGAACCTATGATTTGAATGAGAGATTTAATGATAATAAAATTGGTGAAGCTGATCCCTTTCTAGGCTTTCTTTCCCTTAGGCAAGCTTGAAGAGATATAGTGTTAAAAAAACACCTTCCAAGCTTATTTTCCCTCAATTTCCCACACAATCCATTTGGAACATAAGGTAGATCCTTTTTGAGCTACGTTAAAGAGCCCCATACATCCAACATCTTGTGTGAGGTAGAAGTACTCCTAAGCCACCCTGTGGAATCAATTACCATGAGAATAATTGGCCCAAATAAAATCCCTAAGTAATTTTTCCAACTTTATTTAAGATTTCTTAGAAGTCACCCCCAACATGAAGAGTAGTAAACATGGGTGGTCATAAGAACTTTTAATTAGATTTGAAATTTTCTTACTAATGATAGGGGCTTGGCCACCTAGTATTTTAGTTTTTTAGTAACTCTATCAATAACATATTATCATAACAAGGATGGTGAGGCATCAAATTCAAATTGGATGCCAATAAATTTGAAGATTTCATCATTTTAGATCCACTCCCAACCATATTTAGCAGCCCATGCTAATGGAGGGAGGTATGAATGCCTGTAGTAATGAGTTTTTTTCCATTAGATGTTGGATCTAAAGGCTAGTCAAAAGGTGTTGAGACATTGCAAGGTATTATCCACATTGACCTCATCCTTAATGAGAGTAAGGAAAAATTCATTTTCAAAGTGACCATTAAGAAATTGCATATCTTCGTGCAGATTTATTACATATAGAGGGAGATAAATTACCTTAATAAGGCCCCTAGCATGGGCATTCCTAAGAAGATATCCAAAACCCTTAGCTATAATCACATAAAAGGTGAGAACCAAAGGGCACCCTTGGCAAATGGAGAAAAATAACCTAAATTACTTAGAGGTGACTCCATTAATGGAGAGAATGGTTTAGGCATCTATAAATAACATCTGGATGGTTTGAATGAAATTATACCCAAAGCCCAGGGCTCTAAGCATGGCAAGGATGAACGACCACTCAATATGATCATAATATATTTCAAAGTCAATTTTAATGAACATATCTTGTTACTTAGACCTTCTAGCCCAGTCCATACCTTCCCAAAGTGTTATGATGTTCTCTAATATATATCTACTTCTGATGAATCATGTTTGTTCAAGATGAATGATGTGTGACAATAGATTGCACAACCAAAGTGCCAAAACCTTATCAATGATTTTGTAGGAAACATTTAGGAGGGTGATAGGCTACCAATTATATATCAACTCAAGATTCCCCTACTTACGTATGAATTTAATGTTTCCTTTACTTATATTCTTTCCTATAGAATGAGTGTGAAAGGCCTCTTGATAAACATTATGCAAATCACTTCCCACAAAATGCCAAAGGGTTTTATAGAATTCATAGGGGAAACCATCAATGCCTAAAACTTTGTCATTTACCATGTGAGACATTGCCTCATGTAGATCATCCATAGTGAGGAGCCTATCACAAGCCACTTATTGGGTAGGAGTGAGTTTTCAAGGCACCATTATGAGACATTTCTAAAGGGCAATTTCATGCTCTATAGAGGAAGCTTGAGATTTGAACACTTGTTGATAGTGGTGGAAAAAATCTTGAATAATATGTGGAGTCTATGATAGTCTATTACCAACCTTAGAGATGCCCTGAATTTGATGATTTGATTTTTTGGCTCATAGCATTTGAAAAAATTCCTTTGAAGCTTTGTTCCCTATCTTGAGCCAATGGATCATGTATTTGACTTGAGATCTTCGAGAATTATAGTTTTTTTTAATCTTGATATGATGTTATAAATAAGAGACTCTGACCTATAATATCTCATTAAAGGGATCCTTTTCTAGTTCTAAAGCCACATGGCTAAGCTCTGAAGAAGTAGTAGAGTAAGAGTATCTCCAAATTTTAGCAAGTTGGTAGCCATAGATTTGTAGAAAGCGAGAGGTCCTTCTGATGGTATCATTCCACCAATGAATTCAACCAAATTCTTGGGATGAATGTGGATCAAAAGTCCATACTCTACAAATGTGTGCCACCATGGGCCCATGCTTGAGTAGAGAATTATTTAGAAAGAATTGTGTTTTGTGGAATTTGGGTTTCATGAACTTCCATGTCACTCAAAATTGAATAGGGGCATGGTCAAAAAGCCCAAAATATAGTAGCACTTGCACTAGAGGATAAAAACTATTATCAAAGGAGAAGTATGATTAGGTTCACATCATTTCCTTATCTAGGCACTTTAAAATCCAAGTGGGTCCCTCTCTGAGATTACTCTAGGTATACCATACTCCATCTATAGGTCGACATAATAAATTATAGTCATAAAATACCCATTTAGTTTACATATAATACCATGCCTTCCTTTTGCCAATTGCCCAACACATTAGTAGGTGTTTCACTTTGTCTTTGAGAGATGCCACCATATTAAAGTCACCACATAAGATCTCATGGGAATTGCGGAGATCATTTACAATCCATTACCATAAATCATTGTGCTAAATGGCATCATTTGAAGAATAAATGTTAATAAAACAAAAAAAAATGGCTTTCAATGCTAAAAAAGGCCCATATTAACTGGTTTATGGGGTCCACACTAGATTGCACTAAGTGTGACCACTACCTTAGAGAAATGAATGTGATCACCCCTCTATATCTTGCTTCATGATTGTTATGCAAGATAATACTATTGTGCCAAATGGAATTATTAACATCCATCAATAAAAAATATGCCACCTTAACTTCTTATAGACAAAGAATGTCCATCTTGGGAAACTTCTTTCTGAAGTCACATATAACAAACTTGAATTTTGGGTCTGTGAGACCCTAAACATTCCATAAAAAGTAATTTATAGATGATGGGTGTCAAGGGACATGTCTGTTGAGCAAGAAAATCCTGTGGCACATTAACAAAAGACTTATCTTCTTCCAAACCAGGAGGTGCACTTTGATCCATAGCCAGAATACCATCTTCAATGACCATACTGTCCAAGGCCTCAAAGCAATTGAATGTTGATTCCACTTGCCTGTCTATGTGTGAGCACTTCTGACCTTGGTCCTTAGCTTGGCATTAGATTGGAGTAAAACTGTCTATATCCTACCCCTCTACACCTGTTGGTTCCTGTCCAGACTTGGAAGTACTCATTAGAGCTTTCCCTTTGCTCTCTTTCTCACCCTGAATATCTGCAGTTCCAGCATATCCTGCTTGGCTACTCTTTTTACGTTCAGTTGTCATTCATGGACCAGATGGAGCCCCAGGTGTGCCAAAACCTATGGATGCATGAGGGCATTGATGGTGTAAATGGCCATACACATTACATATGCGACATAGAAAGGGAATTGATTCATAGTCTATCTGTTGGATCCAGGAGGAAGAGCCCAGACATATTTCTATAGAGTCTGGCAAGGGGTTATTTAAATCTATATCAACACAGATACGGGCATAAGAGATCACCTTTTTGTATAGTTTTTGATGAGTAATTGCCATCGGTGTCCCCAGTAATGCTACAATCTACTTCAGAATATCTTCATGCTAGAATTCCAAAGGGAGTCTCGACAAGCACACCCAAATAGGGACACGTGACGGGAGATCTTCAACTGAGTTAAAGCCCACATGCTAGGGTTTGATAAAGAGGCCATTTCATTCATAAAAGTAAGGCCCTCCTTCAAAGATCTGATTTTGATCAAAAACAAAGGAGAAATTCACCAAAAAGAAGTTGTTGCCAACTAACATGATGTCTACATCCCCTTCCACTTGCCATGTATGGTGAATCCAGGCTTTTAAGGCCAACATGGGAATTCTGATACTGAGAACTTTACAAATCAGTGCATGGGAGGCCAGGTATTCAACATCCTCATTCACTGCCTTAGGTGAGAAAACCAACATAGGCTGGTCTTGGCAGCGAGGTAGGCATCCATTCACTTTCTCCATCCTTAAGAGCCTGTTGTCATAAAACATCTCCTGCTCTTGAGAGCTCCACCCAGACACCACTCCATCCCCTTGTGCACCTTCAGTAGAGGTGCCATTTCTCAAACTCCTACTCATGCTCACCATAGGATTTCAATCTTTTATTACATCAAATAGGTGTTGTAGTAAAAATCTTGGCATAACCTAGGTAATCCAAAATCATATGAGTCTCATTTGAAAGTGAGAAATGGGAGATATATAAGGAAAGGGGAAGAGAGAGAGGAAGCAAATAGGCATAATTTAATAAATGATTCCCAACCACTTTTTGATCGATTAACATTAATATTTCCTCCACAAATTAACTTTCATCTACTACAAATGGATTCCAAGCCCTCTAATTGGATTAGAAAGACACAATAACTTACTGAGGATGATAAGTCAAGATCTAATCAAAGGGAAAAGTCCCCAAATACCTCAAACATGTATTTAATGTTCCATTTAAACTCTCCAACGACAAGATCTCTTTCCCTTAGATTTATATGCCATCTTCCACTTATCTTCTTTACAAAGACAAAAATCTTCATATCCATAGAGCTAACAGATCCATGACTATATCTACTTTGAGTGGATATAGTTACCTATTTTTTGAGGGCATGGATATGTTGAAAGATAAGACATTATTTTCATAAACACAACTCTGCCCCCTACTCTAAATCCTGAACATAGGTCTACTATAGATGTAAATCAATCCCGCTATTGGTTTTCATATAGTCATAATATCCATGAAAATCCATAAGATACTGAGCTTTAATGGTGATCATGATTGAGTCATAATTGAAAATCCAATATAGACTTTAAAACTTGACTAAGCAAACTTTCATAGATCTAAGTTTTAATAGTAAACATATGAATCTGTAAGGTTTGCTCTAGTTACCCAAATTGTACTTGGTCTCATATCCATGCATGTAAGATTTGGTGGTGTAAAAATTTAATCTAATGTGTCTTCCCATGTGTTATCTTCCCCCCATGTTATTATTTATTCAAAATTTATGACTACTACAAACTTGGACATGTGTCCTCATCATATACACTCTAGGAACTCGATCAAATTTGTGCCTTCAATCTACTAGGAAGTATTTTAGGATTGACTCTCAATGTTGACTATTAATCCTTGATCCACACTCAAGATTATGAAACTTGGTAGTCATGCATGCTTCCTATGAACCCAACTATCAGTTCATGTGATCAAACATGCTTACATCATGTGACAAACTCATGTGTAATCTGAGCTTGTTGAACTTTTAACCTTATTCTATATCATTTATCTCAATATGAGCTTGAACATGTTGCATCAATATTTGATCTACTTATTTGAATGCACACTATTATATCTATAGTTCATTAATATTGGGACACTTGTCACTACTGCATTAATATTTAGGATCCTTTGACTTATTGACCTTATTCTTGCCATTTGATCCCACTTGCAGGATTCATCGTGTATTGTTGATATGTTTGAACTTTTGACCCCAACATGTATGTGTGCCATTAGATTTGATATGATTACCTAAGGTTTTGAAACTTGTCACTACTACATTCATCCTCAATATCTTTTGAATATTTTAAACCCAAATGGATACTTCTTACATCTTTAATTTGACATCCCCAGGCACATCCCATACTACAAGATCTTCTTTGAAGGCTTATATCTTGTGATAGAAAACTCATCAAGACACTAAATTTGTAGGAAATGTTCATAGCATGCAATACATAATTTTCATGTAATTATTTAAGTCTATTTGACTTCCCAAGTACACTTATTAAATACACAACCAAACTAACCTGTTCATTCTTGCATGACAAGCTATGATGGTTTGGTTCCTTGAAATCTCCAAATTCACACTTTAAGCTTGTTTAAAGTGTTTTAAAATATTTCCAGTGATATGTGGTATTCTTATCTCACCATTGGATCACTTTCTCAACTATAAATATGCTTAAAGTGGCATGATCCATCTAGGCATAAGTTTTAAATTATAGGGGTGAAAATCTGACCTGTGGGGTCAAAATTGTCAATATTGACCTACCAAATTTCTAGAACATAATAAATGTTGAATAAAAAATGATTGGATTCAAAGCATCTACAATAGTGGGTTACCCTAAGTAGCAACTTTCCCACTATCAGTAAATAGCCCTAATTTTTTGCTCACAATGACAAAGCACTATGATGTTGAGAAGCGGGAGGTGGTGAATGATAAAGGAGAGAAGATTTTGAACCTATACCCTAATTTATATAGATACTATAGTCCTAATTATAGAATATGAAATCTATATAGACATAACCCTTGAATCTTATAATAAGTTCTATCAAGATAATAATATTGCCTATCTAGGAGTTCTAAATAAATAATGGCTATAAACCTCTAGACCTACATGTACAAGAATGATTAAAACATTGGATAGAATAGAATTCAAAGATGAAGTAGGTGATATTATCATACTCTAGCATAGAGTTACAAGGAACCCAAGTGTTAAGAATTATTAATATTAGTTTTTCCAATATATCTAGGTGATTCACCATATTTAATAGTATATCCACTAGGCCTAATTGATTTTCATCTCCATTTAAAAATAATTGATGAAAGTTCAAAATACAAGCGAGTTATACATGACCTCATACTTAATATACATATTAGTAAAGGGGAGAGCATTCCCAAGATTGAACACAGTGCTTGATCAGGTCTAAAAAGGTCTTTAACTATTATCTTGACCTCACCCTTGAGGCAATCAAACAACATTTCAAAAGGGTCAATGATGCTTTCATGTACTACATCAAAATTATGTTTGATAAGGAGCTAGAAAAAATAATATATTCCAATGTTGCAACATCTGAAATCATAAATTGGAGATAATATTTCATTTAGATCCCAACATATTCATACATCAGAGTTGGGGGGTTTATGGTGTGTCCTTACACCATTCCTATGTATGTTAGTGACAAATAGTCCCTAATGAAACTTGTGAGACAACTTGCAGAAACCCACAAATTCTTATCAAGTAGGCATAAGGTAGGTATCCATTTCCCTATTAGTATAGGAAGATACACCTACCCTTCCCTATTAAAATATAATAATCTTGATGTTAAGATGACTCAAATGACCTTAAGAGATCTTGATGCAAGTCCATTCTATGATTTGACTGGCCATATTACTAGTATAGTGGGTGTCACTACATATTCCCACATTCCTATTTATGAAGATTAATAGGAGGATATACAAGATGAAGAGGAAGTGAGATTGGGATATTATTTCAAAATGACTCTAAAACAAATCAAAACCTACAACATGGAACCAGTACCTAAAGATTTGAAAGATGATGAATCACCAATTGATAGGGTATATTATGATAATAAAATCTATCTCTAACCTCTTCCACTGGTCAGGTGGTATATACCCAAATCCTTCTCATTGATGGATAGGACCACCTAGGTGATAAATAGAACAATAAACTGGGTAAGGATCAAAGGGGTCAAGATAACAAAAAAGACCCTGATTATCACTAGCAAGTTGAGAGAATTGAAGGATAAAGGTGTGGAAATAGTAGTAGAGGGTCCCATTAGTAGAGCACAATCAGACTAGGTAGAGTCACATAAGTGAAAGCAAAAGTAGAAAGCAAAAAGGGGACCTTCTAGTAGTCATGAAATAGAAACACAACTGATGGATCAACCAATGTCAACTTCTATAGAGGACATAACTACTATTTAACCAACCCAAATAGATCCCCCTCCTATATATATTATTTAATTAACCACAATACTCCCTCCTCTTATTTCTACTACCTAGCTAGCTCCAACAATTACCCCTCCTATTTCTACCAGTGCAAGTCATTGTAACTTAATCTAACCCACCTATGTAAGTAATTATCTTGGAAGTAATCCAATAAACACAATTAGACACTTAGACTCCACCTTCACCTCCCTCTTCTGTAGTCACTTCTACCTCATCCCCAATATCCACTACCACTTTGTTAATAATTAATACCACCTAATAGTACATAGATATGGACTCAATCATCTTGACTGCAACCCCATTATCCATCCCAACCACTAGGATAAATATTTCTTCATTTCCATTTTCCATTACACTCCTCATTTCATCTACATTGACTGATTAATTTATTGCCTTAGATTCTACCCTTCCATAGGTTCCCCTTTTCTAAGTACCTATGTCTACCTTCCCACTTGTGTCACTCCCACACCCCTAGTAAGCACATCAATACCCACTTTACCCATTCAAGTACTCATTTCTTCCATTCCCATAGTAACCCAATCACCTACCAAGGAGGTAAATATAGAAGTACCCATTGATATAACTGTGGTTGCTCAACCCATAAATGGGAAAGAGATAGAAAAATCATTAGTCAAGGATTTATTCATAACAACAGTGATATATATAACACTTGTCATAGTAACCACTAGTGTAGCAACTTTATCTATAGATACATAGATGATAGTGCCAGATTCACAGGTTGCCATTCTAGGTTGGCTAGCACAGCAATGTTGAAAAAGCAAAAATAAATGGTGTTTCCTAACACACTATACTTTAGTCTATTTAAGGAATCTAAAAGATCAAAGGTAAACCCCATAACCATATCCAAAATATCTTATGATTCAATAGGGAAAATATATGTGGAAATAATAGTCCCCCCACTAGAAAAACAAAATGAAGATTTAGTGGTAGGGGATTATCAAATATCTAAAGTGCACTTGGGTTATTTGAATAAAGAAGGGCTAAAACATGATGTTCAATCAAGAATTAGATCTCTTTTTTAGAAGATGAATGTTGATAAGGTCACTAAATATGAATTGAAAAATAAATTTAAGTAGTTAACAACTACCCTAAGGAAGTTCATTGATTTAATATCCCAACCAACTCAATTTCTTGATCAATTCCCATATAACTAAATATTTGAAGCAATTATAAATATTGGTATGATGGGAAGGGACAAAAAATATTAGTTTGAGGAACTCATCATGAAAGGAAATAGAGTGATAGAGCTAATAATGGACTATTACAATACTCTAAAGGATTATCGATCATCTTTGAAAGTAGAGATAAGTAAATATAAGGAAGAGATTGAAAGACTGATCCTATTCTTTCTAAAGTTATAGGCTATTGACTTAATTGAATTGGATACCCTCATACCACAAAAGATATTAAAGAGTTTTGTAAAGCATGAAGAGATGGATAATACAACCCATTTCAAAATTAGGATCTCACTAAGAATATTAATAAGGCCAAAGTTACATGTGACAAGGCCACAAATACAATCTATGACATTTAATTTTTACTCATTAAATTGACATGTGAAGCAAAAAATCATCAAGATCAAACCCTTTTGGTTCAAGAAAAATTCAAAGGGGTAGTCAAGAGACAATTAGCCTGGGACACAAATTTGAACTTGAGTTCCATCCACTAATTTATTAGGTATCACAATACACTAGATCAGATGGTAAAATATACTTAAGTCTATAGAGCTACATCTAGGGAACTATCCAAAGTAATGGTAGAATGTGATATCATCAACTTATACACCCTTGGTATTGATTAAGAACACCTCCAAGACATGTTTAGAAGCTTTGATGTGTACATTGGGAAGATACAAGCAAATAAGGACATGAAATCTTTAGAGATTATGGTTTTGGACTAATTCTTTCAAATTAATTATAAAAATACATTTTGTAAATTACATTTATTTACTATAAGAAACATTGTAAAGTTATAAGTTTTAAATTAAAAGTATCATTTTGATATCCGTTTTTAAGAAAGAGCCACTTGTAATTTTTAAGTATCTTTTTGGCTGGCTTTAAGTTACAAAATTAAAACTTGTAATTTGCATGTTTCCTTTTGACAAGGTTTGAATTGCTTAGCTTACAAAAACACATGTTGTAATTATTGGCTATTTTGACCACAAGTCAAAATAAGTCAACTCCATATAGTATAAAACTTGTATAAAGTATTATAGGGTGTATCATAGTCTTAGATAGGGGTCATTTAATATGTCATTACCTTGATTACATCCATTTTAGCCCCTTATATCATTTCTAGTCACTCAGGGTCATATTTGGGCCATTAATAAGGTTTGTATAGTTTCCCTTGGTTGAAAAGTGTTCTAAAGTCTTCCTCAACATCATTCATGTCAATCCCTTATTAGCCCTATCAATTTTTAACTAAAAATTGTAGGAGAAACATAAAAACAAGAAGAAAAGTGGTAGATTGGGTAGTTTCAATTGGTTGTACAACTTCCATATAAGTATATAACATGTGGTAGGATCCTAAAATGACCCTTTAACTTCATTAAACTCATTTCAATTCTTTATCATCTTTAGAAGTCCCAAAAATGTCTCAAAATTGTTTCTCTTCTCCATCGCTCCATTAGGCATACAGAAATGACCAACTAATTTTGGTCTAGTATGGATAGCAAAGCATGAGTCAAGTCAAATGATCTTGTGGGATGTTATTAAAATTGGTCTACTTCATATTCATGGTAGGATTTCAAGGTTTGGTATAGAAAGATTTATGAACCATTATTAAGAATTTGATTGTTCCTTTCTACATGTTTATCCCCATACCATGTAGGTTTTGCTTCTATTTTCATAGGTCTATATGATCCAATTGGTGAAAGTGTTTCTAAAATATGTATACACCCTTATATCATGATTTTTAGTTATTTTTCATGTGTATATGTGGGTTGAAAGGAACTAATACCCCATTCTTCTAGCAGAAGCTCTATGACTAACTTGTAGTTAGTGTTTCATTAATTACAAAAGGTTTCTATTACTATAGTGGTTTAAAGCAAAGGTGAAATGTTTTATTCCATGTTTATCATGAAATTTTATCATCCCCTCCTTTAAATTCTTAGTCTCAAAGGTCAATACCTAGGGAGTCATAGTCATAAATAGAACACTATCAAACCTTTCTACAAGTGTTCACCTACAAGCAGGTCAAAGGACCCCTACATAGTCATGATGATGTAATGAAGGGATGGAAAATGGCGAGAGATTGCCTAAGGTTTAGACAAATATTTTAAATAATTTAGATATTTTGAGATTGGTTGAAGAAACCAATTCTCTAATACATGTAGTATGCCTTGTATAATGTTGATAAACACCTATAGGAGGTTCATACAGAGGTTTGTGAGATTATAATACTAGTGTTGGAACTGGTTTAAGAGACTCATAAGTTTATAAGCATGGAGAGTATCACAACATCATGGTGGTAACCTAGGATTTTTTCTAATCTTCCATGAACATTTTCTATAGCATATTCTTCTGAATCCTATGACCTACATATACACCTAAAGGTGTCCTAATAGAGGGATGAACAATTGAAATGAGGTGTCTAAAGTTTATTGGAATCTTCATTAAGGTATTGAAATATGAAAAGCATCATAATAAACATGAAGTATCCATGAGGTAAAAAATATACCTATGTTAGGCCACCACAAGTTGAGAGGATGACTTAAGGGATTCATTGCCTTAAAAACTCCAAAATAGGGACCCTGCAGATATTTTGATCCTTTCACTATAGATTATTTTAAAGTATAAATTGGTCTTCATATTTCTATTATGGATACTTATCATAGGGACAATGCTTGATCAAGGAAGTTTGTTTATTTGACCACATAATCAGAGTATATAAGGACCTCTATCTTATGCACTCCTCCACTATAGAATGTTAGTATTCTCTATAGTTTTTGAACTTGAAATGAACCTATGATGAAATAAGTGTATGAAAGTTGTATAACTCATGACAATATGGCCTAATTTATTTTGAGATATACTATATGAATCCAAGGTAGATAAAATCATGAGTATTCAAATTAAGGGGCATATCACCACCTATAGGTCCCCTTTTGGTGATAAAATTATAACTACAACTTGATTGTAGTATGACTTCACACTAGGACATAGTAGTCTAGATGATGGCCTAACAAATATATGATGTAAATAATCCTTATTGAATATAAAGGGACCTTTATGGATTTTAATATGTATTAAATCATGATATTCAAGGTCTAATAAGAAGGATTCACTTATAGGCATGCCATTTTTTAAGTAGATAGCACAGTCACAGTTGACTGCAAACTAGCCTAGTCAAGAAAAGGTGAAGTCACTTTGAGTTGGAAAGGAAGAATGAATGTTAAGAATAATTATAAATTACTCACAAATTATATTGACCATTTTATGAATTATTAATAAAAGGAAATAGGGAAAGAGTTAGTTTTTAAGTACATCTACAACCATACTTATAAATCTTTCATAGTCAGTGTTATACAAAGTCTATTTTGAGATTCCTTAAGAGTTTTAAGGCCTATGAGTACAATATAACCCTAAAAATTGTTTTATAAGGTCATTATAACTCCATTGATACTCCCACACTTTTAGTTTTCCTAAGAAGATAGGAGAGATGCCCTCTTTTTTGTCTCATATAGAGATCACTCTCAGAAAGTGAAAATTTGCAGGTTGAGTAACTAATGGGCAAGAAGATGAGTTGGGGATTGTTTAAACATTAAAATGGAGTTTATGGAGTTGATTCAAAAATGAAAAAACATAGTGTACTCACCACATTTAGAACAAAATACTCAAAGGTGGTGGTGAGTAGTTATATGCAGACTAAGCCTACTAGGCCTTCATTAGGCCTAAATCCCTCAAGTGGGCCTAATATAACATATAACACTAGATGAACCTTATAGATAATTGGAAAAATTTCATGGGGATATATTAAGTTTGTTATAACTATTAATTTATAGAGACTCACCATAGTTTGGCTAAACATGATCTTTTTCACCTCAAGCTTGCACAAAATACAGGGAAGAGTTTGAGAAGCTAAGTTTGAAGGCTCATTTATGTATGGATACTTAGAATTTAGGTATGAAGAGATATTATATGTTGAAGAGTGTCCTAAACAAGATCTTAGTGAGATTTATTTGAGGTTTGAATGTCACACTTTTATGAACTATCCTTAAGAGGATAAACCACCCAAAACCCTCCAAAACCTTTGTTCATGACCCGATGGGAAAGATGAATAATTAAATACATTAAAGAGGGATATTTGGGTCAGTAAAGTGATTAGGACTTGAATATGAATTCCCCAAGCTCCTTCCCATTAAGTTGGATTTTACCCTATTTGTACATATAGGGTACAAAATTGGTTTTCTTGATAGTTTTTGATCTTTTACAAGTATAAAGGAGTCTCCAAGGATGAATATAAATTTGGGAGATATAATGAGACCTAATATAACTCTTTATACTCATTTATTACTTTATAAAATCATAAAAGTACCTCTGCTAGCTCCTTCCCTTTAGGTATTCTAGAATGACAAAGTGAATAAAGAGTGATCACCAAGTGAGAAGGTGATAACTCTAATTGGGAGGCATTTTATGATCTATTTGATGGTTATAAGGAAATGAGGACTCTTTTAAAGTGTCATACCACCCCATATATGGTTTGGATTGGAAAATTGAAGACCACCTAGGTGCCAAGTGTGAAGGATGAGTGAAAGAAGGGTGATTATGACTGCAAATTATGAGAACACTTGTCCAAAATAATATTGATGATTAGGGACATATCCAATGAATGTTAGAACATATTTATAACCCCCCACATTCATATTGAAATTATGTCATTTAATCCTAGTCTATTGTGGAGATCTCAAGAGAAGCTAATGATGAGAGTAGTTTCAAGAAGCCATCTGAGAGACCTTTATGCCATATTTAAGGAGTTTCATGCCTTTAAGGGAAATTTTTACAAAGAGACCTTGCATGGTATATTTCATACTTCATTATTCTATAGATGTAATTCTCTCTCTTAGCTTGACACCTATTTTTATGACACTTGAGATTCATTCTTCTCTCTCCTCTCTCACATTCTATAAGTTTTAGCCATTTTGGCTCTTGTAAAATAATTTCACACCATGTATGGAAAAGCCCTATTAGTTTGATGTTATACTTTCCTTTTAATAATAAATGAAATATTTCTTATATTCATAAATTTTTTGTCTAAGTGTGTGAAGTGATGAATGGTGAGGTCTAATGATAAGCTTATATTCTTGCTTCTCCTTATCATTTCATGTTTAGTGCAAGAAGTTCTCATTATAATAGGTCATATGAAGTTAAGCTAGTGTGTTTGTATCCCTTCAAGTGTGAAAGTGTTCTTAGATTTTTTAACTAACCTTTGGTCCACTTACCTTGATTTGTCTCATGCTTATCACCTCCATATTGAAATACTAATGTTAGAACATTTTAGGAATTTGAAGATAGTGTTGTAGGTCTTGTTTCTTAGTGAAAGAAGTATGATGATCTTGCAGAGATACTTATGGTGTATCACCCCCTATATTATCTTTATTTCATGCATATTTCTTCCCCCTTTTCCTACAACTAATCAGTTAGTTTAGGTGATAAGCACTTCAAGATCAATTTATGGAGTTAGCCCTTAAACCTAGAGATATACCTATATTATAGGAAACCCAAAATCTTAGAGGTATTCTAATGTTGCCGAAATCTTAGACTAGGCTTGAAAAACCTCCTCTAGGGTGAAATATTTGGTGAATTTTTTTATATCATGCCCGATGGGTCTAAGGTCCAAGAGAGTGGAAATATTTTTAGTTTGTCTTTCTTCTAATTAGCTTTTGAAAGAAAGAAAAATAGCACCAATGGTGACTCCAAATGAAATATTATAGTTATAAGAATCTAAGGTATCTCTTGTTATATGTTTTGATCAGTTATTGTGTTTCATTTTACCCATGAGGTTGATATGAATATATTTGATTAAAATCCCCACTATGCATCTCCATATCAGCCTTGCTATGAACCATGTTATACCCATCAATAGCCCTATCAAAGTTTATATTAGTCCAATGAGCCATGGCAGCCCTATGGTCATCCATTTCCTCTTCCATATGGACATCATGTTGTTAGACAACCTTATGAGGAAAGCTATCAATAAACCTATCAATAAGTGCCTTTATATCAATCCCATTATGACCCCCACCAACCATACCATGATATTTATTAAGCTCAAGAGGATTATTATCGATCTTATCATGAAGGATCAAATAATCCCATTTATTCTACAATAATATAATATAGGATAAAATATAAACTCCTAGTATTACAAATGGAAGCTCATCATAATCCCCATTATCACATTCTTCCTCTTCTATCAACCCCATTTCATATCAAATCTTTATTGGCACCCATAAAAAATCTACTATATAATGAGAAATGGATGGTAACATGGGATGATTTTTTTAATGTGCTCCCTAACAATCTAATGGAATGGTTAAGAGGTGTTTCCCAAGGGTGTATGTAAGTTTTGGAGATGGTTGAAGAGGAAACTCAATGGGATATAAAAGTGCAGTTGTACTTGTCAAATAAATGTTCCTAATGATTAATAAATAGGATATAGATGTGGGAAGAGAAAGATCTTAAAAGCGATCATGTAGCTATTGAAGGGCCTCAAGGAGGATATGACCTAAGAATAATCCTTGTGGGAGGAAGTGTCTTTCTTATTAACCAACCAAACTTATCATTTCCCTATGAGCTCACTTAAGAAGTCCTTTTTCCAAAATCCATTCACATGTCCTCCACCACACCTCATACTCCATCCCTAGCCCATGAGCCTATCCATGACCCTCCCACCTCATCCCTTCTTGAAGGAGAGCTTATTTTTAGGGAAGAAAGTGAAGAGGAGAAAGCTCAGTCCATATCTAATAAAGAGGATTCCATGAGTAACTATGAAGAGGAAATCACCATAGGGACTCCCTTTGGTGAACACAAGTGTAACTCCATCTTCTTGAGTGAGAATAAATATATTGAAGGTCATGTTGTAGCTTCTCATGAAGAGTTTGGACAAAACATGAAGGGAGAGGTGTTTGAGAAAGTTTCCATGTTTGATAATGAGGTTGTTGATGATCCTAACAAACATGAATTTGAGTGTGTTATTAAGCATAAATAATAAGGTCTTGTTAATAATAAATAACAAGATAAAGTAACTCCTCAAGAAACTGTAGTTATGAAGGAAATTAGTGAATCTAATATCAAAGAGGTTGTAGTCCTAGAAGAGTCTCATCAATCCAAAATAGAAAAAAATTTCCTTGAAGAGCACTCAAAACCTCAACCTAATATTTAACCCTTTGAAAATGTATGGGAACATAAGGAATACCATATTGATGACCTCATACATTAAGAAGATAAAGTTAAAGAGGTGGTGTTTTTCAAAGACAAGGAGAATAAGGATTATTGGTAGTAGAAAATGAAAATTTTCCAAGAGCTTGATTAAATTTTCCAAGTTGAGGGTAATGAACATAGGAGAATAGGACAAGATTTTTCTATGGAATACAATAATCAAGATTTTGTGGACTATGTAGAGATCCTTGATGATCTTTAAGAACTTTTAGTTGAAAAGAAGCCTGACCTTATTGAAAGCACCATGGAAGTCAATATAATATGCCTTGTTGAACCACCATTTAAGGTTATAGTTGATGAGTATTATTAGAAGGTTGAGTATATTGAAATGCAAGAGGAGTTCACCTCTATAAGTGATCTACTTATAGTTTCCTTGATTCCATCAAACATCATGCCAATGAGATTAGAAAACATCATGAAGGAGATGGAGATACAAGTGTTCATTCCTAAGAAATAACATGCCTAATTAACTCTTTCATTTCATGAATAAAGATAGTTTCAAGCTTCCCCTTTGACCTAGGAGGAAGAGTTTCTTTTAGGTTAGTTTATGTTTGAGTTTGTTTGGGTTGTGTGTGTGTTCCATAAGTGTTCATGAAGCACAAGTGCATGGTGTTATTTTGTGTCTTGTTATTGTTTTTTCTTGTGTTTTGTTCTATTTTCAAAGGTAGTTTTAGTATCGTATCTATACATAGGTGACTCTATATCCCAATGGATAGGAGAAGGCTACTAGTCTTAGCATATCTAGCTTGGAAACCTTAGGAAATCACCAATAATGTTGACTATTTTGACCATAATTAAACCTCATATAGTATAAAAATTGTATAAGGGATTATTAGGGTCTTATAAGGTGTGTCATAGTCCTATATAGGGGTTATTTAATATGTCATTACCTTGATTATATCCATTTTAGCCCCTTATATCATTTCTAGTCACTTCGGGTCATATTTGGGCTATTAATAAGGTTTGTATAGTTTACATTAGTTGAAAAATGTTCTAAATTTTTCCTCTTCATCATTCATTCTATTCCCTTATTATACCTATCAATTTATAATTGAAAATTATAGAAGTAACATCAGACCAAGAAGAAAAGTGGTGGTTTAGGCAGTTTTAGTTGGTTGTATAGCTTCTACAGAAGTATGGCATGTGTGGAAGGCTCATATAATGACCCTTTAACTTAAATAAACTAATTTAAATTATTTATAAACTTTGGAATTACCAAAAATGGCTCAAAACCATTTATCTTCTCCAATGTTCCACTAGTCATGCATAAATGACCAACTGGTTTTGGTCTAGTATGAATAACAAAGGATGAGTCAAGTCAAATTACCTTATGGGATTTTATTACACTTTTAATCATTCATATTAATGGTAGGATTACAAGGTTTGGTGTAGCAATATTTATGAACCATTATTTATAAGTTGACTCCTCCTTTTTGTATGTTTATCCCCATACCCTGTAGGTTTTGCTTTTGTTTGCACAAGTCCATACAAGCCAATTGGTGAAAGTGTTTATATAAGATGTATAAACCATTATATCATGATTTATAGTCACTATAAATGTGTAGAGGTGGGTTTAAAGGCACCAATACTCCATTCTTCTATTGGAAGCTCTATGACAAACTTGTAGTCAATGTTTCATCAATTGCAGAAGGTCTCTATTACTATAGTGGTTTCAAGCAAAGGTGAAATTTTGTATTCCATGATTATCATGACATTTTATACTCCCCTCCTTGAAAAACTCAATACTAAAGGCCAATACCAAGGGAATCATAGTCATATATGAAACATTGTTAGACCTTTATACAAGTGTTCACCTACAGGGAGGTCAAAGGACCCCTACACAGTCATGATGATGTGATGACAAAGTGGTGAGAGATTCTGTAAGGTTTAGAAATACAATTTAAATAATTTATATTAATTTAGATTGGTTGAAGAAACCAATTCTCTAATACATGTAGTTTGCCTTGTATAATGCTAATAAACACCTATATGAGGTTTATATAAAAGTCTATGAGGTTATAATACTAGTGTTAGAATTGGTTTAAGAGACTCATTAATTTTAAAAGCATGGAGAGTATCACAACATCATGGTGGAAACCTAGGATTGGTTTTACTCTACCATGCACATTGTCAATATCATATTCTTCACAATCTTATGACTTGCATATACACCTATAGGTGTCCTAACAAAGGGGTGGATAATTGATATGAGGTGTCTAAAGTTTTTTATCATCTTCATTAAGGTCTTAAAATATATAAAGAATAATATTAACCATGGAGGATACATGAGGTAACAAATATACCTATGATATCCCACCACAAGTTGAGAGGGTGACTTAAGGGATTCATTACCTTAAAAACTCTGAAATAGGGACCCTAAATTACTTTTGATCCTTTCATGATAGATTATCTTAGAGTGTAAATTGGTCTACATGTTTCCATGATGGAAACCTATCATAGGGACAATTATTGAGAAAGGAATTTTATTTATTTGACCATGTAAGCAGAGTATAGAAGGTCCTCCATCTTATGAACTTCTCTACTATAGAATGTCAATATTATCTATATTAATTTGGACTTAAAATGACCCTATGATGTACCATTTCATGAATTGTCAATTTCAGATGACATCCCTAGGCTCCTTCCCATCAAGTTGGATTCTACCCTATTTCTACGGATAGGGTATAAAATTAGTTTTATTGATAGTTTTTGATGTTTTTTAGGTACAAAGGAGTCTCTAAGGATGAATAGAAATTTGGTATATATAATGAGACATAATATAACTCCTCATTCTCATTTATTGATTCAAAAAAGCATGAAATTACCTCTGTTAGCTCCTTCACTTTAGGCAGTCTAAAATGACATAGTAAATGAAGAATGATCACTAAGTGAGAAGGTGATAACTCCAATTGGGAGGAATTTAAAGTTATAATTGATGGATATAAAGATATGAGGACTCTTTATAAGTGTCATACCACCCCCTATATGGATTGGATTGGAAAAATAAAGACCACCTTGGTGCCAAGTGTGAAGGATGAGTGAAAGAAGGGTGATTATGATTGCAAATAGTGAGAACACTTATCTAGAATAAGATTGATGATCAAGGACATATTCAATGCGTGTTGAAACCTATTTATAACTCCACCCATTAATATTTAAATTATTTAATTTGTTCTAAGTCTATTGTGGAGCACTCAAGAAAAGCCAATGATGAGGGCATTCTCAAGAAGCCAACTGAGAAACCTCTACGCTAGATTTAAGGAGTTTCATTCCTTTCAAGGACATTTTTCCAAAGAGACATTGCATGGTTTTTTTCATACTTCATCCCTCTATATATGTAACTCTCTCTCTCTTAGCTTGATACCTATTCTTATGACTCTTGAGCTTCATTCTTCTCTCTCCTCTCTCACATTCTATAAGTACTATCCATTTTAGCTATTGTAGACTAATTCCACACCATGTATGGTGAAGCCTTAATGGTTTGATGTTTTACTTTGAATTTGAATAATACATTAAATATTGATTTGAGTTCACAAAAATTTTGTCTAAGTGTGTGAAGTGATGAATGGTGAGGTCTAGTGATAAGCTTACATCCTTGTTTCTCTTTATCCTTTCAAGTTTAGTGCAATAAGTTCCCATTCTAACAAGTCATATGGAGTGTAGATAATGATTTTGGCCCCATTAAAGTTTGAAAGTGTCCTTAGAGTCTAAAACTAACCTTTATTTTACTTACTTTGAGTTGTCTCATGCATATCACCTCCATATTGAAATACTAATGTTAGAACATCTTACGCCTTTGAATCTAGTGTTATATGTCTTGTTTCTTAGTGAAATAAGTATGATGATATTGTGGAGATCCTTATGGTGTATCACCCCCATAGAGTATATTTATTTCATGCATATTTATACCCTCTTTTCCCACAAATAATTAATTAGTTTAGGTGACAATCACTTCAAGGTCAATTCAGGGAGTTAGCCCTTAAACCTAGAGGTCTACCTCTTCTATAGGTAACCCACAGGCCTAGACGTATTTCAATGTTGCCCAAATATTAGAGTAGTCTTGAAAAACCTCTTATAGGGTGAAAGATTTAGTGACAACACATTTTTACACTTTCCTTTTTATCAAGGTGTATGACTTAATTTATAAAATTCTTTGTTGTAGAAAAGCAAGCACAAAGTTGTCTTAGTTAGTTCTTGGCTTATTATAACCCAAAATAAACATGGGATATTCCCTTTTTGATCAATATTTAAACACTCAACTATGTCAACATCAATCCACATAAGGAACAAGCCTTATGCACTCACCCAAAGCATAATTGAGAAGGAATTATGGCCCATGTTGGGCTAGTTATGTCATGGTGTAACTATAAATTATGGGACTTGATCAATTCTAGGAAGGATTTAAGTAGATCCATAGGCATAAGCCTTTCATGAACTGCATCTAGTGACCTATAGGTGTAAGCCATTTGGTGGATTAATCCTATATTCATGTGGGTTTAAGCCTTTTTTAAATTAATCCTATCATCATATCAGTGCTTGAAGGGTCATAGGGTTGATTTCACTTTAATTACTCATACGAGGCTCATTCTTCTAACATGGGTAGGAACACTTGGCATAGGATCTATATACTTAGTTTTTATATAGGTTATCATTGACATGATATTTTATCATAGGGACTCAATTAATGATGTAAATTAGAATTATGTATAACCATTACTCAACATAACTAAAATGAAATTAAAACATTACAATTATTTTGCATTTCACTAGTCATACAAAGACGTATAAACTAGATACCATGTTTTAATGTAACCATTTTTATCCTTGATCAAAGCTCAAATAAAATAGAGTTCATAATATTTATAATAGAGTAAATTATTTTCTCAAGACACTTAAATACCTAGAGGCTCACAGATGAGATTCGGTGATTACAAATGGAGCCTTCATGGCATTCATTCTAAGCCTAAGTCTAATGTCTACCGAATACATGCATAAAAATAAAGTTCTAATTTTATAGAGATTTGTTGCACTATTTTCACCCCTTGTATCAACTGGTTTGAGCTCCTTTTATATCTCTTTAGGAGCATCTCTAGCAAGGTGGAATGTGCACATCAATTGTTGAGATGGAGACTTGGTGATCATTCCTACCATTTCCATCACCTTGAGAACATCGTACTATATCTACTATGTATCATAAATCTTAGAAGATTCCCTAAATATCTAGGAACCAATTAACTACCTACTAACTAGTATAAGGTATGCACTGCAACCTTCAACTAGCACCAAAATTTAATTATTAAGTAAAATTATTTCCTTACACTGATGTGAATGTCAAACTAGTGTAAATCTTATACTTACTAAAATAAGGGGCCCAACATTACCCCATATAAAAAATTTAGTCCATCTTAGGACTAGGTTGTCAATGCTTTGGTGGCACATAACTTAGGAACACTCTCCTTAAGCTTAGCACTAAAATCTTCAAAGCCCTTAATGGCTAGCTTGATTTATTTAGTAGTGCTATTTATTTTAGTGTATGTCACACTAAATTCAAGCACATCAGTCTTATCCATATCATTTTATAAGGCCTTTAAATTTTTATTTTCTTTTTCTGCACTCCCATCTAGGATTGTTCCTTGCTCACATGCCTTAGTTTTTAGAGTGTGCAAGAGTGATTCTAAGTTTTATTATTGTTATTTTATTTGATTATTGAGTGCATTCAATCTCCCCATGATCTACGTTCACTCTATTCTACTTATCAAGTATACCTAATCCATCAACTTCTCATTTTCCTCCTTTGCCTACATTGGGCACACGTCTATGATTGATGCTTGTTTGGAGAAGATCAAGAATATGGAATTGGTTGCATCTATGCCCTCTTATTATTTTGTAAATAGGTCTTCTACCTCTTTGAGCTTATTAGCTAGTTCTTTCTGTAGCATGACACAAAGATCTTCTTCTTATGTCAGATTGGGTTTTAACCTTGAGAACATATAATCCACTAACACACAAATTTTATCAACCTTTTATAGGTTCAAAGTATTGATTCCAATAAGAATGGACGGTTCATTCATCTATATGCACTCATAGAGCTACCATAGCTTGAATTTACTAGATTGTACTTCTTCTTGGGCTTCTTTATGGAGCTACTTCCATTTTCTTTCCCTACCATCATTGATTATATTTTGATGTGAAAATTTAGTGGCCATTATAATCAACACATTCCTAGATTATACTGGGTTCATAGAATGAGGGTTTATAAGGAGGGAGTCCTTCCCCTCCTTAGGATCTTCTAGGTTAGAATAAGCCACTCTAGGAACCTCAAAATGAGGCTCATCCATATAATAATTGAATTAAAATTCAAGTTATTTATGCATCTTAGTTATGGAATCTTGGGGGACATAATGTCATACATGTAAAAGTCTTTATCCCCCATCACTTCTACACTTTTTCCATTATGTTCATCTCTATGTCATCCTTCTCTAAAATAACCATTTGTGTTTGTTCTTCCTCTTCTTCATTAGTGCCACATCTCTCTTTAGCACTCTCCTTGGAGGACTCACATATTTTTTCCTTAGGGGTTTCTTCCTCATACTTTTCCCCTTTATCCACTTCTTCCTCTTGGGGTTTCTCAATGTTCACCTCTAGGGTAATTCCTTCAATGTCAACATCACCTTTTTATTTTTGGGGTTCCTCCACTATCTTCATTTATTTTTCTAAGGTGCTAGTATCACCTTATGTTTATTTAGGCACCCCTTCACTAATTGGGCACACCTCTTGTGTAGCTTCTTCTACTTTCTTGGTGGGTGAGTTTGGTGCTTTTTAGACTACTTCAACTACTAGACCTGCATTTATGGTAACCTTCTTGGAATTTTTTTCTACCTTCACCACTTCCTTTTCTTGGGCCAATCTATGCTTCTCCTCAAGTGCTAACACCTTCTTAATTTCCTCCTAATTCAATCCCATTTTCTTCCATGCCATTATTTTTTCCTCTTCTATTTGTGGGGGTAGTGTGGAGGCATCTTTACTAGATGAGGAGCTTTTCAGATCCTTTTCAACTTTAAGCATGATGGTTGTGCCATTTTTAAGGGCCTCTTAAACATCCTTGGTGCTTAGATTTTATTCCTCTTCTTTTATTTGTAGGATGTATGTCCCTACTCATTCTTCTTCAATCTCCTCCATTTTGGGTGTGAGGGTCACCTTTTTATCCATCTTCACTAGATTTATAGTCAAGAATGCAATTGGTCCCTTAGTATATTTCTTGTGCTTCTTACTGGAGGAAACACTCTCTAGTGTGAAGGTCATGTGATTATTAGGGGATGGGGGTGTAATTTGTTTTTCTAAGGAAATATTAAATTTTATGCACTTTGTTATCTTCTCAAGTTTATCTTCCCTTTTCTTTTGTAGATTCTTCTCTTATGTCTTTAACACTATCTTCCCTTCATCACCAATCACGAGGAGGTGATCATCATCTTTTTTAGGATCAACATCCTTCTTACATGAATTAATTTCATAATAGAGGTTAAAGATGTGATTGTTTATTATTTATATTTGGAGGGGATGGAAGTTCATCCTGTCAGAGTCATCATCCTTGTATTTAGTGGCCTTGGATTTAGGGTACACATATTGGTACCTCAACTTGACCCTATCTTGATCCATGATCATTTGGGATCTCTAGCTATTATGCATTGTGAATCCTCCTTAACACCACCATGAAATATTTGGTGGAAAATAAATAAGGCAACTTGAGCCATCTAGATAACTTCCCATTTATGAGTGTTAGGTGCACTACACAAAAATGTTACATTATAGAAAAAGTCATAGTTCTTACTAGATGTTAGGGGAGCTGTTGAGGGATGTACCATTTAATCCCAAAGGCCACAGTATACCTATTGTACCAACCTTATACCTTTGTCTTGTACTTTTATGAGAATCTAGGTGGGAAAATAAAGTCTTGATACTTCATCATAGGGGACTCACTGTGGGGTGTTCACACCTAAAAGTTGCCATCATCTCTATTTGGCACAATGATCTCCTCTATCATTATCAATATCAGTAGATACCCCCATCTGAAGGTTTTGTGCACTTTGTGGCACTCCAGTGCATTCTTAATAATATCTTCAGTAATGAATTTGTAGATGTTAAACTTCCCCCCTTGTGTCATGCAGTGAGAAATACACAAGTAAGTCTTGATAATGTCAAAGAATCAATCACTAGGGCATAGTTTGGAGCTAACTAGGCATGCCATGGCCCTCATGTTAGGGTCATGTATATCCTTGATAGGGAATGCAAACCCTGACTTGTAGTATCCCAAGAGCTTCATGACCCTCTCCACCTCCACATCATCCTTCATCATTTGGAGGATGTTTACCCCTACACCTGGGAGTCATGTGATCCTACTGATGAGGCATGCTAAGATCCTCATGCATTATCCTACAAAATAGAAACAGTCACCATGGATGTGTGAGAAGAAGAATTGTACCAATTCTTCTAGTTTTCCAAATCTTAACAACTCAAATAATTGGGTCATGCCTATTATTGGTAGTTTTTCTTGGATGAAGACATTAAAGAGTGTCACTTGCCTTCATCTTCTTCCTTATGTTGACCTTCTAGTCTTGGTTAGACTCCTTTGCATTTCTCCCCATTCGATGGTTGTAATCCTTTAATTTACACATGTGTGCAAAGGATACCCATTTATCCCCCACTATGACCTCTAGGGGGAACTACAACTCTCTATAATAAAGCTTGACACTTGTTTATGGGTCTATTACCATAATACCAACACTTTCTACTAGTTGTGCCTCTCATTTAATAGTGGATGCTTCTTTTACCATCTGCACCTTCTTTACATCCTTATACATTTGTGACAGAACTATACTTAATATTTTCATACCCATTCTAAATTATTTTTTATTAAAGAATGATTGGTTGATCTCTTTGAAGCCCTTAATTTTGCTTTATGATCCTTCACAATCACTAAAACTATGGTTGTGTCTTTGGCTCTTGAGCTTCCTACATCATTAATGGTGGCCTTAACATTCTACAAAAATTTTACTACCCTTTTCTCTCACAATTTATCCCCACTTACCTCCTTTCAAATTCAAATTGGAACACAATATTATCATGGTTTAGCCATTCCTTCTTGGGGGTCTGTGGATGCTCTAGTTCTTATTGTGGTAGTATTTTTCTAGTTTGAGTGGCTTTGGATTTGGTGCAGCTCTGTGTTTTGGTTTGAATATTCATAAAGGTTTACAACCTTTCAAATTTTTCCATTCACCCCTTTATACCTTATTTTTATCTTCCTCATTAACTAATGGTGATTAATGGTATGACAGTGTGTGGATTTCTTAAAATATGTTAAACCTACAAAATCTATAAAAATTCACCACCAAATTCTCATTTATTATGTATCTTTGTGCCTTTACCATCATATCATTAATTTTTATAATGGTTTGCTTGATGAAGTCATAGGTGATTCAGATGGTCATTTCATGGTAACCGTTGGGTGGGTGCCATCTAATTTGATGATCTTTTTCTTGCACTTTATTCACCTTAGTGTGACTTTCACCCTTTTTATAGAAACCTAGGTTTAGTGCTTCAAATCTAGGTTGACTCTAGGGCATATTAAAATTCCCATACCTACATCCAATTACCCTTTAGGGTATTTTATGATTCCCACTCTTATTCTACCTATCATGCTACCAAACTAATTCAACTTCAAGAAACCTTTCAAGACACAAGTTTGTCTCTCATATGCTCATCCTTGATATATATGTTAATGTAGATTACTTCCCTTATTTTCATGCTTTCTATATGCTATCTATCTAACACTTTTTGCATCTTACTTACATGGGTCTCACCTTCTACAGTAGTTCTCTCTTTTCACAAACCTTAGTCATTTTTTAGTTTCCATTTTTCTCATGAGATGCATTATAAAATCATGGATAGGACCCTATCTTCATCATGATTTACTACAGTCTCTTTATTTTCATACTTTTGTTTTTACACACTTTTTGTCACCGATTGGATTTCTCTTTTGTGATTTTAAGTGTAAGACCATGGATAGGACCTAGCCTTCCTCACAAATACCATCTTTTTCTTATCCCATTTTTAAAATTCTTTATGCACCCCTTTGGGTTTCTCTTTTATAAGTTGCAATGTAATACCATGGATAGGACTTGGCCTTCCTCATAAAATCACCATCTTGTCATTAATTTTTCTAGAATGTGTTTTACAATGGTTAGGAATTTTTTATGCTTGTTCTCCACTTTAGCTTTTGATTCTTTTGATAGATGAAATTTTCATAACAATCTATGATAGCATGTTTTAATACATTTTCCTCATTCTTATGATAAGGAATCATAATTTAATGTCATTGTATCATTCTTTTTTCACCCCTTATCACATTTTTTATGATTTAAAGTAATTCAAATTATTCCATGTGTCATTCATCTTGATTTCCTTTTCTTTCACTCTACACTAGATAAAATAAGGTGAAAGTCAAGATAACACTTTTATTTCACCTAAATTTATGAGACTCTTAAACACCATGCTCTCTAAGTTTTTCTCTCTTAACAACCAAGTCCTAAGTATTCAAATAAAATTCATCTTTAGCATACATGTTTAGTTTTCCAAATCCATATAGAGGAGGAATAGAAAAATCCATCAATAAAGTTAAAATCCAAATCATTTGAAATAAAAGGCAATGATATATAAAAGGAAACACATAAATCTCAAAAATTCAATATCACACCAAAAATACATGATTACAAGCACATCTATCTCTAATCATAGATCAAACTCCACAATTGACCTCACAATAGAACTAAGGTCCATTAGGGTAAAATAGGCCAATATATTGTAATAAGATAATTCATAAAACTCTATGGTTCTACCTAATTTATCATGCAAGTACCCAATCTTCGTAATATAGTAATGGCTCTGTAAGGGGTCCTGAAGTATGGGGAACATGTTGTGGGAAGGTAAGTCCATTTTAATTTTCATGAGTATATCCTTCATGGGATTCTCTATATACTTAATTTGTTGACCTAAGACTTGTTTGGCTAAGAGAAGTTCTTCAAAGTCCTTAATATCAATAGTCGTCTTATTTTAATAAAACTAATTTGAGTGTCTTGACTTTGATAAAGATTTCCTCTACCTTGGTTTTTATTTCATTCTCCCCTCCACCCATTTCATTTCCCCCCTTGATAGGCATGTGTGATTCTAAATCTATTTTCCCTTTTCTATACTTCCTTCTTATTCACATATTAAAAACATGCTAGCACTACTTTGTTTCATTTTTATCTATCCTTAGAGCAAAACAACATACTTGAGTGACTAGGATTACTTTGCTTAAACCATGGCTCTACATTTCTAGATGTGTTTTATTTTATTTTACCATTTGTAATTATTATACCACCCTTTTTGTAGACACTTGAGTTCATTTCTAATTTCATATACCTTTTTCCATTATTGAGTGAGGTTGTCTTGTTACTTATCACTCATCAATATTGTTTTCCTTTTTATGGACATTTTTCCATTGATGATTGAGTAAGGATTGTTACTGCTCACTCATCAATGTTGTTTTACTATTTTTGTTTACCCATCTTTGTTTAAGTAAGGATTATTGCTGATTTTACAATGATGTTTGATTACCATTATTTTAAAAATGTATCTTTGGTTTGAATTGGCGAGTTTGCCTTTTTTTACTTAAGGTTTACTTGTTTGGGTTTTTTGGTCTTTAGTAGCCTTGGATTTTTGGTTACCTAATTTACTCTAAATTTTAAATTGGTCATTTAGTCTAACATAAAAAATTTCACCCAACTTGTCAAATTTCTAAGTACATCTCATCCACATAGCACCAATTATCTTGGCTTTCCTATGTTTGTTTGTTTTTTCTCTTTAGTTTTGTATTCTTGGTTTTTTTGAAAGCAGATGTTGTACCCTCCATAATAAAAAAATAAAAACACAACAAAAAACCATCCAGAGATAAAGGTAAGTCATGGTATGCATCACATTTACTTTTCAATTATTTTCCTTTCCATCATTTATTTTGAGTTATTTTTGTTTTAAAATACTACAAATTTTTTTTAGCCTTAATGTTGTGTGTTACTATGTTCTTTATTGAAGTACCATCCCTTATTGCACATGAGTGACATGTGATGAGATTAAATTAGGGCATATGTATACACATAATATTTTCAATTTTTATCAAATATCAATGCTTTCTATCTTGCAAGAACCCATTGAGTCTCAATCTCTCTAAGTGCACACCTTAAGGGGTGCATCAAGAAAGGGGTGGGAAAATCATTGGTGCTTTATAAGATTTTTATCCCTTATTGCCACTTATTACCAATCCAACCATCTCCTAAAACATTACCCTAAGCTATTACTCCTCTTTTTCACACTCCTCAAGTCATTTCCCATCTTTCATACCCCTTTGCCTCATCTAAAACCCCTTTTGATAGTTTATATTACTAGGTCATCTGTGTTGACCCTTTACTCTTATGGGTGAAATTACTCTAGGGTCTTGGTTGACTTAGCCCATGACCTAGTGAATTTTTGTCCATAATAGTACTAGGTTGACTAGGTCGACCATGTCAGCTAAAACTTTCAAAAGGGCTTAGCCTTAAATTTGCCTATATATACAAGATCATTTCATCATTATTTATGATAATGATAAATATTTATTATTTGCTTATGCTTCTTTACAATTTGATCTTTCACCATTCTACTTAAGGAGTCTTAGCTTAGGGTTTCTACTTGGATAATCTAGTCTTGTGGAGAAGTCTTGGATGCTTTTGCCTTTCTTAGTGATCCTTATAAACCATAAAAAATTCTTGCAAAGCCCCTTTGGCTAAGGGAGAGATTGAATCATGACAAGTTTATCTTTCAGGTAAGTATTTTCTAACTTTGAACCTCTCTTTAGTAGATAAAAGTAGCATAAGTAATGGCTTTTGAATAATATTACTCTTATTCTCCATGTATTAGGGTCTTAATCATACATAGATTAATTGAGATTATCTTATGCATATTTATTTCCATTTGTTTACTAACCCTCATATTGTGCCACAAGCTTCAGTGAGCACTACATTATATTTCTTTATTTTACTTATTATTAGTATAATGAATATGAAAACATAGGGCTTAGTTAGGGTCATTACATTATTGTGTCTGACTAGAGGCTTTAGAACCCTCCCTAGTATTGTTGTTGTGATAGGAGATCCCTTAATTGGGTCTAGTAGATCCACATATTGGTCATGTTTATGATTATCTAATGTATTCCCAATTAGAAGTGTAAGTAAGATCTATCTTATCTGAGTTAGGATTGATTTATAGACATGATATATTTTTTATTATATACATTATATATTGGCAAAGCACCCGACACCCTTATCACTATAAGATTGTGAAGTGAGTGATAAGGCCTTAATACAACTCCATTACCATTGATAATATAGATCCCTTTCAGCCCAAACATCCTGAAATCAACCTTAGACTACTTTCTAGTTCCCTATTTTAACCAACTTTCCTATCACACTAAAATCAATACTTTTTAATAATCTAATAACACTTATGGTGACTAATTAGTTACCATTTACTTTTCAGCTGATTACTTTCTCTTTGATCATTGTGTCTACAAAACTTACATTGGCTAACATTGGTTCAAGGTTTATGTTGTGTGCCCCAATTTGATCAATCACATTGATCCAATTATTTGTGTTTTTGGTTTCATTCTTGCTTCAAAATATCTTGCAAAATTTTTCCCGTATTTTAGAACATGATCATCTCGGTAAATATAGTCTCTTATAGACTATGTTTTTCACCTTCTTGTCTATAGTAGATAGTCAAACCAAACTATAGTATATTCCTATCTCTTTATTTTGTCCTTTGTCTAGTAGTACATAGTCGACCCAAATGTTTGTATACACTTTTATCCATTTCCTAAGTAGTATTATATCAACCCAATCAACTTTATACCTAATGGTCAACCCTATTCTTTGGAAGTTAGCCTTATTCTTTTTTTGGATGGCTTTGTTCTCTATCTGTCCAACTCTATCCTTGATTCTTCTTCTTCTTTCCTAAATTTTTTGTTTCCTTCATCAAACATCATAATATCCCCTATCATAATCTTCTTGGACAACCTGAATCTATTTAGACACTATATGGGGTACTCCTTCCTTTATTTACCTCTAAAGAGAATCCTTACTCTTGGTTTACTTATTCCCCTCCCTCATATTTGGATTGAAACATGGTTTAAATTATTCCCCAAGATGAGGTAGGTGGATCAAATCCTTTTCATACCTATCAAGACAATTCCCATATTCAATCATCTCATCATAATGTGGGGGTAGTTGACACAAGTCTATCTAATAACCCCACTGGTAATCCACCTCCTAACACCCTCCCCATAATACCAATTTGGGGAGTCTTCCTACAAACACCAAACCACCAATTAATACAACCCAAATTATTACACATATAGAGCAACAAATGAACATAATGCAAATATTTAACACCTCCCAAATGATGCAACTATAACATCATTTGATCAATATGGCTAATCAACCTCCTATTCTCCTCCCTCAAAATAACCAAAAAATAATTCCTCCACCTCTTAGAGATGTAGTTGTTTCTATCTCAAATTTCGCTTTTCAGACTAAAAAGAAAGAAACTAAAAGAAAGTAATGGACAAGGCTTGGAAGTACCTGGACTAAAGATTGCGCACCGTAAATCCAGACGTTTGTGAGCACTCCTCTTTGGCTGTGGAGGAATGACACCTGCAAGAAAAAAAAGGGAAACTAGGACAAGAAAAACGTTAGACAGATGGGCAGTGGGTTGCCAAGCAAAAGGCTTGTTCCCAGAAGTGTAAAAACTTCCTTAAGGGAGGTCAACCCACTGTTTTGATGAGATAAGTGACTAATAAAAGATAGAATGCCAGAATACAGAAATGACAAAGAAAGTAGAAAGGAAAGAAGCAAACAAAATGATTACCTGAAAGAGCTGTTGGGCTGAAGACAGTCGCCGAGGTCAGAAATTTCGCCGGCGTCGGTTATCTGATCTGCCGGCGTCGGCTATCCTGCCGACATCGGTTGGGGAAGTGACCGGCGTCGGTCGGGGTTGTGGCCTGTAGTCGGGTCTGGGTTGCTTGCTGGACTGTGGACGGGCCTGAGACTGAACGGGGACAAGTTTGGATGGATTGGGGAGTGGCCTGGTTCGGGTTGGGTACCTGTTGCAAGGTCTTTTTGGCAGAGGGGTGAGGAAGTTGAAAGAGACACAGAGGACAGGGAAGAGGAAGATTCACAGAGGATGGGGCCTGAGAAGGCTTTGCAGCCTCTCAAGGGGGAAGGACAGAGGGAGCAAAAGACAATAGAATATAGATGAATGAATACAATGAAATAACAAACCCAGACTAGCTTACCTTTAGCTTACTGAATGAAGAGAGAAGAAGATGTTGCTGGAGCCATAGAAGAGTTGCTGCAAGGAGAAGATGCTGATCCAGGGCCTTTTCACCTATTGCTGCTATTGCACGAGGTCAAGACAGAGGAGAGATCAAAGCCAAAGCGTCAAGAGAATCCGTTTTCGAGCTCAAGAGTCCAGGGGGTGCAACGGATGCAGAAGGGGATAATGAAGGCTGCCGACGCCGACAGTTTCACCGACGTCAGCCGAAGGGTCGCCGACGTCGGTAGTCGCAGGATGGGCACAGAGGCTAAAAATAGCCTCTGCCCACTCTTGCACGCCGCCGAGTGAGGGGTCATGGGCAGAACGGTCACGAGGATGCCAAAATGGACGAGGGGGGATATAATGGTGAGATTTGGCCTAATAAATGCTAGGGGGAAGGTGGAGGGATTCAAGGGAGGATCCAAGGTGGCAAGGGTAGGGTGGAAAGGGGGCCTAATTTAATTAAAAATAGATGTTAATTTCTAATTAATAAGCCCTAGGTGGGTTAGGGACTAAGGAGGACTAGGTGGGAAAAAGGGCCAAGGGGGAGAACCAAGGTGCAGACACGTTTGCGGTGTCTACATTTGCCCCTTTTTGTCTTGTTGGTTGTTCTGAACGAACTGCAAGACAAAAACAGGGAGTGGTTGCCCCAGGTGAAGGATGATGTATTCCCCCTCAAAGCAGGAGTCGAGAGAAGGAACCTGATGTCGGGTGCTGATTTGACAAAAGGTGAATGAGAAAGAGAGAGGTGAGTGAAAACGCTGCAAAAGTCGTGATTGCGCGTATACCACGTCACGGGATAGTCGGGTCAAATTGTCGCATGGTCAAGGGTCAAGGAGTGCCAAAATTGAAGTAACCGGGCCCCAGCATTTAGTCGTCTGCTGATCGGGTTACTCAATCTAAGCTGAAGCTCCAAATGGTCATCGTGTCCCAGGTATCCAGGGCTCAGAAAGTGCTCCCAGAAACACGAAAAGGTCACAAGTAGTGGGGATCAACTGGCTCGTGATCCTATACTTGTGAAGGGTCAAAAAAAAGTCTGCGGACAATTTTGCTAACCAGCCGTGGAATAGCATACACGCAAAAACAACCAAGGCAACATTGTCTTGGAAGTGGTCGAGGTCGAAGGAGATAGGCATGATCGCCAATGGTCATTGGTCAAGAGGATGGATAGACGAAAGGATGCGGCCGAGCTAACCCCAGAAGACATGTTATCTGAGTGCTGCCTACATAGCCCTGGTGACAGGGCCTCAGGCCGATGTAGTTCTCCCTAAAAGGGAGGGGGGGTCGGAGGGATTGATAGGTCTTGGTCAAAGTCGATGATTGGTCTTGGTCAGAGGTCTATGATTGGTCTTGATCAAAGGGAATGATTGGTCTTGGTCAAAGTTGATGAAGTTGGGTGTGATAAGAGTCAAAGAAGAGAAGGTTTGTCCATCACAGAGATGAACAAACGGGGGTGGTCGAGCTAACCTCAGAAGATGTGTTATCTGAGTGCTGCCTACATAGCCCTGGTCGTAGGGCCTCAGACCAATGTAGTTCGGACGAAGGGAAAAGATTGATCGATGATTGGATGTGGTCAAGTGTCAAAATGATGAGGGCAAGATGATGCTATAGATGTCACATTGGTCGAGAGGCTTTCATCCCTAGCAAGTTTCCATAGTCGTGATGGATGTATGCTAAAAATGAATAGAAGGTCTATTTATGCTTCAGCAAGTATTGGTTTATACTTAACATAAATTGGGTCTGGTCGGTAGTTTCCATGGGTATTGGTCTCCATAGAGACTATGCGAAAAGGACAAGGATGATGCCTGATGTCATGTTGGAAATGTCGAGGCTGGTTTGAAAAAAATGTTGAAGTTGGCTGGGTTTAAGGATGAGTCGATAATTGACGTGGCCAAAGCGTGACCAAAGTGTAGAGAAAAGGTGAAAGGCAAATTGCTCTTTCATTGACACGGACCAGAAAGGAAGCATAGATAGGGGTTATTAGAACAAAAGCCCCGTTCATGCATTGCGTCGATGACCAGTGTTGAGTTAGAACGGTAATCGAATCACTTTGACATTAAAGTGAGCTCGAAGTCCCTTGAGCCGGTGATAGAAGGGGGATAGGGTAACCCAGTTTAAGAGCAGGAATAACCTTGCCCCTTTTGTAGGAGACCCTGAGACAACTACAAGCCAATGTCCGTGACTCGTTTTTTTTTTTTTTTTTTTGAGTCAGGCTGATCGATGCGGGAAGCCTGCATAGAGATGTCACTTGATGTAATGGTCATGTTGCGAAGCTGATCGATGCGGGAAGCTTCTAAGAAAAGTGTTGTTTATTGCCAGAGTAGTCATAGCCATCCTTCGAGGGAGTGGTCTATATTTTTGCTTAATAATGTTTGAAAAGTTGGCCTAGCTGTCCTTCAAGGGATCAGTCTAGTAATACAGCAATGATAGTACAGCTATCCTTCGAGGGATCAGTCTGTCTTTTTGATTTGACTTGACTTGATTTAGTGACCATGGATATGTTTTGACATCTTGATTTGGATTTATTGATAGGAATGAGAGTCACGGACAAGACTGTAGAAGCTCAAGGACGCCCCTTTTTATTAGGACAAAGCATCACTGCATCCTAAAAGGGTTGTAGAGGACTTGTTAAAGGGGAATAGGGTTGAAAGGGATGAGGATTAAGAGGACGAGGATTGCTCAAGGGATGAGCTTAAGTTACGTGTCAAGTAGACGAGTACGCGACTAACAGAAGAAAGGTCGAAGATGCAACGCATTAAGAGGCTCAGGTTCCGGCCGTCCGTCGAGGGAAGACATACGATAAGTCCCTGACCCATACTTGTGCGTGATGATAAAAGGTCCAAGCCAATTGGGGGCAAATTTACCTCGTTTACTTCGCTCCATATTGGTCACGTGCTGATTCTCTTTGAGGACGAGGTCTCCGATGTTAAAATCTCGTTCTCGCAGATTTTTGTCGTAGGCCCGCTTTATGCGACTTTGGTAGACATGGAGATGATTAAGGGCAGCAAGACGACGCTCATCGAGTAACTCAAGTTGAGCTAAGCGATCCTGACGAAAGTCGTCGTTGGAGAGAATGTCATGCAGGGAGATGCAGAGAGACAGGATCTGTACTTCGAGAGGTAAGACAGCCTCTGTTCTGTACACGAGAGAAAAGGGGGTAGCACCCGTAGAGGTTTGGATGCTAGTGCGGTAGGCCCACAAAGCGAAGGGGATATGAACGTGCCAATCCCTTCCTGTATCGTCGACCACCTTCATGAGAATTTTGGTGAGAATTTTGTTGGAAGCCTCGGCCTGCCCATTTGCTTGTGGGTAGTAAGGCGAAGAAAAGCTGAGTTTGATGCCAAATGAGTCGCATAGTTTTTGGACAGTCTTGTTTTTGAAGGACTTGCCGTTGTCGGTGATGATTTTGTGAGGGACACCGAAGCGACAGATGATGTGGCTACTGATGAAGTCGGCAATTTTGTCGGCTTTTGTGGAGACGAGAGGAATGGCTTCCACCCACTTGGTGAAATACTCAGTGGCAGTGATGATGGACTGATGACGAAGAGACGAGTGAGGGTTGATCTCACCGATGAGATCCAAGCCCCACTGAGAAAAAGGCCAAAAATCCTGAGCGACTTGCAAGGCGTGACTGGGGAGATGAAGCAGGTTAGAGTGCTGCTGACACTTGATGCAACGCCGAACATAATCGCTACAGTCTTGATGAAGGGTGGGCCAATAATAACCTAGGCGAAGGAGGCGCTTGGCAACCGAGTTTCCACTGAAGTGTCCACCACAAATCCCGTCGTGGACTTGCTTTATGGCTTGAGGAGCTTCAGTGGAGGTTAGACAGCGAAGAAGGAGGCCGTCGAAGCCTCGTTTATAGAGAAGGCCCCCTAGCATGGTATAGCGAGCTGTGCGCTTGATGAAAGCTCGTCGCGCATTGCTAGAGAGGTTGGGAGGAGTGACAAAAAGAGACAAGTAGTCCACAAGTTGCTTATACCAGTCATCTTGTGAGCTAGAATTGACAGTATTGATATGGTCGATGTGAGGAGGGATGTATGAAGGCAAGGGTATGCGATGCACTGTGACAAAAAGGCGGGATGATGATGATGAAGACGGGATATGCGAAGCAAGAGAAGCCATGGTGTCGGCAAACTTGTTCGTAGAGTGTGGAACAGTCTGTAAGAGGTAATGGTCGAAAGATGCCAAAAGAGTGTCAGCACGATTCTTATACCTCTGTAAAACTTCATTTTTACAGAGATATGAACCGTTAACTTGATTAACGATGAGCTGCGAATCGCCGAAGATGTTGATAGACTTGATGTGGAGAGAAAGGGCAGTCTGAAGTCCCAAAATTAAGGCCTCGTATTCGGCCATATTATTGGTACAATCGAAGTCAAGCTTGAAAGATAGAGGTAAGGGCTCCCCGTCGAGTGGGATGAGGATGACCCCCGCACCCCCACCGAGTTGACATTTGGAACCGTCAAAGAACATAGTCATCTGGTAGACGGTGTCATCGGTGGAAAGTGTGGCGATAGACTCGTCAGGGAACTCACAGTGTGAGGGTCGGTTGTCGGGAAGAGGGGCATCTGCCAGTTGGTCAGCAATGGTTTGCCCCTTGATAGATTTCTATTGGATGAATTCGAAGTCAAACTCAGCAAGCAGCATGAGCCACCGAGCCATACGTTGATTCTGGTATGGCTTGGAGTGCATGTACTTGAGAGGGTCAGTGTGAGTGACGACAAAGGTTTTGTGGTTGAGAAGATAGTGGCGGAGCTTGGTAGCGGAGAAGACTAATGCCAAACAGAGTTTCTCGGTATGAGTATACCGAGTTTCATAGTTGACCAGTGTTCGGCTGATGTAGTAAACCGCTTGCTCGTGATGATGCTCGTCTCGGTGCGCGATCATGGCACCTAACGAATGGTTGGTAGCAGAGATATAAAGGTAGAAGGGTTGGTCATCCTTAGGTGGAATGAGGACTGGTGGAGAGACCAGATAGCCTTTGAGGGCCTCAAAAGCCTCTTGACAGTTCCCATCCCACTTAAAGGAGACGTCCTTCTTAAGGAGGTGATGAAAAGGTTGGCAGCGGTCTAAAAGTTGCGAGATGAAACGGCGAATGGACTGGAGCTTCCCTTGTAGACTGCGAAGTTGCTTGAGATTGGTCGGGGGTGGCATTTCGAGAATAGCGCGGATCTTGGCGGGATCTATCTCGATACCACAGAAAGAAACGATGAAGCCGAGAAGTTTGCCTGAGAGGACCCCAAAGACACACTTCTTGGGGTTGAGGCGGACATTGTATTGAAGGAGACGAGAGAAGATGATTGTGAGAATGGTCAAGTGGTCGCGGCGGAGCTTGGACTTGCCGAGAAGGTCATCCACATAGTCCTCCATGATTTTGTGGAGGAGATCGTGGAAAATGTAAGTCATGGCGCGCTGATAAGTGGCACCAACATTTTTTAGGCCGAAAGGCATGACTCGATAGCAAAAAGTCCCCCATGGGGTGATAAAGGTAGTCTTGTGCTGGTCTTCCGGTGCGATCAGGATTTGATTGTATCCTGAAAACCCGTCCATGAGAGATAGCATCTCATGGCCGGCCGTGAGATCAACAAGCTGGTCGATGTTAGGAAGAGGAAAGTCGTCTTTGGGACAGGCTAGGTTAAGGTCGCGATAGTCCGTGCAGATCCGAATCCCCCCAGTTGCTTTAGTAACTGGGATGATGTTAGAGACCCACTGTGGATAATCGATGGGTTGGATGAAGGAGACAGAAAGAAGGCGCTGAAGCTCCTCTTTGACAAGAAGCGCAACGCGAGGATGCATCTTTCGAAGCTTCTGCCTAATAGGCTTAGCCTCTGGTTTGGTGACAATGTTATGGGTAGCAATGGTAGGGTCGATGCCAGGCATGTCACTGTAAGTCCAAGCAAAGGCCTTGCTATGGTTGGAAAGGAACTGGGCATAGTCAAGCTGCTCCTGAGTGTCTAAAGATTGGCCAATCTTTAAGACGTGAGGAACATCGGAAGAAGAAGGGAGGTTGATGTCAATGGTGGATTCATTTAACATAACTTGGGTCTCGGAAGGGAGGAAACGCTGGACGAAAGAGTCATCGGCACCCATGTAGGAAAGGATGGCGTCATCGTCAACGCAGTGGACAGTGTGAATGGTTGCCGACTCATCCTCTACCATGCCAGGAAAGATGAGAGGGAGAGACCTGGGCACCCCATTGAGCTGATAGGTCAGGGGTTCCAGGCGGATGGTGTTTATGAAAAAAAAAAACTAGGAGGGATGGAAACTACCGACTCCGTAGGTGACGAAGGAGAAATGGGCGAGTCTGTAAGAGATTGGTCAATGGTTGGTTTGGGACAAAGGTCGGAAGGAGCCTGAGTGGGGTCATGATATCCCAGGCCATACCGTTTCTTGGCATCGTGATCATTGAGCAGCTCGATGGGCTGATGGGAGTCCTGCTCATAACGTCCAAAACCAAAACCCTTCCATGCACACCTGTGAAGGTAAGTGTGTGCAAAGGCGGGGTTGCCAAGAAATGAGAAATCAGATGTGAAAGGTCGAGGTGAAGAAAGAGAAGTGCCGTAGGTAGGGGCTTGATTAAGCCCCCCATAGACAAAGTTGGTTTGGAAGTGAGGAGGACCATAAGGTAAGACCGTCCCGATTCGAGGGTCGTAATTAGGACTGAGGTGAAGGCGTCCATACTCTTGTGGAGTTTGGAACATGTCAAGGGTCAACAAGCGGTATTCCCCAAGTGATAGTCATTGGAAGATGTCTTCCATGGGGTCCTTGGTCGGCGCTTGAAGAGGAGGGGTGAGGGCAACCGCCGATTGCGAACTAGTCAAAGCTTCCGCAGATGGAGGCGGTGCCGGAGTGGACGGCTTGATGGGAATGAGGACATCGTTAGGACGATAGGTGGTGTTGCAAGTCTTGAAGGGTGAAGGGTCAGCGGGAATGGTGTGGACTTGCCCGTCATGCTCAAACTTCACACAACGGTGCAGGGTGGAGGGGATACAGGCCATGGCACAGATCCAAGGTTGGCCTAGTAAAAGGTTGTATTGAAACTCTCCTTCGATGATATAGAAGAGCTCCGGGACTGTGCGTGGGCCTACGCGAATGTGGAGGATGACTGTGCCAATGGTCGTGGCGGTGGTGTCGTTAAAAGAGCGTAAGATCGTGTCAGTTTTGGAGACGCAGTTTTTGGGAAGAGCCAGCTGATCAAAGGCGTGGGTAGAGATTATGTTGATGCTAGCGCCGCCGTCGATCATAACGCGTTTGATGCGCGTCTGATCGATGTAGGCAGTGATGAAGAGGGCGGCGTCCTGATCTTCCGTGTTAGATGTGGGAATCTCAGAATCGCTGAATGTGATGGAGTTGACAAGAGATAAAGAATGGACGAGGGCAGTGAGTGGTTGGGGGTCCTCGGGTTGGACCTCCGCTGCCTGTAAGGCTTGGATAAGGGCTTGACGGTGCTGAGGCGAAGTTTGGATAAGGTCGTAAAGAGACATCTTCACTGGTGTCTGGTGAAGCTGCTTCATCATGGAGTTGTGAATTGGTCCAGAAGAGGAAGATGAAGAAGGTTGGGACGCGCCAAGGATAGAAATTTTAGGCTTGGGCGCAAGGGGTGGCTTGACGAAGGGATAGGTCCAAGGAATGGCAGCTTTTGCTTTGGCCTTGTCCTGCTGCGACCTAGTGGTTATACGGATGGCATTGATTTCGAAAATGGGAGGTGAAGAAGGGGTCATGTTTTGCTGGTGAGATGTTGACGTGTTTGAAGGAGTTGGACAGGAAGGAGTCGGGGTCTGGTCAAGAGTGTCCTCAAGGAGAAGAGTGTCCTTCTCCATATGGCGGCGGATGACGGCCTTGAGGGCACAGCAAGTCTCGGTGTCGTGTCCTGGTGTACGATGATATAAGCAAATTTTCGTATCGTCGAACCAGGAGGGCTTGGACCCGAGAGGTTGGAAAGGCTTGATGGGCGGAAGGGTTATGTCGGAAGTCTGGAGAAGTTGGCATAATATTGACGAGTATGAGCCCAATAGAGGGTCCGTGCTATTTGATATGCGCGAGGTTGGTGACTTTTGCTTAGGCGAGGTTAGAAGAGGTTTTCGTACCACCTTATGGGTTGATGGCGCGGTGACAGATGGAGATGGCTCTGGCCTGGTGATTGAGAATGCCTTTTTAGGAGAGGGACGACTGGAGGTAGGCAGAGGAAGCAAAGGAGGCAACAAGTTTTGGTTGAAGGTCGGAGTGGGAAGGATGTTAGCCAAGGTCGAAGGATGGGGGCCCAAAATAGATGGCAACGGTGACGGAGAAGGAGGCGTTCGTTTCTGTGGTCTAGCAGTCTTTCTTGACTTGGTTGGAAGAGTACTGCTGGTTGAGGTCTGGCCTAGGTCCACCTTCACTTGCGGGTGAGTGAGGGTGGAGACAGGACGAACGCCAAATGACTTGATGGGTTTGGACGAGATAGACGCAGGCTTTGGTTTGGACGGATTTGGTTGAGGTTTGAGGGTCTAGTCTTTGTCAAGAGTCTGACGAGATTCTGCCTTGGGAGGATTAGCGACATGTGATGAGAGGGCACAGGCATGTTGAAGGGCTTTAAGACGCTCCCACAACACCTGAGGTGTCACTTTCTGCGGAGGGAGAAGTTCAATCTTCTCCACTAATCGGGAAAATGGCTGAGAGGAAGATGTTGATGGTTGCGAGGTTGAAGACGAGACGGGTGCAGGGTATGGTGAAGTCATGACAGATTTAGATGAGGACGAAGGAGGGACAGGTTCTTCCCTGGGTGGAGAAGAAACCGGGGAGCGAGGCTCCTCCAGCGGGGAAAGGGCAGGGATGACGGGGCCCCCCACTTGCAGCTGAGGGGTAAGAAGGGTCGGGTCCTCCATAGGCAATAGAACGGGGGATGGCGAGACCGGAGGTGCAGGTAAGGCTGAGGCATCCTCCAAGATGAGAGAGGTCAATGGAGAACTAGCCGGGGAGAGAGGTTCGTCCACATGTGATGGACTGATTGATGGACTAACTTCAAGAGGTTGATTGGGGATGAAAGGGGAGACCGTATTGACTGTTCGAACGTTGTGCTCATGATTGTCGTCAATTAAGGTCTGGACGTTGTTCTGAGTTGGCGGATGATTGGGAAAAGGTTGTTTGAAGATGTCGATGGCCTGATTAGGGGGTGCATTTGGATTGTCTAAGATGAGATCCCCCTTTTCGAGCATGTCTTGTATTATGTTCTTAAAGGTTTTGCAGTTCTCCGTGTCATGGCCCTTAACACGATGGAAGCTGCAGAAGTCATGCTCCCTATACCACGCGGGGATGGCGTGTGAGGGATCGAATTGCGGTGGAGGTCGGGCTTGAGGGAGATTGAGGGCCCCCTGCTTGAGAAGCTTTTCCAGCACAGACGCATATGATTCTCCGAGAGGAGTATATCGTCGCTACATGTATCTTTGCTGAAATTGCCGAGTAGCGTTCTGAGATGTAGAGGGCTCAGGCTGATTGGTCGAAGAAGATGAAGGTCTGACAACCACGGCATTAGCTGAAGCCTTGGATTTAGAATTGGATGATGATGGCTTGGCAGAGGAAGAGTCATTGGCCTTAGAGCTGGGATTCTTATTCCGCAACTTGACTTTGTTCTCCTCGATGGCACGCAACTCTAGTTTGCGGGCCATCGTGAAGGCCTCGTCAAAAGTGCGGAAGGTTTGAACCCTCAGGGTGGAAGAGATATGTCGGGCACAGGCTTGAGAAAAGAGTTCAATAAGCTCAGCCTGGGGCAAGGAAAAGGAGAGTTGGTTGATAAGGCCTCTCCATCGAGCAACGAAGTCGGCTATGGACTCGTCCTCGAATTGCCGAATAGAATAGAGGTCCGTGATTGAGACTTTCTTGGTTATGTTGATAGAAAAGTGATCGAGGAATAGCTGATCCAATTGCGTGAATGAGAAGAGAGAATGGCTAGGAAGGGAGCTGTACCAGTCAAGTGCAGCACCCGAGAGAGACATAGGAAAGGTGCGTAAGAGTAACGCATCGTCATGGCCAATGAGGTAGCAGGCGTGTCTGAATGCCCGCAAGTGTTGTTGGGGGTCTTCCTTGTTTTGAAAGCGAGAAAACTTCGGAAGCTCCCACTGGCCAGGATATGGTCTGATTGGGACGGAAGGATGAATGGGCTCGTTACAGATCTGCTCGTATGAAAGAGTGTTGCACGAGCCGAAAACAGAGGTCTCAAGACTGGTCATCTTGTCCATCAGCATCTTGATGATGTCTGCCGACGGATTGACGGGTTGCGCGCCCCCTAAGTTGTAGGGCGCTTGGAAGAGGTTAGAGGAGGCGAGCGACATAGTCGGTTGTAGAATGTACGGATGACTAATCGCAGGGGCAGAGGTGGATGCTAAAGGTGGTTGGTTAGAAGACATAGCTGGGCCCGTTGTTGCCACGAGAGGTTGGACTGTGGTAACGGGGGCCAAGGGGTAGGAAGCCACCCTGGTGTTGATAGGGGCCAGGGTAGGCGGGATAGAGACAACAAGGTTTTGAAATGGAGTGGATAGCGGTTGAGCGGGTTGAGGTTGACAAGAGGCCGAAACCCCGGTGGAAGTGGGCCCAATGATAGAGGGGGAGGCCACACCTGGGAGATTGGTCAAAGTCTGGTCAGTGGTCAAAGCGATGGCTTGGGTGTCCGAAGGTTGAACCACGGATGCTGTCGATACAGCCGTAGTCGCGACAAGGGAGGTTGGCATTCCATAGATTGGATTGCCCAAGGAGTCTCGCGTTCGGCTATGCGCGAGATAATGTTGCAAGGCCTTGACGTTGAGGTCCAAGAATCGCTCGAAGTCTTGGTCCCCTTCTTGGACAATGGGAGTCTGCGGCGGGGTTGGACGAACGGGAGTTCTTTCGGTCTCCGAGTTGAACTCCATTGTAGGCTTGGTCACGGACGGGGTGGACAGAAGTGGTTGACGGCTAGCATGGTTGACAAGAGCTTTGGCTTGGCTTCGGGTCAAAACCATGCAAGGCAAAGAAGGTTCAGGTCTCAGGAACTGTGTTGCTCAATTCCAGAAAACCAGGATGGAGTTTTTGACAGAGAAAAGACAGGCTTCAGGTTGCTGGTTTTGAAAAAAGAGGACAGTGACAGAGACCGACGTCGGTTGGAAAACCGATGTCGGTAGGAAATGAGGCCGGCGTTGGTCAGATAACCGATGCCGGTAACAGATGAAGCCGATGTCGGTAGCAGAACCGATGCCGATGACAGGGGAAGTCGACGTCGGTGGCAGAACCGATGTCGGTCACTATGTTTTCCAGAGAGCCAAAAGGTTCTTGGAAAAACAAAGAAGAAGGCATCCTCACACACTCAAACAAATAGATGAGAAGAAGAAAATAGAGAAAGACAGACAAGCCTAAGCGATAAATCCTAGGAATTAACCTTAGAAACTTGTGGCTTATGCCTTAGATGAATGTTCGGGGAGATTGGCTGAAAAATGGGTCCTAGAAGAAGGCAGTCTAAAGATGGTTTCGGGTGTTGTTTTAGGTGCTCAAAGATCTGTGTTAGGGTCTGGTACGTGGCCTGGTGCTAAGGAGCAAGCTCCCCTCACTTCACGATTCCAGTGGTTAGCTGGTCTCGCTTAGCCAAGATATACCTCGCCTAGAGTTTATCCTCCGCCAGAGAACGGAGTGGGCTTCCCCCTTGGTGATGAAATCCAAGTAGGGTCACCGGGACGGGTAAGGTATCCGCTGGGTGATGAAATCCCAGTCGGGCCTTGTCTCAGGTATGTTTTATGTGTGTTTTAGTGCATGTGATTCGGTAGTGTAACATCAAGTGTCTAGATTTATTCAATATGCGCCTAAGTTACTAGATGTGGACTAATGCAAGCACGAGCAGAAATGAAAGTGCAATATGTTTTAATGCCCAAGTCGAAATGTGATGTTGTTATGAAGACAAGATGGAGAAAGGGACGAGAGTATGATATTTAGACTAGTCTAGAATGCAAAGAAGAAAGATTCGTTTTAGTCTTTGCTTATAGTGTCATTTGGAATAGAAGAAAGAGATAAGAGAGAAGGAGCCTAAATGCACCTAAATGAATGAAAAAGAAAAAGGAACCCAGGAGGAACCTAGGGTCCCACCGGGCGTGCCAGAGATGTTTCTACCTCAAATTTCGCTTTTCAGACTAAAAAGAAAGAAACTAAAAGAAAGTAATGGACAAGGCTTGGAAGTACCTGGACTAAAGATTGCGCACCGTAAATCCAGACGTTTGTGAGCACTCCTCTTTGGCTGTGGAGGAATGACACCTGCAAGAAAAAAAAGGGAAACTAGGACAAGAAAAACGTTAGACAGATGGGCAGTGGGTTGCCAAGCAAAAGGCTTGTTCCCAGAAGTGTAAAAACTTCCTTAAGGGAGGTCAACCCACTGTTTTGATGAGATAAGTGACTGATAAAAGACAGAATGCCAGAATACAGAAATGATAAAGAAAGTAGAAAGGAAAGAAGCAAACAAAATGATTACCTGAAAGAGCTGTTGGGCTGAAGACAGTCGCCGAGGTCGGAAATTTCACCGGCATCGGTTATCTGATCTGCCAGCGTCGGCTATCCTGCCGACGTCGGTTGGGGAAGTGACCGGCGTCGGTCGGGGTTGTGGCCTGTAGTCAGGTCTGGGTTGCTTGCTGGACTATGGACGGGTCTGAGACTGAATGGGGACAAGTTTGGATGGATTGGGGAGTGGCCTGGTTCGGGTTGGGTACCTGTTGCAAGGTCTTTTTGGTAGAGGGGTGAGGAAGTTGAAAGAGACACAGAGGACAGGGAAGAGGAGGATTCACAGAGGATGGGGCCTGAGAAGGCTTTGCAGCCTCTCAAGGGGGAAGGACAGAGGGAGCAAAAGACAATAGAATATAGATGAATGAATACAATGAAATAACAAACCCAGACTAGCTTACCTTTAGCTTACTGAATGAAGAGAGAAGAAGATGTTGCTGGAGCCATAGAAGAGTTGCTGCAAGGAGAAGATGCTGATCCAGGGCCTTTTCACCTGTTGCTGCTATTGCACGAGGTCAAGACAGAGGAGAGATCAAAGCCAAAGCGTCAAGAGAATCCGTTTTCGAGCTCAAGAGTCCAGGGGGTGCAACGAATGCAGAAGGGGATAATGAAGGCTGCCGACGCTGGCAGTTTCGCCGACGTCGGCCGAAGGGTCGCCGACGTCGGCGGTCGCAGGATGGGCACAGAGGCTAAAAATAGCCTCTGCCCACTCTTGCACGCCGCCGAGCGAGGGGTCATGGGCAGAACGGTCACGAGGATGCCAAAATGGACGAGGGGGGATATAATGGTGAGATTTGGCCTAATAAATGCTAGGGGGAAGGTGGAGGGATTCAAGGGAGGATCCAAGGTGGCAAGGGTAGGGTGGAAAGGGGGCCTAATTTAATTAAAAATAGATGTTAATTTCTAATTAATAAGCCCTAGGTGGGTTAGGGACCAAGGAGGACTAGGTGGGAAAAAGGGCCAAGGGGGAGAACCAAGGTGCAGACACGTTTGCGGTGTCTACAGTAGTGATAAATTTCATTCCCTAACATATCATGAGTAATAAGATTCTTCAAAACATAAAAAATGAGCCTATATCCCCTTTCATTATTTCCATTGATATTGGTAACATATCTCCATTTATTAAGTATGATGGGACTAAAGACCCTACATCTTTTCTCAAGGCATTTGATAATATTTATAAGGAGTGGATCCAAATTAATGCCTTCACTATAACTAAACTTTTGGTTAAAACCTTCACTAATGATGTATTGGAATGGTAAAACCAACTTCCCAAACATTCTATATGGAAACTAGAGGATTTAATCAATCCTCTAGTTAAAGATTTTCAACACAATGATCTTACCAAAAATTACCTAAGCCATTTTGTCAATGTTAAGAAATCTCCCACTAAATTATCTCATGGTTTATCAAGCAATGGAAATATTTAGACCACAATGCCAACCATAACATGCCTGATGATAATATATTTAAAATATTTATAACTACTTTAACTACTCTTTAGTATAAGGTTTAAAATTTTACCCCTCAAATTCTTAAGAAATATATTGACCAAGACAAGCATCAAGACTTCTTAATAAAACAATTTGAACCTAATACCAAATTCTTTAAAGGGTATTTTCAAACTTCTACAAATTCAATAACCAAAAATATTCCTCAAACTAAGCCAGTAATTACTAAAATTGATAATCCCCGACCTTCTCATACACCATTAAATATGGAGCAAATGAAATCATTTTTAACACCCTCTAAACCATTTAATTATCCTAATAATCTTCCCAAATGGTATGACCCTAACCAATTTTTTTGGTTCCATGTTGACATTGGTCACTCCCATAAAACTTATAGAGGGCTTACCAATTTTTTTATTTCCTATATGCTTGGTGATTCATTCAATCATGAAGCCATGATTCAACTCCATCATCAAGATTATAACATCAATTCCAAAAAATCACAAGCTCCCAAACATTCCTCTTCTAATAACCAAAAATTATTTTCCACATCTAATACTCAATAATATAGTAAGTATCTTTGTGCCATTGATGCCAACAATGACCAATATTACAATAATTATCAATTTGTCAACAAGACTATGGCCAATTGTCATCGAAAACTAGCTCACAAAGATCCTATCAAGAAACCATACTTCAAAGATAAAATCCTCAAAGACACCACAAATACTCACCTAGCTTTGGAAACTAATGAGGAACCATATCATACTTCTATATCCCCATCTATTTCTATTCCTCTCAAATCTATTTTACTTTCTAAACCTCATATTGGTTCTTACAAAACCCATTGTAACTTATTATAAGAACTTAACTCCATGCCTTGAAATATACATATTATGGAGTTAGTTCATACCTCCCCTTATCATCACAAGTTCCTCATATAACAACTATAATAAATAAAAGAATTGTCTTCATCCATCACCCTCTCATGAGCCTCAACCAAACTAAGTGCATACTATTGAATCTATTTATCCTTATTTGAAACCCTCCATAGAATTACTCAAATAAGACATGCTTTATTATGAGATCCTCTTTCATGTTGATGATCCACTCCTATTCATTAAAATAGCCATTAATACCACTCTCATTCGTAAAGTCTTATTAGATGAAGGGTCTAGTATTAATGTGACATCTTTATGGATCATCCAACAACTTGGATATAATAAAGATCATCTCAAGAAACTTGCCTAACATATATTGGACTTGACAAAAATAATCAAATGTCACTTGGTTATATTTTGTGCCCTCTTACAATTGGACCTATGACTATTCAAACTAATCTTTTGGTATTCGATTTACCCCTATGTTACAACATAATCCTAGAATGACCATGAACTCATAGAATGAGGGATATCACCTATTTTGGTAGCCAATGTACCAAGTTCCTTCATAATGTAAAAAAGGTATAAATATGAGGTCTATCCCAACCCTTGGAATACTCAACTTCTAAATCCTAAATCTCAATATTGCATTCCCACCATTCTAACAATCAATATTTCTCCCTTACCTAAATTCATCAACATAAATTTAGATTTACATGTCACTCTTACTGATTCAAATGATGATGAGCCTAATGACTTAAAAAATACTTGTAACACTACTAAGCTACCTCTTTACATATTAGAGTGGCTTACTCCTTCTTTATTGCCTCATGATTGCACCATACTCCTCATTGATGAGATCACTAATTTCCCCCCCTCTATGCAATGCTTAAGAAGCCTCTTACATAGACTATGCCTTTACATGTAATGATTATGGAATGACCAAATTATTAAAAGATATTTTAATCATATCTCCATGTAAATTTAGTGGTCTAATCATTTACCCTTCTTAAATTCTTCTTGAATCTCCAACATGTACAATTTATCCAACCTATGATAATAACTACAACATGGCCCAAGCTCAATCACGAGACTTAAATGTTTAAAATTATCATAAAATTTTAGCTTAAATACATGATTTATTTCATGATTTTCATACCATTTATACTATATTTGAGTCAGTAGCTAAAGGTCACATACCTCCTGCTAATTTTCCACTCCTTGATACTCCTTGGGTGGTCAAACAAATCTTACCTTCCAAACGTCTAAAAATTCTTACATCTTATATACCACCTCTAAAACCAATCATTACATATGATTTTCCCTCCATCAATAATGCTAACGATAACCCAATCAAATATGATCAACCTACTTATAAGATTACACTAGATTACAAGGCCACAAATGTACATCAAATACACTCTGAATATGATCACCATGGTAACAAAATTCTTGATCTCAAAGTAGATGCTGATTATTATGATCCTCTTCCCATTTTTCCCAAAAATGAAGCCATTCTTGAATTGATTTATGCCTGATAACCTCAAATTCCTTAGCATCATCATAAACTTGGGAATTTTAAGAAGAAATTTCCTCATTTAAAAAACTTCATCATTAGCATTGATCCAAAAAAATCCCATTTACTCTCTTCCTAATGTACCATATAATTTCCAAGATGGAAATGCTATGATTATCAAGAAACTACTAGAATAAAATATGGTACCCCATCATGCCCTCAACCAATTATAATCTCTAATAAAGTTACACCAATTGAACATGATAATTTCAGCTTATTCTTTGTAGATATCATGAGACTTTTACTTGGTCCTATGAGGACATGTTGGTATTGACCCTAGCATCGTAGCACACAATATCATAACCTAACTAACATAAAACTCATGTGATGAAAACAACACAAATTTCCACTATAAGTTTATAATTTATTCCATAAATAAATCATTAAACTTCTTGATGCCAATTTTATCAAGCCTATAGACTATTCAGAATGGGTCTCCAACATTGTCCCTATTTGGAAGAAAGTCACCTTAATCATTTGAATTTGCATTGATTTATGTAATATTAATCTTTTTTGTCACAAGGACAACTTCCCTTTAACTTCTATAGATTCCATCATTAATTCCACTATTGGTTAAGAAATGTTATTCCCTATGGATGGTTTCTTTAGTTATAATCAAATTCACATTGTCCCCAAAGACCAACATAAGACAACTTTCACCATGGAATGGGGAACATATTATTACATTAAAATACACTTCATCCTCAAAAATGTTAGAGATACCTATCAATAGGTGATGACCCACATTTTTCATGATCTTATCTGTAAGATTGTAGAGACCTATGTGGAAGACCTCATTGTCAAGTCTAAAAGCTACAATACTCATCTTTTTTTATCTTACTTTCATTTTTGATTGCCTCATTAAATATAAAATTAGATTAAACTCCTAAAAATGTGTTTTGATGTCACATATGGTAAATTATTAGGGTTATTAGTCTCTCTTCATGGCATTGATGTCGATCCAAGCAAGATCAAAGCTATTTTCAACATGCCTATCCCTATTTCCATTCTAGATATTCACACTTACCTTGGTAAACTTGGGACAAGTAGATGGTTTATCCCCAAAATGGCTTACTGTATCTATTTTTTTAATTCTCTTATCAAGAAAGTTAATGACATATAATATAAGGATCCTTGTCAAAAAGCATTTGATAGTATGAAATAATATTTTCTTCACCCACCCAGTCTCCATCCACTTTCTAACGATCATTCTTTGATACTATATACTTCTTCTACACCTATTTCAGTTGGGGTAATGTTTTCCCAACACAATGATATCATAAGGGAATATGCCCTATATTATATCAGCTGAGGCCTCATTGACTATGAGAAATGTTATACAAAAGTAGAACATGATTACCTTGCCATACATTTTACCGCTAAAAAACTCCAACATTATATGCTTTATCAAACCTCTTATGTTATCGTTCATTTTGATCCACTTTGTCACTTCTTCTCTAAATCCTTTCTTCTTGGAGATAGAATTCACAAGTGGATGGTCCTTCTCATGGAATTTTATCTTCAAATTATTACACAAAAAACTATCAAAGAACAAATAATTGTTGATCAATTTGTAGCTGCTCTTGAACCAGTTACAGACCACCTTCAAGATAATATTCTTGATGATAATATTATCTCTATTGAAGGTCTTAATCAAGACATATATCATATTTATTATTTACATAACTTCACTAATGATCTTGAAGCAAGTCATTTTGAAGAGTCCTCTATATTCCCCAATACTACTAAACCAAAATTAGGTATTGAAGAACTTCCTAAAATTAATATTAATTTATATGAAGGTACTTGGAACCTTCATTTTAATGGCACCAAATGCCTTTAAGGAGCTGGGGAAGGTTGTATAATCACTACTCCTCTTGGTAAAATTATCCCTTTGGCATTTTCCCTTAAATTTGATGCCACTAACAACATGGCAGCATAAAAAACCTTAATCCTAGGCATAAGAGCAGCCCTTGATTTAAACATCACATATCTGCACACTCTGGGTGACTCCCAACTCATCTACCACTAGGATAATGGTAATTATCAATTAAAAATATAAAATATCTTTTATTATCATCAAATAACCACTACCCTTACCAAATAATTCACTTCTTTTACCATTGAATCTATCCCATGACATCAAAATTCTATTGTTGAGTCACTTGCATCTTTAGCATCTCTTTTTTATCCACACCAAGTTATTACCAATTACACTTTTCTTATCCAAAAAAGAAAGTTCCCATCCTCCATTAAACCACAAGATTCACTTATTTTCCACATTTAGGCTATCACCATTCAAAAAATCCCATGGTACAAAGACATCATTCATTTTCTTAAACACTAAACCAATCCTCCAAACATTGATTCTCACAAAAACACTTGAATTCACAAACAACATTTCAAATATGTCTTTCTATATAACATCCTTTATTATCTTAATTATTAGGTTACCTTACTCTGTTATGTTATGAAATAATAAGTTCCATCTCTTCTTAAAAAATCATATGGGGGTATTTGTGGTGGCAACTGTAGTTAGCATATTACAACCCATAAATGCTTAGTTATGGGATACTTTTGGCTCACTCTTTCAAAGGATGACATTTAATTTTCTAAAAAATGTAATCCTTTTCAACTTCATGATGATATAATCCATTCACCTCTGGTCAAGCTTAAAACTGTGGAGTCTCTCTGGCCATTCCTAATTTTGGGATTAGATCTCATAGGTAAATTACCTAGATCTTAAGATGAGCATGTCTATATTATCATAGCCACCAAGTATTTTACCAAATGGGTCAAGGCTATGCCCCTCATCAATGTCATTGATACCACCATTTATAAATTCATCCTCAATAAAATCATATTTTTTTTGGCTTTCCTTATACTCTCATTTTACATAATGATGGTAATTTTAAAAATAAAGACATCAAACAGCTTTGTGCTAAATTTAAAATCAATCACAATTTTTCTATGCCTTACCATCCCCAATGCAATGTCCAAGATGAGGCCACCAAAAAAATTCTTAATAAAATTATCCAAAATATAATGCATGAAACTCTCACATATTAGCATCTTTATTTATATCCCACTCTTTGAGCCTATTACACTAGCATACACACTACTACTGGGAAATTCCATTTTCACTAGTCTATGGTTCTGAATCAGTCCTCCTATTAGAAGTTGAGATCCCCTATCTCCATATATATCTTAGTGGTATCATACCTAATGAATAATTAATTGAAGCTCACCTTCATGTTCTTTATCTTCTTGACAAACAATGTCTTTCTAGCCTACAACACAATCATCAATACAAGGCCCACATTGCCAAACAACATAACAAAAGATTTAAACTCTGCACTTTTAATGTTGGTGATCTTGTCTTTAAAATAGACTATACTCATGAAAAATAATGTAAATACACCCAAAAATGGTAGGGCCCTAATTTAGTCAAAGACATCCATGGCCCAAACACCTATCACCTTCAAACTAATAAAGGCCATTTTTTTAAAGAGCCTACCAATGCATAATTTTTAAAGAAGTATTTTGCCTAAATCCTTCCCCTCTTATCACGATTTATATATACTATCATTCTAACACTTTTTACATGATACTTACATTGGTCTCACCCTCTGCATTAGTATCTCTTTCCATAAACCTTAGTGCTTTCTTTTAGTCTTTTGGTTTCTCTTTTCTCATGAGTTGCATTGTAAAACCATGGATAAGAATTGATATTCTTCATGATTTTCATTTTTGTTCTCATTGTTTCCTTGATTTCTAATACTTTTTGGCACCCCTTGGGTTTCTCTTTTGTGGGTTTCAATGTAAGACCATGGATAGGAATTAGCCTTCCTTATAAATACCATCTTCTTCATTTACTTTTCACATGCTTTGTGTACCCTCTTAGGTTTCTCTTTTTATGAGTTACATTGTAAGATAGTGGATAAGACCAGGCCTTCCTCATAGATTCACTATAATTAATTTAGTATTCTTTTTCTATAACGTGTCTAGAAATGGGTATAAATTTTTTATCCTTGTTTTTAACTTTAGCTTTTGTTTCTTTTGTAGATAAAATTTGCACAACAAATTGTGTTAGCATATTTTCCTACACTTCCCTCATTCTTATGATAAGTAATCACACTTTACTATCATTATATCTCTTTTTTTCACCCTTTGTCACATTTTTTGTGATTTGAATTAATTCAAATTATTTCATGTTTCATTCCTCTTTATTTCCTTTCCTTTCACCCAACTTTGAATAAAATAAGTTTGAAGTCAAGAGAATATTTTTATTTCACCTAGATTAACTAGACTCTTAAACACCATGATCTCTAAGTTCTCTTTATTAGAAACCAAGTCCAAAGTATTCAAATGAAATTCATATTTGTTACCCATGTTTGATTTTCCAAATACATATGGAGGATGAATAGAAAAAGCCATAAAAAAAGTTAAAATCCAAATCATTTGAAACAAAATGCAATGATACAAAAGGTAGCATTCAACATCAAAAAGTCAAACTCACACCAAAATATGTGATTCAAATCACATCTCTTATCCCTAAATCAAATATCAAACTCCATAGTTAGCCTCATTATAGAGCTAAGTTCCATTCGGGTGTGGTAGGCTAGTAGATTTGAATTAGAGAATTCAACAAACTCTATGGTGTTGTCTACTTTATCACACAAGTACCCAATCTTCAAAATAGACTAATGGCTCTATAAGGGGTCCTAAAAAATGGGTAACATGTTGTGGGAAGTTAGATCCATTTTAATTTTCATGCATATAACTTTCATGAGATGATCTACATACTTCATTTGTTGACCTAAGATTTGTGTGGCTAGGATAAGTTATTTAGAGTCCTTAATGTTGAAAGTCCTCTTGTTTTGACATACCTAATTTAAGTGTCTTGACTTTGATATATTTCCTCTACCTTGGTTTTTTCTTCATTCTCCCCTCCATCCATTTCATTCCCCCCTTGAAAATCAAGTGTGATTCTATTTTTTTCCCCTCTTCTACATTACCTTTTCTTCAGATCTTAAAACATGTTAGCACTACTTTGTTTTAGTTTTATCTACCCTTAGAAAAATTAATATTCTTTAGCAACTATGGATTAATTTATTTACACCATTTCTTTACATCCTAGCATTGCTTTGATTTATTTTAATATTTTTTATTGTTATACTACTCTTTTTTGTAGACACCTAATTCCATTTATGTTTTCATGTACTTTTTCCATTGTTGAGTGAGGTTGGCTTGTTACTTCTCACTCACCAATGTTGTTTTCCCTTTCATGCACTTTTTCCATTGATGATTGAGTAAGTATTTTTACTGCTTACTCCTCAATGTAATTTTACCTTTTACTTTCCCATATTTGTTTAATTGAGTATTTTTAATTCTTTCACATTGATGTTTGATTACCATTTTTGACATGTATCCTTGGTTTGACTTGGTGAGTTTGTCTTTCTTACTTAAGGTTTACTTGTTTGGATTTATCAGTCTTTAATAGCCTTTGATTTTTAGTTATCTGATTTATGCTAAACTTTGACTTGGTCATTTGTTATAACATAGAAAGTTTCAACCCAACTTGCTAGATTTACAAGTATGTCTCATCTACATAACATTAGTCATATTGTCTTTATTGTAATTATTTGTTTTTTACTCTTTAGTTTTGTATCCTTGGGTTTGTTAAAATTAATTTTTACACCATTTATGATCAAAAATATAAACATAATAAACAACCATATAACAATAAAGGTAAGTCAAGGTACACATATATTACTTTTATTTCCATTTTAGTCATTTTAATTTCACTTATTTTTTCTTTAAAATAAGATAAATTTTATTTTAGCCTCAGTATTGTGTGTTGATATGTTATTTTATCGAAGCACCATCCCCTATTACACTTGAGTGACACACCATGAGATTCAAGTAGGGAATATGTACACACATAATATTTCTAAAATTTATCAAGTATTAATGCTTTCTATCTTATAGGAACTTGTCGAGTCTCAATCTCTTTGAGTGCATACCTTAAGGGGTGCACCAAGAAAGGGGTGGATAGACCATTGGTGTTTCATAAGATTTTTGTTCCTATACTACCACTTTTTATCATTCCAACCATCTCCTTAAAATATTTATGTAAGCTTTACATCCTATTTTTTACCCTCCTCTAGTCATTTTCTACCTTCATTAGCCATTCCCTAGACTAAAATCCTTTTTCATGATTTATGATACATTGTCAAACCCATTGATCATGTACTATAATTGATTAAACTCATTTAGGGTCTAGGTTAGCCTTTACATAGCATAAACAAAGACCTAATTTTATTTTCTCAATAATTACATAGAGTCGATTGGGCCAACTAAACTTTTAGAAAGGACTAGGGTTAGATTCATCTATATAAACACATTTATTTTGTCATTTCTTAGAGACATTAGGAAATAATTATTCATTTGTGCTTCTTTACAATCTTCTCTTCTTCCATTCTACTTGGGGAGTCTTAGCTTATGGTTTCTACTTGGAGAAGAATCTTGTCTTGTAAAAAAGTCTTGGATGCTTTGGACTTTATTATTGATCCTTATAAACCAAAATAACCTCTTGTGAATCACCTTTGGCCAAGGGAGAGATTGAGTCTTGATGGGTTTGTCTTCAAGGTAAGTATCTCTAACTTTGCTCTTTTATTTAGTAGATAAAAGTAGCACAAGTAATGGATTTTGAATATATTTCTCTCTCTATGCTTTAGGGTCTTACCTATACATAACTTAAATAAGATTCTCTTATGAATGTTTAATTTTATATTTACTAACCCCATTTTGTGCCATAAGTTTTGATGAGTAGTAGATTAGACTTTGTTTTTCTTTTGTCATTTGTACATTAGTGAATATGAAAACATAGGACCTAGTTAGGGTTATTGCATAGCTTTTCTTGATTGGAAGATTTGGAACCCTTCCTATATATTATTATGGTAAGAGATCCATTAGCTAGGTATAACAGATCCATCTTGGTCATGACCCCAAATATATAATGAATCAATAATTAGAAGTGTAAGTAGGATTTATATTTTCCAAGCTAGGATTGATTTATATAGAAATTATATTTACCTTTACATACAATAAGTTCAAGTTAGATGATGTGTGTTCACACCCGTTTAACATGGAATATCTCTAGATACCATTTACTCCAGGTTATGATCCACTATTATTTGAGAAGTACAAGGGTAAAGGAGACCCTAGAGAAATTTTAAAAGAGTTTTTTAATCACTTTCCATCTAGTGGCCTATAGTGACATCTACTTATTTCTTTTTTTTCCTTGAAGTCTAGTTGGATAGGATTTAGAGTGAATTTTTAAATTTCCAAAGAACTCATTATCTAACTTTGATAATCTTTCAGATAAGTTTGTACAATGTTTATCCTATAATCTTGAGCATGAATTTTTTTTAGTTAATTTGAGTCAGGATAAGTAGAAAGTTTGTGAGAGATTTGTGAGTTACTTAGAACATTGGAGATAATTTGCTAGTCACTTCACCCATAATTTATTAGATAAATAATTGGCATCTGTGTTTATCAAAAATTTACAAAAAAAAATATCTTATCACTTGGAGATTCAGTGTGACCACACATTTAAGGAGATCATTGAGAATGGTATCTAGATTGAAAAAGCCTTCATTAATAAGGGGATTATCAAGTTATCTTATTCAAACCAAAAATAGAGACAAAACTAAAATTCAAGCCCAAGTCAGATCCCTAGCCTAGTCTAAATGCAAGCATCTATACCTACTTTGACCAATAATTATGAAAAATCTAAGCTGTACAACCACAACCAGAATGTTGTTGTTAATGGAGTGATTGAGTCATGTCATGTTCAAATAGTTCAAATGTTGTATGGTTAGCCTATGTCACAAATTCAACTTGTATACACATAATATTTTCAAACTTTTATCAAATATTGATGCTTTATATCTTGCAGGGACTAATAGATACTCAATATCTCTGAGTGCATGCCCTAAGGGGTGTAATTAGAAAGAATTGGGTAGACCATTGGTAGTTTACATGATTATTGTCCCTTATTTCCACTTATTACCAATCCAAATATCTCCTAAAAAATTTCCCTAATCTATTTCTCTTCATTTTCACACTCCTCTAGTCTTTTCCCTCTTTTCCTTACCTTAATCCCCTTTTATCAGTTGACTATACTAGGTCAACTAGGTTATCCTTATATAGTTTTGGATGATTTTCACTGAGGAACTAGTTTGGTCTTTGACCGACCTAGCTCATGACCTAGTGAATAATTATCCAAAAAATTTCTAGATTGATTGGGTTAACCCTATTGGCTGATATTTTTGAAAGGTCTTAGGTTTAAATCCACCTATACATACAAGATCATTTCATCCTAATTTTAATATGCAATCAAGAGTTATATTAACTTGTGCTTCTTTACAATATGTTCTTCCACCATTCTACTTAATGTGTCTTAACTTAGGGTTTTTACTTAGAATCTAATCTTGTGGAGAATTCTTAGACGATTAGGCCTTTCTTAGTGATCCTTACAACCCAAAACAACCTCTTATAAAACCTCTTTGTCCAAGGGATAGATTGAGTATCAATGGGTTTGTCATTCAGGTAAGTATTCTCTAACTTTGATCCTCTCTTTAGTAGATAAAAGCAACATAAGAATTGGCTTCAAATAATATTACTTTTCATATTCCATGTATTAGGGTATTGCTCATACTTAGTTTAATTTATATTCTCTTATACATGTTTTGATTTTTTACTAACCCCTAATGTTGTGTCCTAAGCTTTGGTGAGCACTAGATTATATTTACTTTACTTTTCATTAGATTAGTGAAATATCAAACCTAAGATTCCCTTAGGGTTATTGTGTGATTGTGCTTAGACTGGAGGCTTTGGAACTCTCCCTAGAATAGTGTATTGTGGTAATTGATCCCCTAATCAAGTCTAGAAGATCCTCATATTGGTTATGATCTTGCTTAAAAAGTGTGTTCCCAATCAAAAGTTTATGGTATGATCTATCTTCTCTAAGCTAGGATTGATTTGTAGAAATGATGCATTTCTAATTGCATACATTCTAGTGAACTCAATGTGAATCTAACCATTTTAGGGGTTATTTCACTAATTTTATTATTTTATCATTTTTATTATCATATATTTACAACATTGGGTTGGCTATATTGACATAGTTCTAACTTATATGCATGGGTTTAACACAGTCACATCCATATGACTCTGTTATATTTGTACATGTTATTTTTTAGGTACAGGCTACTAGGTTGACTCAGTTGACATAGTATAAGTTTTTAGACTTTCAAATTTTAGACTACTATGTCAACCTAGTCAACCTTGTACATTTTTAGAAACTCAATTTAGCATACTAGGTCAACCCAGTTGATCCTATACACTTTCAAGATTTAGTAATAGGTATTTTCAAAATTAGGTTGACATACTTACTAGAATTTACAAGTACAAATCAAGGTTATTCAATATAAATCTCACTTATTTGAATCCTCCAACCCACCAAAGTTTCTTTTTATCCTTCTTTGTCATTTTTAACATTCTTTTTAGTCTTATTTTTCATAGTTTATGGTCTTTAAAACTACCCCTGTATAGTCAACTAGGTCGACCCTATCAACATAATTCTGTCTAGAAAGCTAGGTTGACCCTGCCAATGTAGTTCATTGTTGAACCTTTACTTCCATAGTATATAGGCAACATTATCGACCCTATTGTGTATTTTGTGCATACACTATCAATTGCAATGATACTGTATTATGTTTCAAAGTTGGAATTAATCTTTATATGCTAGTAATTAGCTCACACTTTAATTTCTTATTTCTTGTATGATTAGAATAGATCACATAGTATAATTAGGTGGGTTTAAATATAATATTTAATTTCACTATTTTTTCTTTTATGAACACATTACCAAATCACAAAATCTTAAAATGCATTTTAACAATTGTCTACCTGGGGCCAATGTACTTGGATTTCATTGCCAGAGGGGAAGTTGACTTGGTTTTCTATCCAAGTATTAACACATGGTTAATTTTATATTTTGTCTAAGCACATGACACCCTTATCACTACAATGTGTGAAGTGAGGGGGTAGGCCCTAATACCAAGCTAGTACCATTGCCAATACAGATCCCTTTCAGCCCAAATGTCCTGAAACCATCCTTATATTTATTTCTAATTATTTTATATATCCAACTTCCTATCACATATAAAATTATATTATAATAGTCTAACAACATTTAGGTTGACCACTTAGTTACCTTTTACTTTCCAAGTTGATTGCTTGCTCTTTACTCAATTGTATGTTGTATTACAAAAAGTTACATTAGCCAACATTGGTGTAAGGTTTTATGTTATGTGCCTGTTTCTATGCTAAATTTTGCTTTCACATTCAAAAGATTGAAATGAGAAACTAAGAGATGGTCTAGGGTTAGAAGATACCCGGATGTAGTCGTGCGCACTGAAATCAGACGTTGGAAAGTACTCCTCTTTGGCTATGGAAGAATGACACCTGCGAAGAAAAAGAGACTAAACACAAAAAATGTTAGACGAGGAGACGGTGGGCTATCAAGCAAAAGCTTGATCCCTGAAGTACGAAGACTTCCTTAAGGGATATCAACCCACTAATTTAAAAATAGAATATTTGACTGAAGTAGAAATAATGAAAGACAGAATGAAAGAAATAAAAGACAAAAAGTAGAATGCGTACCTGATATGCAGCAAATTGCTCTGCACAGTCACCGGTGTCAGTCTCTATGCCGATGTCGGTCAAGAAGGGTGCCAACGTAGGTTAAAGTGTCAGCGTCGGTAGGGGTAATGACCGGCGTCGGTCAGGGGAATAGCCTTTGGACAGGGTCTGGTCAGGTCTAGATAGGGTTTTAAGATTGTAGAAGGGTCTAAAGTTTTTGTCTGAGGGTTCAAGAAGCCAGTTTGGGAGTCAGAGGGATTGTTTGGGGGTTTGTACAGGGATCTGGGTAGAGTTAAAGACTGTATTTTCTGCAGAGGGTGGATAGAGATGATACGGGTGGAAGTAAGGTCAGGGCTATGGTCTAACTTTAGATCAAGGTGGTAATATTAAATAAAAACAATAACTAGAAAATGAAATAAAAACACAGAACAAATGCTTATCTGTTATATGCTGAAGATAGAATAGGAGACATGATTGATGTTGCCGATGTGTTACAAAAGTTCGATGTAGCAGACCTCCAACGAGATGACTAAAGTAGAATACCTGTATCAGAGAGAGAGAATATGAGAGATTGATTACAGATTGGTTGAATGTAAAAGTTGGCTGATTGTTTGAATGAAGAGGTTGCTGATTGATACGAAGGAAGGTCTGATAACCGATCAAGAAATAGATTGGCAATCGAATGACGAATAATGGATAACGAATAATGGATCCTGTGTTCGGGTTGAGAATGCAGTGTTAAGGATAACCGATGCCAGCATGACTACCAACGTCGGTCGATTAGTGATTGACGTTGGTGACGTTGGTCGGGTAGTGACCATCATCGACAGATGCAGAATGGGGACAGAGGCTAGCTTTAGTTTTCTGCTCATTTTTACATGTTGCTAGGGTCAAGGCTCGTAAGAAAATGGTTGACAGGGGTTAAATAGGCATGGAAGAATAAAAATGGGGGTTAAGGGGAGGATGAAAAGGGTTAGACACAATTTCAGTGTCTACATTTGCCCCTTTTTGTCTTGTTGGTTGTTCTGGACGAACTGCAAGACAAAAATAGGAGTTGGTTGCCCCAGGTGTGGGATAAGGTTGATTCCATCTTATTGGTTGTTTGAATGAACTGCAAGACAAAAATAGGAGGTGGATTTCCCCGATTATGGATGAGGTATTCCCCTTCAAAGCAGGAGTTGAGGGAAGGGAACCGAGAATCAGGTGCTGATTTGACAAAGAGTGGGTGAAAAAAGGGGTGAGGGTGAATGCTGCAAAAGTCATGATTGCATGCATACCACTTCACGAGATAGTCAGGTTAAATTGTTGTAGGTCAAGGGTCGAGGAGTGCCAAAATTGAAATAACCGGGCCCCAGCATTTAGTCATCTGCTGATCGGGTTATTCAATCTAAGCTGTAGCTCCAATGGGTCGTCATGTTCTAGGTATCTCGAGCTCAGGAAGTGCTCCTAGAAACATGAAAAAGTCACAAGTAGTGCGGATCAACCGGCTTGCGATCCTATACTTGTGAAGGTCAAAAATAGTTTGCACACAATTTTGCTAACCAGTCATGAGGTAGCATACAGGCAAAAAAAAACCAAGGCAACATTGTCTTAGAAGTGGTCGAAGTTAGAGGAGACATGCATGATCTCCAATGGTCATTGGTCAAGGTGGATGGATGGATGAAAGGATGTGGCCGAGCTAACCTCAGAAGATGTTATGTGATCTGAGTGCTGCCTACATAGCCCTTGTGTGAAGGGCCTCAGGCCAATGTAGTTCTCCCTAAAAGGGAGGAAGGGTCAAAGGGATGGAATTGGTCTTGGTTGAGGGCAAGGTCATGGTCAAAAGGAAGAAAGAAGGTTTGTTCATCAGAGAGATGAACAAACGAGGGTGGTCGAGCTAACCCCAGAAGATGTTATGTCATCTGAGTGCTGCTTACATAGCCTTGGTCTTAGGGCCTCAGACCAATGTAGTTCGAACAAAGACTCTGAGTGGTAGACAGGTGGTGAAAGTGGTCGATAAACTGGTCTTGGTTAAGGTTGAGGTCGAGTGATGAAGGAGAAAAGAGGTTTTTTCATCCCTAGAAATTTTCCATATTCGTGATGGATGTATGCTAAAGATGAATTGAAGTCTATTTATGCTTCAACAAGTATTGGTTTATGCTTAACATAAATTGTGTCTGGTCGATAGTTTCCATGTGTAGTGGTGTCCATAGAAACTAGTGAATAGGCTATGGGAGTGGCCTGAAAAGAGAGTTGAGTTTAGTTGATTAGGTTTAACAAGTGATGAAGTTGAATGTGATCAAAGTGTAGAAGAAGTGAAAGGCATATTGCTCTTTCATTGACAAGGACCAGAAGGAAAGCACAGATAGGGGTTATCAAAACCAAGAGCCCCATTCGTGCATGACGTCATTGACCATATGTTGTGTTAGAGAGGTAATCGAATCACTTTGACATTAAAGTGAGCTCAAAGTCCCTTGAGCGGGTGATAGGAGGAGGATAGGGTAACCCATTTTAGAGCAGAGATAACTTTGCCCTTTTTATAGGAGACCCTGAGACAACTATAAGCCAAGTCCATGAATTTTTTTTGTGTGCAGACTGATGAATGTGGGAAGTCTAATTAGAGATGCCATTTGCTTGGTGGTCATTTGCGAAGCTGATCAATGCGGGAAGCTTCTAAGAAAGATTATTATTTGTAGCAAGAGTTAGTCATAGCCATCCTTCGAGGGAGTGGTCTATATTTTGCTTTATATATAAGGGCTTTGAATAGCTGTCCTTCGAGGGAGCAATCTATTAGCTACAATAATGATAGTACAACTATCCTTCGAGGGAGCAGTCTGCCTTTTGATTTGATTGTGTGACCTTGGATATGTTGACATCATGATTTGTTTTGATAGAAATGTGAGTCACAGACAAGACTATAGAAGTTCAAGGGCTCCCTTTTATTAGGACAAAGCATCCATACTGTATAAAAGGGGTATATAGGATTTGTTAAGGGGAGTAGGTTTGAAAGGAATGAGGACTAAGAGGATGGGGATTTCTCAAGGGATGAGCTCAAGGTAAAATGTCAAGTGGATGAGTACTCGACTAATAGAAGAATGGTCACAGATGTAATGCATTAAGAGGCTCAGGTTCTGGTCATCCGTCGAGAGAAGACAAATGATATGTCCCTGATCCATACTTGTGCATGATAATGAAAGGTCCAAGCCAATTAGGGGCAAACTTGCCTCATTTACTTCACTCCATATTAGTCACGTGTTGATTCTCTTTGAGGACGAGGTCTCCGATATTGAAATCTCATTCTCACAGATTTTTGTCATAGGCTCGCTTGATGCGATGTTGATAGACATGGAGCTGGTTGAGGGCAGCAAGGCGGTGCTCGTCAAGTAACTCAAGTTGAGCTAAGTGATCTTGACGAAAGTCATTGTTAGAAAGAATGTCATGCAGAGAGATGCGGAGAGACGAGATCTGTACTTTGAGAGGTAGGACAGCCTCTATTTCATACACGAGAGAGAAAGGGGTAGCACCCATGGAGGTTTGAATGCTAGTGCGGTAGGCCCACAAAGCGAAGGGAATGTGAATATGCCAATCCCTTCTAGTATCGCTGACCACCTTCATGAGAATTTTAGTCAAGATTTTATTAGAAGCCTCAGCCTGCCCATTTGCTTGTGGGTAGTAAGGCGAAGAGAAACTGAGTTTGATGCCAAATGAGTCGCAGAGTTTTTGGACTGTCTTGTTTTTGAAGGACTTGCCATTGTCGGTGATGATTTTATGAGGGACACCGAAGCAGAAGATGATGTGGGTGCTAATGAAGTCGACAATCTTGTCAGCTTTTGTGGAGATGAGAGGAATGGCTTCCACCCACTTGGTGAAATACTCAGTGGCGGTGATGATGGATTGATGACGAAGAGATGAATGAGGGTTAATCTCATTGATGAGATCTAAGCCCCACTGAGAAAAAGGCCAAAAATCCTGAGCGACTTGTAAGGTGTGATTAGGAAGATGAAGCAAGTTAGAGTGTTGCTAACACTTGATGCAATGCCAAACATAGTCGCTACAGTCTTGATGAAGGGTGGGCCAATAATAGCCCAGATGAAGGATGCACTTGGCAACCAAATTCCCACTGAAATGTCTGCCATAAATCATGTCGTGGACTTGCTTAATGGCTTGAGATGCTTCAGTGGAGGTGAGACAACGAAGAAGGAGGCTATCAAAGCCTCACTTATAGAGAAGACCCCTTATCATGGTATAGCGAGCAGTACGCTTGATAAAAGCTCACTGCGCATTGTTAGAGAGGTCGGGAGGAATGACAGACAAAGATAAGAAGTCCACAAGTTGCTTATACCAAACATCTCATGGGCTAGAGTCTATGGTGTTGACATGATTAATGTTAGGAGAGATATAGGAAGGCAACGGCACACGATGCACTGTGACAAAAAGTCTGGATGCAGATGAGGAAGATGGGATATGAGAAGTGAGAGAAGCCATGGTGTCAACAAACTTATTCATAGATCAAGGAATAGTCTGCAGGAGGTAATGGTTGAAAGATGCAAGGAGAATGTCAACACAGTTTTTGTATGTTTGCAAAATTTCATTCTTACAGAGGTATGAACCATTGACCTGATTGACGACAAGCTGTGAGTCATCGAAGATGTTGATGGACTTGATGCTGAGAGAGAGGGCGGTCTGAAGTCCCAAAATTAAGGCCTCGTATTCAGCCATATTGTTGGTACAATTAAAGTCAAGCTTGAAAGACAAAGGCATGGGCTCACCATCGAGTGGGATGAGAATGACTCCTACACCCCCACCAAGTTGAAATTTGGAGCCATTGAATAACATGATCATTTGGTAGGTAGTGTCATCGATGAAAAGTGTAGCGATAGACTCGTCAGGGAACTTGCACTGTGAAGGTTGATTGTTGGGAAGAGGGGCATCTGCCAGTTGATCAGTGATGGTTTGCCCCTTGATGGATTTTTTATAGATGAATTCGAGGTTAAACTCAGCAAGCAGCATGAGCCACCGAGCCATACGTTGATGTTGATATGGCTTGGAGTGCATAAACTTAAGAGGGTCGATGTGAGTGATGACAAAGGTCTTGTGATTAAGAAGATAGTTGTAGAGCTTGGTAGCAGTAAAGACTAATGCCAAATAGAGTTTCTCAGTATGAGTATATTGAGTTTCATAGTCGACCAGTGTTTGGCTGATATAGTAGATCGCTTGCTCACAGTGGTGCTCGTCTCGGTGCGTGATCAAGGCACCTAATGAATGATTGGTGACAGAGATATAAAGGTAGAAGGGTTGATCATCTTTAGGTGGAATGAGAACTAGTGGAGAGACCAGATAGCATTTGAGGGCTTCAAAAGCCTCTTGACAGTCCTTATCCCATGTAAATGAGATGTCCTTCTTAAGGAGATGATGAAAAGGTTGGCAGCAGTCAGAAAGCTGTGAGATGAAACAGCGAATGGACTGGAGCTTCCCTTGTAGACTGCGAAGCTACTTGAGATTGGTCGGGGGGTGGCATCTCAAGGATAGCGTGAATCTTGGTGAGATCTATCTTGATGCCACAAAAAGAGACGATAAAGCCTAAGAGCTTGTCAGAGACGACCCCAAAGACACATTTCTTAGGGTTAAGGTGGACATTGTATTGAAGAAGGCAAGAGAAGATGATTTTGAGAATGGTCAAATGGTCACGGTGAAGCTTGGACTTGCTGAGCAGGTCATCCACATAGTCCTCCATGATTTTATGGAGGAGATCGTGGAAAATGTAAGTCATGGCATGCTGATAAGTGGCACCTACGTTCTTCAAGCTGAAAGGCATGACTCGATAGCAGAAAGTCCCCCATGGGTTAATGAAAGTGGTCTTGTGCTGATCTTCCAGAGTAATCAGGATTTGATTGTATCCTAAAAACCCATCCATGAGAGATAGCATCTCATGGCCAGTCGTGAGGTCAACAAGCTAGTCAATGTTAGGAAGAGGAAAGTCATCTTTAGGATAGGCTAAGTTAAGTTCATGATAGTCTATGCAGATCCAGATCCCCCCAGTCGCTTTGGTGACTGGGACGATGTTAGAGACCCACTGCAGATAATCAATGGGCTGGATGAAGGAGACAGAAAGGAGGCACTGAAGCTCCTCTTTGACAAGGAGGGCAATGTGAGGATGCATCTTTTGAAGCTTTTGCCTAATAGGCTTAGCCTCTGGTTTGGTGACAATGTTATGGGTGGCGATGGTGGGGTCGATGCCAGGCATGTCACGGTAGGTCCAGGCAAAGGCCTTGCTATGGTCAGAGAGAAACTGGGTGTAGTCAAGCTGCTCCTGAGTGTCTAAAGATTGACCAATCTTTAAGACATGAGGAACATCAGAAGAAGGGAGGTTGATGTCAATGGTTGATTCATTTAACATAACTTGGGTCTCAGAAGGGAGGGAGCACTGGATGAAAGAGTCATCGGTGCCCATGTAGGAAAGGATGGCATTGTCGTCAATGCAATGGACAGTGTGAATGGTCACCGACTCAGCTTCTATCATGCTGGGAAAAATGAGAGGGAGAGACCTGGACACCCCATTGAGCTGATAAGTCAAGGGTTCTAGGTAGATGGTGTTTATGAAAAAAAAAACTAGGAGGTATGGAAACCACCGACTCCGTAGGTGAAGGAGGAGGGATGGGTGAGCCTGGAGGAGATTGGTCAATGGTTAGCTCGGGGCAAAGGTCTGTAGGGTCCTGAGTGGGGTCGTGATATCCCAAGCCATACCGTTTCTTGGCATCATCATCATTGAGTGGTTTGATGGTCTGATGGGAGCCTTGCTCATAGCGTCTGAAACCAAAACCCTTCCATGCAAACCTATAAAGGTAAGTGTGTGCAAAGGTAGGGTTGCCAAGAAATGAGAAGTCTGATGTGAAAGGTTGAGGTGAAGAAAGAGGATTGAAATCAGTAGGAGCTTGATCAAACCCCCCATAGACAAGGTCGGTTCAAAGGTGAGGAGGATGATAAGGCATGATCATCCTGATCTGATGGTCATAACTAGGGCTGTGATGAAGGCATCCATACTCTTGGGGAGTTTGGAACATGTCTAAGGCTAGCAAGCAATACTCCCCCAATGAAAGTCTTTGGAAGATGTCTTCCATGGGGTCTGTGGTCATCGCTTGAAGGGGAGGTGTGAGGGTGACTGCCTATTACGAACTGGTCAAAGCTTCTGCAGATGGAGGCGGTGTTGGGATTGATGGCTTGATAAGAATGAGGACGTCATTTGGATGGTAGGTGGTGTTACAAGTTTTGAAGGGTGAAGGGTCAGTGGGAATGATATGGACTTGCCCATCGTGCTCGAATTTCACACAACGGTGGAGGGTGGAGGGGACACAGGCCATGGCTCAGATCCAGGGTCAACCCAGCAAGATGTTGTATTGAAACTCTCCTTCAATGATATAGAAGAGCTTCAGGACTGTGCGTGGACCAATGTGGATGTGAAGGATGATTGTGCCAATGGTCGTGGCAGTGGTGTCATTAAAAGAGTGTAAGATTGCATTAGTTTTGGAGACACAATTCTTGGGAAGAGCTAACTGTTCAAAGGCATGGGTGGAGATAATGTTGATGCTGGTGCCTCCATCAATCATAATGCATTTAATGCGTGTCTGATCAACATAGGTAGTGATGAAGAGGGTGGCATCCTGATCTTTTGTGTTAGATGTGGGAATCTCAGAATCACTGAATGTGATGGAGGCAATAGGGGCTAAAGAGTGGACAAGGGCAGAAAGTGGCTGGGGGTCCTTGGGTTGAACCTCCGCTGCCTGCAGGGCTCTGATGAGGGCTTGACGATGTTGGCGTGAGGTTTGGATGAGGTCATAAAGGGACATCTTCACAAGTATCTGGTGAAGCTGTTTCAACATGGAGTCATGGATTGGTCTGGAAGAAGAAGAAGAAGAGGAGGTTTGAGGTGTGCCAAGGATAGAAATCTTGGGCTTGGGTGGTTGAGGTGGCTGGATGAAAGGGTAGGTCCAAGGAATGGCAGCTTTTTCTTTCACCTTGTCCTTTTGTGACCTGGTGGTTATGTGAATGGCATTGATTTCAAAGATAAGCAGTGAAGAAGATAAAGGGGTCATGGTCTGCTGATGATATGTTGATGGGTTTGAAGAGGTCAGAGGGTTATGAGAGGGAGTCAGGGGTTAGTCAAGAGTGTCCTCAAAGAGAAGAGTGTCTTTCTCCAGATAGCGGTGAATGACGGTCTTGAGGGCATAGCAAGTCTCGGTATCGTGTCCTGGCGTACGATGATATAAGCAAATCTTTATGTCATCGAACCAGGAGGGCTTAGACTCGAGAGGTTGGAAAGGCCTAATGGGTGGAAGGGTTATGCTGGAAGTCTACAAAAGTCGGTGCAAGATCAAAGAGTATGAGCCCACTAAAGGGTCTGTGCTCGTCGATGTGTGTAATATTGGTGACTTTTGCTTGGGCAGAGTTGGAGGAGGCTTCCGTACCACCTTTTGGGTTGACGGTGTAGCGACAGGTAGAGATTGTACTTTCTTCATGGGAGGTACTGCCTTTTTGAGAGAGGGTAGGCTAGCGATAGGCAAAGGAGGCAACTGGTTTGTCAGAGTGGGAACGACTCTAGTTAGGGTCGAAAGATGGGGCCCCAAAATGGAGGGTAATGGTGACGGAGGAGGAGGCGTTTGCCTCTGTGGATTGGCAGTCTTTTGTGACCTAGGTTTAAGACTACTATTAGTCAAGGTTTGGTCTAGGTCCACCTTCATTTGTGGATGAGTGAGGGTAGAGACAGGGCGAACGCCAAGTGACTTGATAGGTTTAGATGGGGTAGATGCGAGTTTTGGTTTTGATGGGGTCGGTTGAGGTTTAGAAATGGGAGTCTGGTTTTTGTTGAGAGTCTTGGGAGATTTTGCCATGGGAGGATTAGCAGCATGAGACGAGAGGGCACAGGCATGTTGAAGAGCTGTGAGACGCTCCCACAATCCCTGATGCTCCACTTTCCTTGAAGGGAGAAGTTTGAGTTTCTCCACTAGTCGGGAAAATGGCTGAGAAGTTGTGGGATGAGGTTTGGGTTCTTGAGAAGATGTGGATGGTTGTGGGGTTGAAGATGAGACTGGTGTAGCGGTCTCAGACCCAAGGCATGATGAAGTCGTGACAGGTTCATCTGTGGTTGGAGACGAAGGAGAGGCAGGTTCTTCACTAGGTGGAGAAGAAACCGAGGAATGAGGCTCCTCAAGCAGGTAAAGGGCAGGGATGATTGTGCCCTCCATTTGCGGTTGAGGAGTAGGAAGGGTTAGGTCCTCCATGGGCAGCAAGAAGGATGATGGTGAAACTGGTGGTGCTGGTAAGGTCGAGGCGTCCTCCAAGATGAGAGAGGTTGACGGAGAACTAATCAGAGAAAGAGGTTCGTCCACATGTGATGGACTGATGGGTGGACTCACCTCTTGAAGTTGGTCAGGGATGAAGGGCGAGATCGTATTGACCATTCGAATGTTGTGTTCATGAATGTTGTTAGTCAAGGTCTGGACTTTGTTTTGAGTTGGTGGATGATTGGGGAATGGTTGCTTGAAGATGTCGATGCCCTGATTAGGTGGCACATTGGGATTGTCGAGGATGAGGTCACCCTTTTCTAGCATGTCTTGGATGATATTTTTAAGGGTTTTACAGTTGCCCATGTCATGGCCCTTAACACGGTGGTAGTTACAGAAGTCATTTTCCCTATACCACATAGGGATGGTGCGTGAGGGATCAAATTGTGGAGGTGGTTGGATCTGGGGGAGATTGAGGACCCCTTGCTTGACGAGTTTTTCTAGCACAAATGCGTATGATTCTCTGAGTGGAGTATACTGTTGCTATATGTATCTCTACTGGAATTGGCAGGTGGCACTCTGGGACGTGGATGGCTCAGGCTGGTTAGTTGAAGGGGAAGAGGATGAAGATCTAACGACCACAGTGTTTGCTAAAGCTTTAAATTTAGGATTGGATGAGGGAGGTTTAGAAGAGGGGTCATTGGTCTTGGAGTTGGGATTCTTGCTCTGCAACTTGACTTTATTCTCCTCGACGACACGTAACTTAAGTTTATGGGCCATCGTGAAGGCTTCGTCGAAGGTGCGGAAGGTCTGAACCCTCAAGGTGGAAGAAATATGTCTGGCACAGGCTTGGGAGAAAAGTTCAATAAGTTCAGGTTGGGGTAAAGAAAAGGAGAGTTGATTGATGAGGCCTCTCCAATGAGCAATGAAATCAATAATGGATTCATCTTTGAATTGGTGGATAGAATAGAGGTCTGTGATTGAGACCTTCTTGGTGATGTTGATAGAGAAATGGTCAAGGAAGAGCTGGGCCAGTTGAGTGAATGTGAAGAGGGAATGGCTGGCAAGGGAGCTGTACCAGTCAAGCGCAACACCTGAGAGAGACATAGGAAATGTGTGTAAAAGCAATGCATCGTCATGGGTGATAAGGTAACAGGCATGTTTGAATGCTCGTAAGTGCTGTTGTGGGTCTTCCTTACTTTGAAAATGAGAAAACTTAGGAAGTTCCCACTGGCTGGGATATGGCTTGATCGGGACAGAGGGATGAATGGGCTCATTGCAAATTTGTTCGTATGAGAGAGTATTGTGTGAGCCAGAAACAGAGGTCTCTAGGCTAAACATTTTGTCCATCAGCATTTTGATGATATCTACTGACAGATTGGTAGGTGGAGTGCCCCCTAGATTGTAAGGTACTTGAAAGAGGCTAGAAGAGGCATATGACATAGTCAGTTGTACTAGTAGGGGCACAACATACGGATGACTAGTCGTAGGGATAGAAGAGGAGACTAAGGATGGTTGGGTAGAAGGCACAACTAGGCTCGACGTTGCCACTGGAGGTTGGTTAGTGGTAACATGGGCCAATGGTTAGGTAGCCACCCTGGTGTTGATAGGGGCCAGGGTAGGTAGAATAGAGATGACCAGATTCTGAAAGGGGGTAGAGAGTGGTTGAGTGGGCTGAGGTTGATAGGGGGCTGAAACCCCAGTGGAAGTGGGCCCAAAGATGGAGGGAAAGGCCACACTTGGATGGTTCATCAAAGGCTAGTCATTGGTCGAGGCAATAGCCTGGGTGTCTAAAGGTTGAACTACGGACGCTATTGATACGGCCGCAGTCTCAAGAAGAGAGGTTGGCATTCTGTAAATTGGATTGCCCAAGGAGTCTCGCATTCGGCTATTCGCAAGATAGTGCTGAGGGGCTTTGATTTTGAGGTCCAAGAATCGTGCAAAATCTTGATCCCCTTCTAGGACAATAGGAGTCTGGGTCGGGGATGGTCTAGTAGGAGTTCTTTTAGTCTCTGAGTGGAACTCCATTACAGGACTTGTTATGGACGGGGTAGACGGAAGTGGGTGATGCCTCACATGATCGACTAGAGCCTTGGCTTGACTACGAGTCAGAACCATTCAAGACAAGAAAGAACATCCTCACAAGCTCAAACAAGCAGATAAGAACAGAAAAGATGAAGAACACAAGCATATCCTAAAACCCTAGGAGTAAATATTTAGGATTATAGTGGCTTATGCCTTAGAATGTGTGTAGAGGAATATTGGCTTTTGAGTCGGGTCCTAGAAGAAGTAGTCTATGGATGGTTTTGGGTTAGTTATGGTGCTCAAAAAGTCTGTGTTAGGTTTTGTACATGGCCTGGTGCTAAGGAGCAAGCTCCCCTCACTTCACGAGTCCAATGATAAGCTGGGCCCGCTTAGCCAAAATATACTTCCCCTAGAGATTATACTCTGCCAAAGAACAGAGTGGGCTTTCCCCTTGGTGATGAAATCCAAGTAAGATCGTTGGGATGGGTAAGGTATCCACTGGAGGATGAAATCCCAGTCGGGCCTTGTCTCAGGTAAGTTAAGATGTTTGTTTTGTGCAAGTGGTTTGGTCGTGTAACATCAAGTGGATTAAATTAATTCAATATGTGGTTATTAGTTACTAAGTGTGGTCTAAGAAATGCAAGCAAGCAGAAATGCAATGCAATGTATTTTAAGCCCCAATTCAAAATGTTTGTTCGTATGAAGACGAATGGAGAAAGGGTCGAAGAATATGAGTTTTGACTAGTCTAGAAGTGTAAGAAAGAAAAGAAAGTTCTTTTTAGTCCTGCTTATGATGTCATTTAGAAGAGATGAAAGAGGCGAAAAGGAAGGAACCTAATGCACCTATATGAACGAAAGAAAGAAAGAACCCAAGGAAGGCCCTAGGGTCCCACCGGGCATGCCAGAATGTTTCTATGCTAAATTTCGCTTTCACATTCAAAAGATAGAAATGAGAAACTAAGAGATGGTCTAGGGTTAGAAGATACCCGGATGTAGTCGTGTGCACTAAAATCAGACGTTGGAAGGTACTCCTCTTTAGCTATGGAGGAATGACACCTACGAAGAAAAAGAGACTAAACACAAAAAATGTTAGACGAGGAGATGGTGGGCTGTCAAGCAAAAGCTTGATCCCTAAAGTACGAAGACTTCCTTAAGGGATATCAACCCACTAATTTAAAAACAAAATATTTGACTGAAGTAGAAATAATGAAAGATAGAATGAAAGAAATAAAAAACAAAAAGTAGAATGCATACCTGATATGCAACAAACTACTCTACACAGTCACCGGTGTCAGTCTTTGTGCCAGCGTCGGTTAAGAAGGGTGCTGACATCGGTTAAAGTGCCGGCATCGATAGGGGTAATGACCGGTGTCGGTCAGGGGAATAGCCTTTGGATAGGGTCTGGTCGGGTCTGGACAGGGTTTTAAGATTGCAAAAGGGTCTGAAGTTTTTGTCTGAGGGTTCGGGAAGCCGGTTTGGGAGTCAGAGGGATTGTTTGGGGGTTTGTACAGGGATCTGGGCAGAGTTAAAGACTATATTTTCTGTAGAGGGTGGATAGAGATGATACGAGTGGAAGTAAGGTCAAGGCTATGGTCTAACTTTAGATCAGGGTGGTAATATTAAATAAAAACAATAACCAAAAAATGAAATAAAAACATAGAACAAATGCTTATCTATTATATGCTGAAGATAGAATAGGAGACATGATTGATGTTGCCGATGTGTTGTAGAAGTTCAATGTAGTAGACCTCCAATGAGATGACTAAAGCAGAATACCTGTACCAGAGAGAGATAATACGAGAGATTGATTGCAGATTAGTTAAATGCAAAAGTTGGTTGATTATTCGAATGAAGAGGTTGTTGATTGATACGAAGGAAGGTCTGATAACCGATCAAAAAATGGATTGGCAACTGAATGATGAATAACGGATAATGGATAACAGATCCTACGTTCGGGTTCAGAATGCAGTGTTAAGGATAATCGACGCCAGCATGACTACCGACGTCGATCGATTAGTGACTGACGTCAGCGACATCGGCTAGGTAGTGACCATCGTCGACAGATGCAGAATGGGGACAGAGGCTAGCTTTAGCTTTCTGCTCATTTTTACATGCTGCCAGGGTCAAGGCTCGTAGGAAAATGGTTGATAGGGGTTAAATAGGTGTTGAAGAATAAAAATGGGGGTTAAGGGGAGGACGACAAGGGTTAGACACAATTTCGGTGTCTACAGTGCCTCAATTGGATCAACCTCATTGATCCAATTGATTTTTTGTTTCCTTTCATTGATTGCTTTCCTAAGTATTTGAAAAATTATTCTTGTTTCAGTACATAGTCATTTGTGTAAACAAAGTCTCTTGTAGACTATCTTATTTTCCCTGCCTGTTATGCTAAGTCAACCCTATCAACCCTATAAACTTTTCCAAACTTTGTTTCTTATACTAGGTTGACCCAGTAGACTTTATATAATTTTTAGACCCTATTTTTTGTACTAGGTCAACCCAGTCAACCTTGTACTCTTTTTGCCTTGTCTGCTAATTCAGTTTTATAAGGTTAGATTAAAACCCAAATCTATCTCTAAATTGCATACAAGAGAAATTATGAAATGAATTAATAAAATATTATAAAAATAAACATATGCATGCACATAATAAGAGATTATATATTTAATGTGGTTCACCCAAGATGGGCTACATCCACTAAATTTTTCCAGTATATTATTTCCAGCAATACAAGGGATAAACAAAATCATGTAACAAATCTTGTTACACCTCTCTACCTTTTTTGCCTCATATTTATATATAATATTTCATCATTAATCAAAATCTTACATCTTAACCATATATCAATACATTTTAGGGTGAAAAACACTTAAACATAACCTCTACCATTAGATATGAAAACCTTTAATCAATGGCCCAGATTGACTATGAAATTACAATTTATAAAGGTAATTTAATAAAAAATCTTACAACCCCCCATGCCATGAGGGATTCAAAGAATAGGATCCAAACTTAGCTAAAATAAAATCATAATTTTAACCTCTAATCATGTAAGACAATTAGGATCCACACCTAAAAATCTCCCACTAGGAGAATGATTGCAACAATTCCACCGCTATTACATCTACTACACTATCTGGACCTGGACAAGTTCCTTAATTTAATTATCATCCATAAAGACCAACTAAAGCTGAATAAATATTTAATTTCTCTCTTGTAACTACCTTGGTCATCATATCTATAAGATTTTCATTGGTATGTATCTTCTCCAATTTTAGTTGCTCTTCCTCTATCACTAAATGAATGAAATGATACCACAACTAAATGTGTTTTGTCATGGAATGAAAAGTTGAATTTTTTGCTAGATGGATTGCACTCTACCTATCACTATATAGTTTATATATTTCTTGACTATGTTCTAATTCTTCCATTAGCGTCTATAACCAAATTATTTCCTTGCTTCTATAGCAGAAACACACTCAGCCTTTGTGGTTGAAAGTGACACAACCTTCTATAACTATGATACCCAACTAATTACTATACCACCTATTGTAAACACATACCCTATATTTCTTCTTATACCATCCAAGTCACTTTCCATATCTAAGTCAAAATATACCTATAATGTCACATCTGATCCACCATAACTTAACATTATATCTATGGTCCCTCTTAAGTAATGAAGGATCCATTTTACTGCCTTCCAATGTTCCTTTCTTGGATCACTCATGAACCTACTCACCACTCCCACTACATGTGTAATGTTTGGCCTCGTACACACCATTACACATATTAAACTAAAAAATGCTAATGAGTATGAAATTTTAGACATTAGGTTTTTTCCTTCTTATATTTTAGGACATTGTTCCTTTATTTATTTAAAGTGTGTAGCCAAAGGTGTCCCAATTGGTTTTGTATCCTGCATATTAAATCTTTCCAAAACTTTTTTGATGTACTCTCCCTATGATAATTCTAGGTTCCTATACTTTCTATCTCTAGTTATCCACATACCAAGGATCTATTTAGCTACACCTAGATCCTTTATATAAAAGTAATCACTTAACTATTTCTTGAGTACATAAATATTGTGCATGTTGGAAATAACTACAAGCATATCATCTACATATAAAAGAAAAATAATATAGTTTTCATTTTTAAATCTTTTAAAATATACACAATGATCTGAATGACATCTAGAATAACCCTCTTTCATTATAAAATTATCAAACTTAATATACCATTATATTGGATCTTGTTTCAAATCATACAAGCTCTTCTTTAATTTTCACACCAAATTCTCCTTACCATTAAATTCATAACCTTGTGGCTGATTCATATATATTTCATCCTTAAAATCCCCATGAAGGAAGCAATCTTTACATATAATTTTTCTAAGTGTAAATATTCAATAACTACTTAGCTTAAAATAGTTTTAATTGAAGTCATTTTAACAACTGGAGAAAATATTTCATCAAAATCTATACCTTTCTTTTGTGTAAAACATTTAACCACCATTTTGGCCTTGAATTTATTTTTACCTATATTTTCCTCTTTTATCCTGTATACTCACTTATTCTACAATGCATTCTTTCTTTTGGGAATCTCCACAAAATATTATGTCTAGTTATCCATTAGAGCATCATACTCCTCATCCATAGCTTGTTCCCACTTATCCTTGGCATCAATCTGCACTACTTCTTCATATCTTTCTAGCTCACCATCATTAGTAAGTAATAAATAATATAACAAAGGAGAAAAATGATTAGGTGGTCTAATTAATATTGTAGATCTTCTAACAGGGGTTTGAGGTACCTATTGCTATTATACATTTTGATCAAAAACCTTTGGGACTTGTTTTTTATAATGTCTTCTAATACTGTATATTATTTTTTGGATTTGTCTTGCTTCTTTTTCTGTAACTGGTCTTTGTACATGACTTTTTCATGGAACAAAACATCTATACTCCTAATTATTTTCTTATCTTCCATATTCAACAATTGGAATCCAAAGTCATCAGTTCTATAACCAATAAATTTTCATTTTTAAGACTTAGCTTCTAACTTATTCCTATGATCTTTGTCAATACAAAAAATGCCTCACACCCAAAAACTCTTTAAAAATAATAATCTACCTTATTTCTAGTCCATACCTCATCCAATATCCCACCATTCAAATCACTCAAAGGTCCTCTATTTATCAAATAAACTATTATAGTTACAACATCTACCCAAAACTATAAAGGAAAACTTACATGCAATCTCATGCATCTAATATTATCCATAATAGTCATGTTCATTCTTTCTGACACACCATTCTATTGTGGTATTCTTGAAACTATTTTCTATCTACAAATTTCACTTACTAAATAGTAATTGTTAAAAGCATTACTAAAATACTCACCTCCATTATCTGAATTCAGACATTTTAATTTTAAAATTATTTCATTTTCAACTAAAGCTTTCCATTTCTTGAATGTATCAATGAAACAATGTGACAATATCTCTGAACATATTTCATGCAATCAATGTTGAATCTTGTGAGGTACTATGAGAGCTTCAAAATTCCAAGAGAGGAAAAATATGCATTAACTTGTCTATTACAAAATGTGAATGAGTAGATTGACCTTCCAAAAAGGAAAAGTAGGGTACATATAGAGAAAATTAGGGCAACATGAGGAAGCCTCTAATTTTATTAATTAACTAATTAAAATTAAATATAATTAGCCTATGGACCCTTTATAACTAACCTAAGGAAGCTTAAATAACATAGAATGACCATATGAATGTGTAGGCAAAACCCAATGGGAAAAACACTACATTAACACCCCCCTTAAGCATAGTTTAGGTGAGATAAGAATTAGGTCCTAGAATTAAAAGCTTGATGAGGTACCCAAGTACATAGTGATGAACCTCCATAGGAGGAAGAAGAAGGTAGAACATCCCTAACCCCAATGAGAGCTCATAGATGAACAAATTTACTCTTTGTGAAAGGCTTGGTTAGTATATCTAAAATCTACTCTGATGTTGGATAGTATCAAAGATCAATGACTTGCTTGTTGATAAGCTCCTTGCTGAAATGCATATGAATCTCTATGTTCTTGGTCCTTTTATGGAGAACCAGATTCCTAAAAATATAGATAGTGCTTTAGTTATCACAGTAAATCATTATTGGCTTATAAAACTAGACATCAAACTTAGTGAGAATCCCCTAAACCTAGATTGCTTTAGTGGTGGCATTGATAACCCCTCTGTATTCTACCTCTGTGGATGATAAATCAATTTCATGTTGTTTCTTTCTTGACCAACTTATTAGACCCAAACTAAGTGAGAAAATATAGCCTAAAGTAAAATTTTGACTCTGAATATTTCCAGCCTAATCTGAATCTATGTATCTAATCAAATCAACCTCTATTTATTCTTTATAGTGTATCCCATAGTTGTGTGAACCTTGAATGTAGTGAATAATATACTTTGTTGCTTTCCAATGCAACTCATGTGGCTCCTACATAAACTGGGAGACCAAACTAACTACATAGGATATGTCAGGTCTAGTGTGTGTGAGATAGATAAGACTACCCACAAGTTGTCAATACAATGTTACATCAATGAGTGGTGTAGGATAATCAACCTCAAGTTTCATATCAGATAAGAAGGGAGTAGGATATGGCTTAAAATTAACCATGTTAAACCTCACAATCAAATCAAGATAATATTTGGATTATGGTAAAGTTATCTTAGAATCTGATAGAATGATTTCAATCATAAGAAAGTAGTGAAATAATCCCATGTCTATCATTGAAAATCTATTCAAAAGTGTATTTTTCACTACTAAGATGGATGATCATGAGCTGCCTATAATTAGTAAGTCATCTACATAGAGAATTAGGATCAATAGAGAATTATCCTACTATAAGATGTAGACATTCAGATCTAAGTGGCATCTGGTGAACCTGACTATGAGTAGAAAGGAGTCCATCTTGGCATACCATGCTCAAGGGGCCTATTTGAGTCTATAGATAGATTTCTTGAGTTTGAAGACCAAGGAGGTATCTTCCACCAAGCCTTGTGGTTACTCCATATATATCTCTTCCTTGAGGTCACCATGTATAAAATCACTCTTTACATCCATTTGGTGAACATCCCACCGATGTGTGGCTATGATGGCTAGAGTGAGTCTTATAGACGTCATCTTGGATACAAGAGCAAATGTCTCAATATAGTCTATGTCAGGCACCTAAGAAGACCCCTTTGTAACAAAATGATCTTTATACTTATCGACTAACCCATTTGCATCATACTTGGTCTAATAAACCCATTTGTAATGGACTAATTTTCTTCCTTTTAGAAGAGGGACCAAGTCCCATGCTTTGTTCTTGATTAGGGAAATGTACTCTTACTGCATAGTATAATCCCATTATAGAATACTAGATGCCTCATGAAAGGTTTGTGGATCTGAGGTAATGGCTAAGTAGGCATGTAATGTCCCCTAAAATAGTGATATTTTCTGCCTTGTATTTGATGGATTTCCAACCCATCCTTCAGCACTTTAAAGTGTCTATCTAGCCCAAATAGGACTAGAATTGTATGAGATTAGAGAATTAGGAGGTGAGTCCTCATCATCTGTAGTGTGAGTGTGAGATGGAGGAGGAGAATCCTCATCACTACTCTCATCACTTGAACTTAAAGAAGTAGATTCATCCTCATCATCAAGAGGATCTTGAGGTGGCTCTATGTCACTGTCTGAAGTGGAATCAATGTCCAATGAGACTTTTATAAAGTCTAGAGTGCCAAGATTGTGTTCAAGTGGGCCCTCATGAAACTTAAAACTCCTTTAAATGAATAACTAATGATTTTTAGGATGGATAAGCCTATATTCTTTAACATCCTATGCATACCCCATAAAGATTCAAGACTGACTCTGAGGGTCCATTGCTTTGAATTTCTTCTTGGAAACATAGGCCATTACTAGTGATCCAAACACTCGAAAGTGATCAACCACAAGCTTCAAAAGGAGTGATTCCCTTTAAGGCTTTATGTGGAACTTAGTTTTGAATTTAACATGCATAGTTGATTGATTTGACCCAATACTAAGGAGAAAGAGACTTTTATTGAAGCATATAGTTGGCCATTTTCTTCAAGGTATGATTCTTACATTTGGACACAACATTATATTGAGGACTATATGGAATTATGTGTTACATCTAAATCCCCTCTAATGTGTAAAACTGCTCAAACCTTCCTTTCCATTGTCAATCCTTAAGATTTTAATGGAACATTCTGACTGCTTCTCCATAAGTACCTTGAAGTCCTTAAAGTGATCAAATACCTCAGACTTATTTTTGAGAAAAAACACCTAGGGGTACCTCAAAAACTCATCAATGAATGTGAGCATGTATCTTTTCCTAATGGATAAAGGCTTTGGAAATGGACCTGCTAAGTACTATGGATTATTTCTAGCTTCTATTCAGCGCTCCTTACTTTGCCCTTATCATATTTATCTTTTTGATGCTTACCAAGAATGCAACCATTGCATAGGGCATCTGAGAATTTGAATTTAGGTAATCTTGAAACCATGTCCTAATGACTAAGTTGCTTTAGGTAATGATAGTTTAAATGGCCAAACCATTTATGCCATAGTTTGCTCACTCCATCTACATGAGTAAGTAGTGTAGTTGAGGGCTGATCTAGGGAAAATTGTCAGAAGGTATACAGCCTAGACTAATGATTGGCCTTCTTATAAACCATTACAATGTCACTGTGTATCTCTTTGATGACCACTAAATTAGGTGTGAGCTCAACTCACTTCCCTGCACCTACGTAAGTGATTTTATATATTGACAAAAGATTGGTGGATAGTGAAGGAACACATAGAACATCATTAAAGTTCTCATCACTTACTTCTGCCAAAGTGTCATCACCCATGAGAATTAAAGGCATAGAACATGGTTATATTTCTAAAAATAGATCCTCTGAGGAAGTCATGTGATATGAATCACTTGAGTCAATAACCCAAGTTGAAGGTTGAGAAGCTACTACAACCAGTGCCTTACCCTTGTTTTTACCCTTTTTTCTATCTTTACCCTTTGCATAATCTTATGTTGATGTGTTCTGAGATGAAGATTCAGGAACACTGATGTTATTCTTCTCAACCATCTTAGTCAAGGTGTCGATCTTATTTTTCATGTACTGAGATTCATCATGCCCAAGTTTCTTACAAAATTTACATTTGAGTTTCTCCTTCTTAGGTTTCTTGCTTGAGGAGGACTCATTCGATGATGCCTTTGGCTTAGCATCTAATTTTTTATTCTTCTTATGCTCATGATTAGGTTTAGACTATTTCTTCTCCTATTTTCCATTTCTAGAAGTCTTATTCTTATCCTGATTGACAATCAAGGCATGTGATTTTGAAGACTTCAGTGCACCCATTTGAACCAACTTATCTTTCTCCTAAGTCAGATGGGAAATAAACTCATCAAATTATGGAATTTTCTAAGTGGATCTAAGTACACATTTGGTAGCATGAAATGTAGAGTGAAAAATGAATAGTCGTGACCCATTTTTACAAGAATGGATAGAATCAATTGGTCATCTATTTTCTCAATGATTTAAACTTTGTAAAGAAGTCTTGTAAGGTGTCATAGTCATCTAGGCTCAATGTGATGAGATCATTCTCTAGCTCATGACCCCTCATGATGTCCTGCACTCAAAAAATATTGTTTAAAATGGTCTAGACTTTGTTCATAGTTTTTTTAGATTCAACATGAAATAGGAGGTTAGGAGACATTGACAGGCATAGAAACTCATAAGCCTCATCACATCTATTATACAACTTAACCTTTTTTTCATCTTTAGATGGCTCAGTTTCCTCACCCATAGTAATTTGATAGAGTCCTTTACCTCTCAAAGTGAGTTTTATTTTAGACTTTCATTCTAGATAGTGAAATGGTGTGAGTGATTCGATGTTTAGATCCATTAGTATAGATTAGAATGAGATAAATTAAAAAATTGAAATGAAAGAAAAAAATAAAAAACACATAGTATAAGTATTCCTAAGCTATCAAAAATACCCCCCCTAAAGTTATAATGCACACACACTTAGTCTTGGATATAAGGCATAGCCAAGAATGCATTTATGAGTAATTAGCGTGAGCAAGTATGAGAGGGACATTAGGCACTGTCAATGATGCATCCAAGAGGAAAGATATAAAGGTTTGAAGAGAGTTTTAAGCTATTACACCATGTAAAAAATGGATGTTACAAAAGTTTTAAAATAATGTCACCAGTGCATATAGATTGAGAAAAATGCACTTAAAAAAATGGCACCCAAAAAGGAGCTATAGATTGAAAGTTATAGCATTTATAAGTTCTTACTCCCACATATTCCTAGACCCTTTCCAAAACTAGAAAATTGACACCCTCCTGAAATTCATAGGGGTTTTGTAGCTGCTTTAATTCAATTTTTTAATTCAATAAGACCGCTCCAAAATCTTGATTGGGTCTTACAATGTTGATCGGGTTTTATCAACTACTTTACTTCACAAGTAAATGAGTAATTAGTAATGAGTAGTCACTCTTGGAAAACCTAATTTGGTCTTCCTTAGTGAAATTTTCATTCTTCAACCTTCACTACTTTAGACTCTTGCAACTGCACTACTTATAAAGTAAATGAGTAATGATTAATCACCCTTGGAAAACCTAGATTAGTCTTTCTCAGTGTATTTTAGGTTCTTCAATCTGCATGACTTATTACTTATAAATCAAGTAATGAGTAATAAGTAGTCAACCTCCAAAAATTTGAATGGGTCTAACTAGTGTTGATTGGGTTCTTGGAGAAGTAAGACTACCTTGGAAGCTCGAATTAGTCTACTAGCAAGTTGTCATGCTGAAGAAAATTGATTACTTCAAGTAGTCATTCATCAAAAACCCAAAATGCTCTTGGAGCAAGTCGTCAGTCTTGAGAAGTCTAATTTGGTCTTAGAATCAAGTAATCACCCTCTAAAAACTTGATTACTTATAATTAATTATATTTTAAGAAGTTAAAGGAGTTTAAAAACCTGATTTGGTCTATAAAGAGTAAATCAGGGTTTTTAGGCTGTACTACTTCATCTGTACAGATATCTGACCAGATGGAAAAAATTAATTTTTAGGAAACTCTACAAAATTTCTCAAAAATCTAAAATAACCTAATTAAGATCTCAAAAAACCAAAAAAATATATGAAAATAGATTTTTAATCAAAGGCCTTTTGACATGAGTTTCAAGGTAGCTTAATAAAATGCTTCCAAGGTCAAAAATGGCAGCCAAGACAGAAGAAAAACCAGCAAGCTGAATGCATGAAGGATCTTACTAGGGAGTCTGATGCATGAGGTTGTCAAGAAGGATCTAATAACATGAAAGAGTGTGCCAAGATATATGAATATATTTCATGCAATTAATTTTAAAACCTATGTGGTAGTGTGAGAGCTCTAAAATTCCAAGAGAGGAAGAATATGCATTAACCAATCTATTGCAAAATGTGAATTAGTAGATTGACCTTCGAAAAAGGAAAAGTGGGGTACATATAGAGAAAATTAAGGAAACATGAGGAAGCCTCTGATTTTATTAAATAACTAAATAAAATTAAATATAATTAGCCTATGACCCTTTATAACTAACCTAAAGAAGCTTAAATAACATAGAATGGCCATACGACCATGTAGAAAAAACCTAGTGGGAAAAAACACTACACTAACAATCAAAAACATCAAACTTTATTTTTATATAGTATACCCAAACCTTCCTCATTTTATCATCAATAAAAGTGACATAATAATCTAAACCACCAAGTAAAGATACCTAAGTTAGTCCACATAAATCCGTATGTACAAACTCTAACTTTTGCTCTTTCCTGGCTGGTCTAACCCTAAGAAACCTCACACATTTTTTGTTTCCCATATACACAGTGCTCACAAAAGTCTAGATCTAATTATTTCAAACTTGGTAGTTTATCCTTTACATATTAGGTCTTCATTCCCTTTTCACTCATGTGCTCAAGTCTGTAATACGACAAAGTTGCATCTTTACTTATAGCAACTACAACACAAGATAAATTAGAATTATCTATAGATAAATATAAAGTGCCTACTTTATTATCTTTTACAACCACCAAATAATCCTTTGTAAACTTCCATGATTTGACTGTAAATGTGACCATACAACCCTCACTACCCAACTACCCTATAAAGATCATATTTCTCCTAAAGCTTGAAACATACCTGACATCCTTTAGCACCCAAGTGTTTTCATTTTGTAATTTAACCTGAACACTTATTTTTACAATAATGCTATAGGGTTCATCATCACCGAGGAAATCATTCCCATAATTACCTTTGAACATAATCTATAAAATAATATCTATGGGCGGTAGTATTAAAAGAAACACCTAAATCTAAAACCTAAGATTCAATAATATTATCCAAATAAAATATAAGAGCATCTTGTAATACATCAACTTCTAAATTTGCTTCTCTATTACCTTCCTATTGGCCCTTGCCTTATTTTTCCTTTTGAAACCAACACTCTTTCTTTATGTGTCCCAGCTTGCCACAGATCCAACATTCCATCTTGCCTCTTGATTTAGATCTTGCACCCCCTTTTGATTTTTCATGGTTTCCTCTTCCTCTATTCTTTTGCCTTCTTTTGTTCTCCACTATTAATGCATTTATAGATATGGATATTTCATCTGTACTTTTCCTTCACATTTCCTCACTTAAGATAACACCCACCACATCTTCAAACTTTAGTTTGGAAATGTTAGACACATATTTGCTTACTAACATTACCAAGTTATTCCAATTTTTAGGTAGTAAAAAAATAATAAGAATAGCCCTAATTTCATTATCAAATTCAATATTTATGGAATGTAATAGACTAGTAACCATGTTAAACAATTTTTTCATCAAAAATATTTTATTTGAGGCAGAAGGATTTTCATATAACTTACCTAATTTACTCATAAGACCTTATATTATCTTTTCTTGTGATATGTTGAATGCTATAAAAAATACAAGGCACAATCATATGGTTCCAAGGGCTTTTCTATCCAATAATTCATAATCTTTATTTGACATTGTCAATGGCTTTTTGTCTTGCCCTCATAATGGTAAATATAGGTCCTTTTGATAAAGTTAATCCTCAATCCACATCTTTCATAATCCAAAGTTATATCCATTGGAATTCTCCACCTTATATTTATTTTCATTTGTCATAGCTCCCACTCGAGGTTAAACCCTTTTCTTCTTATGATTTAAAATTATGCCAAAAAAAATTTACTCTGATACCACTTGTTAGGATAAATTAAAACCTAGATCTATCTCTAATTTGCATACAAGATAAACTATGAAATAAAATAATCAAACATTCTAAAAATAAACATAAATATGCACATAATAGGAGATGCCATATTTAATGTGGTTCACCCAAGATGAGCTACATCCACGAAACTTATCCAGTATATTATTTCCAACAATACATGAGAGAAACAAAATCTTGTAACAACCCCTATTACACCTCTTTACCTTTTTCACCTCCTCTCTGTGTATAATATTTCATCATTAATCATAATCATACATCTTAGCCATATAGCAATACATTTTAGGGTGTTTTCACCTAAACGTAACCTTTACCATTAGATTTGGAAACCTTTAATCAATGACCCAAATTAACTACAAATTACAATTTAATAAGGCAATTTTAATAAAAATTATCACTTTGGGGGTGTTGCCGCCAAACCCATGCACCATGAGGGATTCAAAGAATGGGATCTAAAACTAACTGATATAACATCAAAATTTTAACCTCTAATCCTAGAAGACAATCAGGGTCCACACCTAACAATTTTTCTTTCTCTCCTTGTTAGCATTTTGTTCATTTCTCTCCAGTCTTCATGAAGTCCCCTATCATAATATTCTTGGATAGTCTAAATCCATTTATATACTATATGGGATGTTAATTTCTACCTCTCTTTCCCTCCCAAGATAACCATCACTCTTGGGGCACCTCTTCTCCTCCTTAATCTGTGACTTGTAAGATGGTGAAAATCACACCTCAAGATAAATTTGATGGGTCTAATCCTTTTTATACCTACCAAGATACTTCTCATCTTCAAAACTTTCAAACTAATGTGGGAGTTATTGACACAACTTTAATCAATAATCCCATTAATAATCCATCTTATCATTAACCTTCCCCCTAATACCAAATTGGGGAGCACTCTTACCAACACCAACCCACCTCCTAATAGAACTCGACTTCTTGCCCAAATTATCCATCAAATAAACATAATGCAAAATTATAACACCAATCAAATGATGTAACTTCAACATCATTTGATTAATATGGGTAATCAACCTTTGGATATCCATCCTCAATCTAATCCCTATTACATTCCTCTACCTCTCAAAGATGTCTTTTTTAATGTTATTCTGCAACCCATAATGAATAAAAAGATGCTTCAAATTTTTTAAAATGAGACTTTATATCCCTTCATTATATCCATTTATAATGGTAACATATCTCCAACTATCAATTATGATGGGACTAAAGACCCTGCCTCATTTCTCAAAGCCTTTGGAAATATTTACAAAGAGTTGATCCAAACTAATACCTTCACCATGGCTAATATATTAGTTAAAACTTTTACTGGTGATGTATTATAATGGTACAATAAACTTCCCTAACTTATATTTGGCAACTTGAATATTTGCTTAATCCTTTAGTTAAAGAGTTTCAACATAATGATCTTCTCAAAAATTGTCTTAGCCACTTCATCAATGCTAAGCAATCTCCCACTGAATCAACTCATGAATTTATCAAAAGATGAAAATCATTAGCCCATAAATTTGACCATAACATGACTAATGATAACTTATTCAAACTCTTTATCACTACTTTAATTCCTTATCATCAATATAAGGTTCGAAGCTTTGCTCCCCAAACACTTAATGAAGCTCTTGATCAAGCTAAACATCAAGACTTTCTCATGAAGTAATTCAAACCTAATCCTGAACTTATTAAAGGATAATTTAAAAAATATATGAATTCTATCACTAGTAATGCTCCACCAACCAAACTAGGAGTTTCTCAAGATAAAATTCCATCACCTTCTTGCACACCTCTCTCAGTGCAGAAAATGAAATAATTTTTACCACCCTCTAAACCTTTCATCTATCCTAATAATCCTCATAAATGGTATGACCCTAATCTATTATGTTGGTTCCATGATGACATTGGTCACTCCCATGAATATTTTAGAGGTCTCACTAAATTTGTTGTCTACTATATGCTCGGTGATTCATTTAATCATGAAGCCATGATCAATGTTCATCATTAAGAGTACAATACTGCTTTTAAAAAACAAGTTTCTTAAGCTTCTACCTCCAATAACCAAAAATATTTTTCAAATAATAAACCAAATACCAAGGATGTTTGTGCCATTGATGTTGATTATGACCAATATTACAATAATTCTCAATATGTTAACACTTCCAAGTTCAACTATAGTTAACCTGACTCATAAAGATCCTATTACCAAGCCTAAAAATCCACGTTTAGATGAATAACTTCTCAAAGATACTACAACCACTAATCTAGCTTTGGAAGCTCATGAATAACCATCTCCTCCTTCCAAACCTCCAATCACGTCTATTCCATCAAAGTATACTTTACCTATTAAACCTCATGCTGGTTCTTCTAATCTCATTAGAACTTTCTTGAAGAACTTAACTCTATGGCTTGTAAGATTTCACTTATGGATTTTGTTTATACTTCACCTTATCATCATAAGTTCCTTATGCAACAACTCTAAGAAATTAAATAGCCATCTTCTCTAGATGAATAACCAACTTATATTTAATATCAACCTACCAACATAAATACCATTGGAACTATGTGTCCTTCCAAGCCTTCTACTGAATTTTTTGAAGAGGACATGATCAATGATGAAATTATTTTTTGTGTTTATGATCCACCACTTTTTATTAAAATAACCATTAATATGACTCTTATCCATAAATTTCTAGTTTATGAAGGCTCTGGTGTTAATGTTACATCTTTACAGCTTATCCAATAACTTGGTTATAACAAGGATCATCTTAAGCAAAATCATCTTACTTGTTGTGGTTTTGATAAGACTAATCAAAATCCACTTGGTTGTATTTGGATTTCATTAAGCATCAGACCTAATATTTCTCAAACCAAGATTATGGTCCTTGATCTACCTTTATCTTATAATAGACTCCTTAGTCACCCATGGACTCATCAAATGAGGGCCATTGCTTCTTCTGGTAGACAATATATTAAATTATTACATAATGGAAAATGATACAAACATGAAATTGATCCTAATCCTTGGAGTATTAAACTCCCTAAACCCAAATATCAGTAATATATTCCTACCACTCCTAAGATTAATATTTATCCTTTACCTGAGTTCATCAACATCAATATTGAGTTACAAGTCACTCTTGCTTATTCAGATTATAATGAACCTAATGAGTTGCAATATAGTTAAAATACCACCAAGTTACCTCCATATATTTTGGGGTGGAATCTTCCTTATTTATTGCTAAGGGGTCATATTATTCCTATTATTGATGAGATTACCAATTTTCCCCCTCCAAGCAATGCTCAGGAGCCTTCTTTACCAGAAGATGCCTTTACTTGTAATGACTTTAGAGTGGCCAAACTATTTTAAGATCCTCTAATCATGTCTCCTTGTGCATTTAGTAACATTGGGATTTCAACCTATGAAACTCCCCTTGAATCTCAAGCATGTACAATTTCTCCAACATATGATGATAAATATATAATATCCCAAGCTCAATCTCAAGACTTAAATGTCCAACATTATCAAAAAACCTTAGCTCAAAGTCATGTTTTTAACTAGGATGTTCATACCATTTTTATGGATCATGAATTAGATCATAAAGGTCATGTGCATTCTATCAATTCTTTGCTTATTGATACCACTTGGGTGGTATAAAAAATTATACCATCCAAACCTATGGAAGCTCCTACATCTTCTCTACCACCTTTGGATCCTATCATTTCATCTGATCCTTCCCCCATCATTGAACCCATCAACATACCAATCCCTTCTAGTTTATCTACTTCTTCTAGATGCCAAGGCAATTGATGTTCATTAGATGCATTATGATTATGATCACCATGGTAATGAAATTCTAGATCTAGAAGTAGATGTTGAGTACTATGGTCCTCTTCCTACCTTACCTAGTGACAAAGCTATTCTTAAAATAATTCATTCTCGAGAAACTCAACTTCCTTGGCAACATCATAAACTTGGAAATTTTAAAACCAAAATCCCTAGTTTCAACAACTTTGTTGCTAGCATTTATCCTAAAACCAATCTGATTTCTACTTTACCTAATGCACCTATGACTTTCAAGATGGAAATTCCATGCTTATTTAAGAAACCACTCGCATTGAATATGGTATTCCATCATATCCTTAACCAATTACGGTTTCTCATAAACTCTCACCTACTAAACATGATAACTTAAGATTATTATTTGATAAGTATCATGAATTTTTTTCTTGGTCCTATGAGGACATGCTATTGATCCTAACATTATGGTACATAATATCATTACTTATCCTGATGCCAAGTCTTTGCATCAAAAGTAAAAGAAATTTACACTAAAGTTTCCACCTTATGTTATAATGAAATCTTCAAATTACTCAATTCTAAATTTATTAAATCAATGGATTATTCTAAATGGGTTTCTAACATTGTTCTTATTCAGAAAAAGGTCACTATGGTCATTCACATTTGTATTGATTTTCATAACCTTAATCTTGTTTGTCCCAAAGATAAATTACCTTTACCTTTGATAGATGTCATTGTTGATTCTATAGCTGGTTATAAAATGTTATCTCTTATAGATGGCTTCTTAGGATATAATAATATTCACATTTCCATTAAGGACTAACATAAGACCACTTTTACCATAGAATGGAGCACCTATTACTATGTCAAAATGCCCTTCAGCCTAAAAAATGCCAGAGCTACTTACCAAAGAGCGATGACTCACATCTTTCATGATATTATCCACAAAATTATTGAAACTTATGTGGATGATCTCATTTCTAAATCCAAAAGTTTTAAGACTCATCTTTCTGATATTGCTATCATCTTTGACCATCTTCTTAAATATAAATTTAGACTTAATCCTTACAAATGTGTCTTTGGTGTCACATCTAAAAAATTGTTAGGATTCATAATCTCTATTTATGCCATCGATGTTGACCCCACCAAGATTAGTGTTATCATTAATATGCCTATTCTTCAATCTATTCCTAACATTCTCGCTTACTTAAGTAAACTTGGGGTAATTAGTAGATTCATCCCCAAAGTGGATTATCACATCCAATCCACCAATTCTCTTCTCAAGAAAGGTACTACTTTATAATAGATATACCCTTGTAAAAAGTCTTTTGATAACATGAAAGAGTTATTACTTTACCCACCTACACTTTGTCCTCCTTCCACTGATAGACCATTGATTCTATATACTTTTTCCACACCCATATCAGTTGGGGTAATGCTTTCCAAATAAGATGATACTGAAATAGATTATGCCAATTATTACATTAATTGAGGCCTCATCTATTATGAGACATGTTATACCAAATTCAAACATGATTGCCTCACCATCTATTTCATAGCTAAAAATATTCCCCATTACATGCTATACCAGACCACTTATTTCATCATTTACTCCAACCCCTTCATCACTTATTCTCCAAATCCTTTTTCCCTAGAGATATAATTGGTAAATAGAAGGTCCTACTTATAAAATTTGATCTTTTTATCATCACTCAAAAATTTATCAAAGGGCAAGTTATAGCTAATTAACTTACTGTGGCTCTTGTTCAAACTACTAATCACCTTTAAAATAGTCTTCCTGATGATAAAATCCTATATATTGAAGTTCTTCATCAAGTTATTTCTCTCAAATATTATTTTCATAACTTTACCATTAATTTTGAAGCAAATAATCTTGATGAATCTACTACTCCCTCTAATATTATTAAACCAAAAGTAGTTATCGAGAAGTTATTGTCATCAAATTGTATACCCTAAAACTCTCTATGAATCTTCCTCAATTTGATGCAACATTGAATCATCTCTCAAGTTTTTGGGAACTTGTAAGAGAGATGAATCTATAGAATTGAAAGGGATAGCTCCCTAAATCTTCTCTAAGTGTCTATCACCTAATGGAATTCTTATTCATGAAAAGTGTCAAGAGTTTACATAAAATAGAAACTATGCTAGAGAGGAAATCCACCAAGAATATATCCCACCGAATATCACACTTCTACTAAGTAACAATGTTTTCTAAGACTAACTTCATGCATTGAAAGATCTTAACATAGTGTTTCAATGTGAAGGTAACATGATTGAGACAATGTTTTCTAAGACTAACTTCATGCATTGAAAGATCTTAACATAGTGTTTCAATGTGAAGGTAACATGCTTGAGACAATCAACAAGATAATTGACCTAAGGGGAAGATTACAGTCCATAGATATAATCACATACTTGAAAGAAATTTTAATGCATTTAACACACTTCACATGACCTATTAACATCAAAACCTTCGTTCAAACATTAAGGATAAAAGGAGTAAGGATGATGCTATCACTTGGCTCCACTATATGTCACTCACATATTCAGATAGAAGTTCAAAAACTTAGAATTGGTCTTGTATTCAATGTTTAAAAGCAAAGTGAAATGTCATTTTAGTAGGGCTTTACCATACCAAAAATTTAGTCCTCTATAATAGCCAAAATGTCTCCATTTATAGAACTTCAGGGAAGAGAGAGAAGAGAAATTGAAGAGGTATAAGGACATGTGTCCACATGTGAGAATCAGTTATAGATGCCTGAGAGAGATGGATGGGGTGAGCCATGTCATGTTAGGAGGTTTACTTATCTAAAACAAGTCATGAGAATGGTGGAAAGTGGCATAAAATCTTTAGGAGTGGTATAGGAAACTACTTATATTAAAGATCATCCATGAGCATTCAAAATTGAAAATAAAGAAGTCGACACATAACACTGCTGAGGGAAATGGAATTCATGATGATAGTTAAAAAAATTTATTTCTAACTACTAACCACCCTTTGAACACTTATAGTTATCAATTTCATGGAATCAATGACTTGAATCACCAACCTATCCATTTTGCTTGCTTTGTCTACATCATATGCTCAAGATTCAACTAGTTATTACCTCTATGTCTAATCTCATGTTATCACCAAGAATTTTGAATAGAAATGACCATTCTCCATAGGTTAAAATTGACCTTTGCTAGGCTGTCATCTTTATTTGAATATCAATGGCTATTCTTGAACATTTCCTTCGGCCTTTATGAAATGATTTGTTCTTTGAACCTTTTATCTCTTACCTTTTTTCCAAAAGAATTCATCATATAATTTTTAAAAAAGAATTCCTTCAGAATTTTTATTTGTCCCTTCAAACTTTGTGAAATGTACCCTCTAGAAAGGACACTTGCCCAAAAAATACCCTTTAAAAACTTTGTGGAGGACCATTTTAGCTATAAGGTACCCTTCGAAAAAGTTGCAAATGACTTTTAGAAAAATTGAAATGATCCCTTTAGAAAAATTGAACTAGACCATTTGAAAGGAAAATACCCTTTGGACTTTGTGAAATGTACCCTTCGCACTTTTTGTAAAGGTCAATTTTTTCATAAGAATTCTTTCCAAAAAGTTGAATTGGACCGTTCAAAAGAAAAAATACCCTTTGGAAAAGTTGCAAAGTACCCTTTAGCTTTGAAAAGATATCTTTCAGAAAAATGCATAGGGTAACTTTTTGGAGACTTTTCCTTTAGGAAAGTTGAAAACAAAAAGTTTGAAAGAAATACACATAATAAAAATAGCATCAAACAAAAATTCTAAAAGAATTAGACAAAGGCTTAAAATAAAAAATGTAAATGAATTCAACACATGCTTTAAAAAGACCAAAATAAACTCTCTAAAAGGAAAAGACTTGCATTTGTTGTAGGCTTTGTCAAAGAACATTTCTTCCAAAGAAAAGATAAGTGTTAGACTTAGCCAAATTTGAAAGTTCCAAACTTGGGGATGGAATTTGACTAACATTATTGGTGATTCTTGGGTATGGCATGCTTGCTATACCTAAGACCAATTTCCTAAATCCTTCCATTGGTCATGGAGTCACATAAATGAGAACTCAGATTGTCATGAACAAACCTTGGATTGATCACAAGATAATTGACATTACACAAAACACACAAGGAAAGAACAATGCACACAAGATAAAAGTAAAGCATAAAACAAAGACATACTTGTGCTACTAAGTACATAAGGAACACAAAGAAAAATAAAACTAGAATAAACACGCACACCTATGTTACTATTTACAAGATAGACCTGTAAGGACTAATAATAAAACTTTAGATGTATCCTATTCATAGGGAGAGGCAACACTTCTCCATTCATCTTGGTCATTTGAAAGGAGTTAGTTTACTTACACTTGATAATGATGTAAGGGTCACTCCAAAAAGCATTAAACTTTGTATGTCAGCCTAGTTTTTCTCTGTCCTCATCCCATTTTAGAACCAAATCACCTTCCTTGAACACTCTTGTACTTTCTCTTTTGTATAAGGACTTCTTCATGAGTACTTGGTGGTGTTCCATGGTCGTATGTGCATTGTGCCTTGTTTCTTATAATTACATTAGTTCTATCAATCTGAATTCCATTAGAGTATTTTTTAGTAGTTCCAACTGATGTGCAAGTCCTAGACTAGGGATATCTTAAGAGATGGACAACCTAGCTTCTCTCTTATAAATAAGCACAAAGGGAGAGTTATCAATTGATCTCTTAGGAGTGATCCTATCAGCCCACAAGGCTATCTTCAACTTTGTGTGCCATGCTCTTTGATTTTTCTCCACTATCCTCTTGATGATTTTGATGAGATTCTTGTTAGTAGACTCAACCAATCCATTACATTGAGGGTAATAGTTGGATGAGGTACTCAAGTAAAATCCATTCCTATTTTCCCATTCAAAATTTTTAGCACTCATGAAAGCAAGTGCATTATCAGAAATGATAGTATAGGGAACCCCAAATCTTGTTGTGATACTTTCATAAACTCCAAAACTACATTTTAACTTACCTCCTTCAATGCAGCAACTGTGATCTAGGAAGTTGAATCAAGAGAGGATGGTTAGTATCGTGTTAGTTTCAAAATGAAAAAAAATGAAAGAAACACACTAACTAGCATAACATCTCTAGGCCTAGACACTAAGGAGAGCTTAGTTAATAAACATGAATAAAGCACACAACTAAAATGTAAAATAAACCCTCTTTTACCTTCCTTAGATGCTCCAAAATGCTTGTAGTGGCTTGCTCAGCGTGTGCTCATGAATTCCTTGGCAATGGAAGCTTGGCTACCTCCATTTCTCCTTGGCACCTTTTTCTTGTGGCTTGGCTTGGATTGGAATTAATTTGACATGGTAACACTAATTGCAATAGATTTTAGAATCATTTGTGCATTATAACTTTGCATTATCAAGACTTAAAAATGATGTTCATGGCCTCTCTATTTATAGATTTTTGAAAAAAGCTAAAATCACCCTGAATCATCCATCTCAAGATTAAGATGTGTGGCTAAGTATTAATCTAATTATGCAAATAAAATTGATAAATAAGCTCATAAATATTTGGGATAGATGAGCAATTAAGAGGCATGAAGGAATTTGATGGGGCATGGGAGGCATGAATCCTAATATTTGTGGCATTTATGGCCTAGGGATGTCTTCCCAAGAAATGTAATCACCTGATGGTGTAGATATTCAATATTCATTTCCAAAAATAAGTATTCAAAAAAAAATCATGAAATTCTTGATTAAGCTCTAATTTGGTTTAATTAGCTCTTAAGCATGTTTAAGTACATTGTGCACAAATTACTCAAATTGATCATAATGCCTTGTTATTGGTCCAAAATTTGATTGGATTAGAATTTGAAGGTAATGTCAGATGTGTTGGATCTATTATCCCATTTAGGATGTTACCAAAAACAAATAATGAAGGCACATGTCTTGTGCAAGATATTTGATAGGAAAGATCAATTTAAATCACTTAGGTGTAAAATTGGCATTTTGACTTAGAATGATCTGTTCAAAGTTAGCTGGCCCATAAATTGCATTTCCCCATTTAGGGATACCCTAGCCAGAATTAGTACTTGACTATATTAGGTTCAAATATTTTAATGTTCTTTAGTGTTTTTAGAGAAAAATTTGTCAAAATCCTAATTAGAGGTTATTGATGGCCAGTTTTAGGTGTTTACAACAACTTCTACCCACCTTGTGAAGTAATCATTAGCAGTTAATATCCATTTATGTATAGCACTTGATGGAGGGTTGATCACACCAATAAAATCAAGGCCGCACTACATGAAATTTTGGTCTACTTAGACAGTATTCAATGGAAGGGCTACAATTTTCTATTTGACTACAAAGAAGGCACATTAAGGGCACCTCCTAACCCAAGAGTAGCAATCCTTGAAAAGGCTAGGATACTAATACCCTAACCTCATTATCTTTGTAGCTATTATTTTTGGGGAGAAATTGTGATCTAAGAATTTGACTCAAGAGAGGATGGTTAGTATGGTGTTAGTTCCAAAATGAAAACAAAATAAAATAAACACATTAATAGCATAACATCTCTAGGCCTAGACACTAGGGAGAGCTTAGTTAACAAAATCAAATGATAAACACAACTAAAAATCAAGAAATGAAAACACAATAATTCCTTCACCTTCCTTGGATGTTATAAATGCTTTTGTAGTAATGGCTTGCTCGACTTGTGCTCATGAAGTCCTTAGCAATGGAAGCTTGGCTACCTCCATCTCTCCTTGTGATCTGTAAACTACACTGAATCAACTCAAAGTGAAGTTTTAATTATGAATATTGAATTTCTCAAAACTTAAAAAAATCTCAAAAAACTCAAAAGAACTTGCATCTCAATGTTTTGGCATAAAACATTCTTGGTTATTGAACTGGGTTTTTGTTTTTTTACATCAAATGTCATAAATTGTCAAAATTTAATCTTTGCATGATTTCATAATTTAAAAAAAATAAAAAAAAACTAAATTAAAACATGCAAGCAAATGACAAATTACCATCTAACATTGATAACGGAGTTCGGCTCAACAAATGATGCCTACATCTCTGGGTTCTCCAAACGAGTGGACACTTTCCATTAAGGGCATTTCAAAAACTTGGAAACAATAAACAACTTTCCTACAAGTTGATCTCTCAATGCAAAAATTCACCTTCACCGTGACATAATCAAGCCCTACACCTTCGAATTTCGTGAGTCTTCACACCTGCAAAGTTGCTTCAAAAGTCCTAAAAATATCCTCTATGGGCTTAAAAATACTCTTTCAATATGCAAATTAGATAAAAAGAGTTTTAAGACTAAATATTATGGCTGAAAAATGGATAAAAATCCATTACATAAGCTTTCCCAAAGCTTTTACAAAGTCTCAGCCTCTTAAAATAAAAAACACAGTCCAGAACTTCATAAATTCAAGTAAAAATTAGTGCCTTATATAACACTTCAAAAATAGTGGCTGAAGTGGTCAAGGCCTATCCCTTTTACACGGGAGGTCAAGGGTTCAAAACCTCCTTCCTCCATTCTAGGCACTTAGGCTCTCCTTTCTAGGTGCTTTGACTCCTTCTTGGGTGCCAAGTTTGAATATTTCTTTGGGTGGCGTGGAGGTTCCTCTTTTGGCACCTTTGAAAGGTTTGAAAATATCAAATGACATGTGAATAAAAAACACCTAAGCCAATTTTTTTGCAACTAATTTTTTTTCCATGTGTCAAATGGCTATTGGACCACTTGGCTTTTCAATAGTGCCACATGTCAACCTTTGATAGGTCCAAATATTGATACGTTTTTGAATCATGTGCCAAATGTCGCAAGTAATTTTTTTCGACAAATCTTTAAATGACCATATCTTGAGCATCCAGACTCTGTTTTATGAACCACAAAAAGTGTCAAAAAGATCTCGATGAGCTCTACAATGTGCCACCACTGAAACTCTGACTTGAAACCTTTTTTAGAACCCAATTTCTGATCACACCTCCCTAATGGAGGGCTTTTGGTCTCTACAAGTCTAATATCCCCTAAAATCTTATAACTGGTCTACTGCATCAATAAAAATAGAACCCAATCATACAAAGAGGTATAAACAATTGCATTAAAATGATTCTCAATAAAATTGCAAAAATGCCTAATCCAAAGGCATGAGTAAGTGAATCTGCAACTGCCAAAGTGATTACAACATACCAAAATTGCTTGCCCAAATGTCACATCCTATAAAGTGGTGAATTGCCAAAAATTGAAACAACTCCCAATGTAACTACAAGACAATTTTATAATGCTGAAAACATACAATAAATGTTGTGGACATGTTGCAATAGAATGTCCTAGTATGGGACTTATATGCTAAGCACATGCAAACAACCAAAAGTGTATGCTGCCTAACATCTAAACATGCCCAAAGGATCTTAAACATGCATCTATACATCCATGTGCCAAAAATATATTCAAAATAGCAGTAAAATAAATGTTGTAAGGAATCAACTCAACCTACAACATGCATTCTGCTATTATCTCCAATTGATCAAATGAGTTCAAGTCCTTTAAATAACTCACACAACATAAATAGGAGATTCATAACTTAGAGTTATCAAAAAGTGAGAATTAAAAAACTTCATATGGTAAACTTGTCTTGAAGTGTTCCCACCAACTCTAATCTACATCTTATCAAAGCTTGTTCATTCCCTTTGGTGAATTCTTAACCATGCTTTGCAAAAATAATGTAGTGATAATCCACTTAACCATTTCTTTCTTCCCAGTGAATTTGATTGTCTTAGTGGATTCCTTATCAATTGCATATTGTTGACTTAACCTCTTAAATGGATTTTCACTTGTAGGTTTTACCTTATCATGGGTTGTATTGTTAACTACATTATGGATTGAATTAGCTTCATTAACCTTAGTGAGAGGTTTGTAAATCATCTTAGTTCTAACATTACTTGAATGTCAAGATGCATGAAGCTTAAAACATCTATCAATCTTATGTCCACTCACTTTACAATGAGTACAAACATCCTTCTTAGGTGAGGGTCCCCTTTTGCCAATTCCCATCTTATCATGAGAATGGTTTTTCAAACATGCAATCTGCTTAAACAAAGATTTTCGTTTCCAGCAAGTCTTAGCACTATGATTATTCATCCCACAAAAAGTGCATGGAAATGATTGCATTATCTTCTGTACATTATATCCAAACTTCTTAAAAGTATCAATTAGATCAAAAGATTTAGTGTAAGAATCAGGAGGTGGAATCTCAATACCTCTTTTACCTTTACACCTTTGAACTAGTGGCCTAGAACCTTCGCTATTGGAAGCTCGTCTTCCTTTAGCCATGGAATAAACTTCTCCATCATCCACCTACACACTAGTATAACCCAAACCTACACAAAGAGGTCTATGTTCAACCTGAATTGGGTTAGTTATACCTTAGCTATCTCTACCAAGTCTTCCTCTATTATAACCCATTTTAAGCAATAATTTAGATCCTATGCCCTTAGTGTATCTTTCAAAATCACCAAAAACAATATTACTAGAATTTGAATCTAAAATGGTAAAAGAAGATGAAGATTCTTGTGGTGAAAAACTTACACTACACTCAGTCATAGTCTCTACATCTGAAGTTGAAGGCTTTACCTTTTCACACTCACCACATTGAAATCTAATCAAGAGCTCATCCTTGGATTCAAGCTCCAATTTTAACTTTGCCACTTGCAATTTAAGTGCAAATTTTTGGCATCTCAAGATTGCGTTTTCATCTTTGATGACCTCAATCTGTGACAATTTGCCCATGGTTTCCTGTAAACACCTAATTTCACACTGCACACTACAATATAATCAATTTGAAAACCAATAATCCAACTATTCTAGAAGCAACTGTCAATACACAACTAGAAGCAATCTCTACATTCTAACCACTCTAATACCAACTTGATCCGTAGACTACACTGAATCAACTCAAAGTGAAGTTTTAATTATGAATATTGAATTTCTCAAAGCTATAAAAATTCTCAAAAAACTCAAAAGAACTTGCATCTCAATGTTTTAGCATAAAACGTTCTTGGTTATTGAACCGGTTTTTGTTTTTTTACATCAAATGTCATAAATTATCAAAATTTAATCTTTCCATGATTTCATAATTAAAAAAAATCAGAGAAAACTGAATTAAAACATGCAAGCAAATGACAAATTACCATCCGACATTGATAACAGAGTTTGGCTCAACAAATGATGCCTACATCTTGGGGTTCTCCAAAGGAGTGGACTGTTTTCATTAAGGGCATTTCAAAAAACTTGGAAATAATAAACAACTTTCCTGTAAGTTGATCTTTCAATGCAAAAATTCACCTTCACCGTGATTGATAATCAAGCTCGGCACCTTTGAATTTCATGAGTCTTCACACCTGCAAAGTTGCTTCAAAAGTCTTAAAAATCTCCTCTATGGGCTTAAAAATACTCTTCCAATATGCAAATTGGATAAAAAGAGTATTAAGACTAAATATTATGGCCACAAAATGGATAAAAATCTATTACATAAGCTTTCCCATAGCTTTTACAAAGTCTTGGCCTCTTAAAATAAAAAACACAGTCCAAAACTTCTTCAAATTCAAGTAAAAATTAGTGCCTTATATAACACTTCAAAACCCATGCCTGAAGTGGTCAAGGCCTATCCCTTTTACACGGGAGGTCAAGGGTTCAAAACCTCCTTCCTCCATTCTAGACACTCAGGCTCTCCTTTTTAGGTGCTTTGACTCTTTCTTGGGTGCCAAGTTTGAATATTTCCTCGGGTGGCATGGAGGTTCCTCCTTTGGCGCCTTTGAAAGGTTTGAAAATATCAAATGACATGTGAATAAAAACACCTAAGCTAATTTTTTTGCAACTAATTTTTTCACCACATGTTAAATGGCTATTGGCCCACTTGGATTTTCAACAATGCCACGTGTTGAACTTTGATAGGTCCAAATGTCAATACATTTTTGAATCACGTGCCAAATGTTGCAAGTGATTTTTTTTGACAAATCTTCAAATGACCATATCTTGAGCATCCAAACTCCGTTTTGTGAACCATGAAAAGTGTCGGAGAGATCTCGATGAGCTCTAAAGTGTGCCACCACTGAAACTTTGACTTGAAACCTTTTTTAGAACCCAATTTTTTATCACCTTGGCACCTTGTGGCTTTGGCTTGGCTTGGCTTAGAATTAATTTGGCATGGTAACACTAGTTGTATGAAGCTTTTGGAACAAATATTTCATTATAACTTTGCACAAATTAAGCTTAGAATTTATGTTGTGAGGTCTTTTATTTATAGATTTTTGGATTGACATGTGTGGTTGAGGATTAATTCAATTTTTAGAATTAAGTTTGTAATTATCCTCATCATGAAATTGGAAGAAGGGGAAATTAAGAGGCATGGAAGGCATTGATGAGGTATGGGAGGCATGAATCCTGATATTTGTGGCATTTATGGCCTAGGGATGTCTTCCCAAGAAATGAGGTCACTTGATGATGAAGATATTCAATATTCCTTTCAAAAACAAATTATTCAACAAGTCTCCATGGAATTATTGATTAGGCATTAATTTGGGTTAATTAGCTCTTAAACATAACTAACCACTTTATGTACAAATTATTTAAATTGATTAGAATGTCTTGTTATTGGTCCTAAATTTGATTGGATTAGAATTGTAAGTCCACATTGGATGTGTTGGATGTGTATTTCCATTTAAGATGTTGCCACCAACAAATAATAAAGGAACAAGTCTTATGCAAAATATTTGATAGGAAAGAGCAATCTAGAGCATGTGGGTGTAAAACTGGCATTTTAACTCGAAATGATTTGATCAAAGTTAGTTGGCCCATAAATTTTATCACCACATTTAGTGATACCCTAGCCAAAATTGGCACTTGATTATGTCAATTTCACATCATTTTATGTGTTTTAGTGTTTTAAGGCCAAATTGTGTATTTTAGATGGAAACTAGCTTAAAAGCCTGATTAGAGTTTATCGATGGCTAGTTTTAGGTGTCTAGCATTGCAAGATATAAGCATAGTAACATCTTATCAAAGAATTAAAATTTCATATATGCCTTCAACTATAATGATGATAAACTAACTGTATGATGACCCCTCGAGGGAATGGTTGGCATAAGTGGGCCAATGAATGGTCCCTCAAAAAGAAAGAAGTGAAATAAAGGGACCATAGAAAGGAAATATTATGGGGTGAAAACACAATTATATTAAAAAAGTAGTCAAAATCATTGAAAATGCAAGTGGGATGATTTACAATGGTTTGCCCAAAAATAGTTATAAGCATTGTACCCCAATAGTGGCAACGTGGTATGATAACACAATGATTTTCCCAAAGGTGGTTATAATCATTGAGAAGATGGAGCTACCCTAGTTAGGAAAGATAAAAAAGATAACATGCCCCTATATAGGTATAAAAAGTAAAATGATGACAACACAATGATTTGCCCAAAGGTGGTTATAATCATTGAGAAATGTAGGTGGGATGGTGTGTAACGATTTGCCCATAGGTGGTTATAAGCATTAGACCTTGATTATGAAAAACATAATAAATGTGGCCAAGGATGATGATAAATTAACACAGAGGGTAATGATAAATTGGAACAACCTACTAGTAGGAAGATGCTCATCCGAACTAATAAAGGTTGAATTTTTTTCATGGTTAATTACTCTATTTAGAATATGGTTGGGACTGAATCAGGATGTTGATGTTGAAGAAATGATACCATTTCTAAATAGACTTCTTGAAGCTGAGGTTTGTTATATCATGTGAAAGTAGGCTTTGCGATAGAACACCATAAAGACTTGGCCAAAATATGCATAAGGACTGACTCCCGTAATCCAATACCTAATATAAAATAATGCAGTAATGATAGAAACCATGATGACAATGTAAACATATGAATATAGATAGATTTAAGTGTAAGTGTGGGAAAGTAATCACCTAATGAACACACATAAATTGAATTAAGGCAATAGTGCTTGAAATCAAACAAATAGGTAGGCAAACAAACAAACAAACAAACAAAATAAGCAGAAACAAATAAATAGCATAATAAAAACCTTACAAATATTACCCCTAAAAAATAGGTGACAACTTAACAAATAAACAAAAATGGGGGAATATAAGAAAAGGAAGGGGGTGGCCTAGCTATCTCCATATGCACTAGGCAAGTGGATGCTGCCTACATAGTTCCATGGATGTAATATCCAATAAAAAACTTCAGGCCAAATGTAGTTCTCCTAGGGAATGGGAAGAATGTGATAACTAAAAAACAAATAGAATGGATGTGATAGAAGAATAGGAATGATCTTGAAAAATGGTAATTATGTGAGATAAAAATGCCAAAAAAGATGGGGAAACTAGATGAGAAGTGATTTACTTGTAACTTAGTAAGGGTTCCAAGAATCCTTAAGGCAAAGAAGTGGTCAATGTTTTTGTTCTTTTCTACATATGTAATGGTATCTATGTCCATTATGGACTAATAATAACTAGTACGTAAGATATTTTTGGATAGGACTACCCCGTTAGAATGGGCTCCACATACTCCTTCGTGAACTTCTCTTAATGCTAGTGTAAACTCTACCAAAGTTAAATAACAAAGCAAAGTTCTATCAAAACTATGACAGTAAAGGGTGGATCTAAGTAAAGTATAATGAGTGGAATGATGAATGAAGGATTTGGTTTGTTTTTGAGATAGGTTAGGTGCAATAACTTGGTCATGAAGGTATTTGTAAAGGTATGAGTACTAGATAGAATAAAGACCAATAATATCACAAATCATGGCAATGGTTGAAGGTTCATGAGCTTGTGCTGACAAATTTTTGACAAGGAACTAATAATCTCTAGCTTATATATTTGTCAAATCAGTGAGCCAATAGTAGCCATGGCATCTATAGTTATGTTACTATCCCTTGGTATGTGCTCAAACTGAGTGTTGGCAATTTGATTTTTAAGAGCATCGACCATGTCTTTATATGGAACCAACTTGTTATCTTTGGTTTGATAATGATTTTTAAACTAATTGATGATTAACTACAAATCACCATAAACTTGAATATGAGATATATTCCATTTTACTACTTGTCAAAGTCCTACAACAAGTGCTTCATACTTAGCCATGTTGTTTGTACTTGGAAAGCTGATTCTAAATGATTTAGGGATTATATCACCATATGGTGTAATAAACAATAGGCCTGCCATCAATCTATGTGTAGTGAGTGAACTATCATAGTATAGCTTCTAGAGTTTCTCCTCAAGGGATGTGTCCATGATGGATTCATCAAGAAATTAAAATGTGAGTGGCTAGGTGTCTGTGAGAGGTGCTTCAACAAGTTGATCTACAAGAACTTGTCCCTTGATTGCTTTATGATTGACATACTCTATGTCAAACTCATTGATAAGCACGATCCATTTAGCCATTCTACCTTGTAAGTCTATTTTAGATATTAGATACTTGAGCAAATCTACCTTTGAAATAACCATGGTTTTATTAATCAACATATAATGATGCATTTTTTTAGCTATGAAAACCATGGCTAGGCAAGCTTTTTCAACAGGTGCATAGTTATGTTCATATGTAACCAAGGTAAAAATTAGGTAGTATATAACATGATCCTTTCCTTTGTCATCATGTTGAGCCAAGAGTGGCCCCAGGGCATGATCAGTAGCTGATAGGTATAACAAGAATAGATTTCTTGGCATATGAGGTAATAAAACAAGCAGATTGATAATATAATCTTTGATCTATTGAAAATTTGTTTGGTAATGATCATCCTAGTGGAATATAACTCTTTTATTTAAAATATGTGTAAATGGATGGTACTTATCTAATAATTAAGAGATGAAGCATCGGATTGACTAGATCTTACCCTAAAAACTACAAAGTTGCTTTAAATTGGTTGGTGGTAGTATCTCAATTATAGCATGGACTTTAGTCAGATCAACTTCAATACCTCTACGACACACAATGAAGCCAAGTAATTTACCCAAAGTTATACCAAACACATATTTCTTTGAATTAAGTCTAACTTTGCACTTTTATAGTCTTTGAAATATCCTATGTAACACTATTGGATGGGTCGCCCTGGTCTTTTATTTTCCCAATATATCATCGACATAGTCTTCAATAGTACCTATATCATATCATAAAATATGAAAGTCATGGCCCTTTGATATGTAGCTCCAACATTTTTAAGACCAAATGGCATCACCTGATAACAAAATGTTCCCCATGGAGTGGTGAACACTATTTTATGTTGATCTTTTGGTGTTATTCTGATCTAATTCTATCCTAAAAAGCCATCCATGAGTGAAAGCACTTCACAACCTACAATAGAATCTATGATCATGTCAATATTAGGCAATGGAAAATCATCTTTAGGATAAGCTTTGTTGATGTCTTGAAAATTAGTACAAATGATGATTCCTTCAAACTTTTTACTAATAGGTACTACATTAGAGATCCATTCTAAGTAATCAATGGATTAGATACATCTTACTTCTAAGATTTTTTCCAACTCTTTCTTTACCAATATAGCAATGCAAGGATTCATCTTACATAGATTTTGTTTTACCAGTTTAGCATCAAGATTAACCACAAGGTGGTGTAGAACCAAGGTGAGGTCTAAACCCAGAATGTCAGAGTATGCCCATGCAAATATATCCATAAACTCTCTCAATAGAGCTATGAAAAAGTCATGCTCCTTCTCAGTGAGGGACACACCTAATTTTATCCATTTTAGGTCTAATAGAGTCTCGATGTTTACCTTTATTATATCTTCAACTAGGAGGGTCAAACCATCTTCTAGGATAGTAGGCAGTGACTTGAACTATTAGACTATGTCAGGATCCTCTATTAGGACTTGCTCTTTAACTTCTCTTAGGCATGATGAATTTGAGTCTCCTAATGGGAGATTTGGCCATGTAACAAAAATAGTCAAAAATTCTTAGAGAATTTGATCAAATATGTGCTGTTTCTCAAAATTGAACTCAGATCTATAGGGAAGTTCATTGTTGGTGGTCTCCTAGTCTAAATTCAAAGAATAATGAACACCCTCATCTAATGGCACCTAAAACAAGTTTTTACCACTAGACTAGCCTTTATCTTTACTTTTTCTCTGGTAAAAAATCACCTCAAAGAGGTTTTCACTTTGGAACCTCAATGTTTTACTTATTTTTTTTTGGCTAAGGGTGTTCACTCACTCTCCAAAATAGGCTATAGGATCTAATGTAATTGAGAATCTTGATTTGTAATCTTCCAATAGAACATTGTCTCTAAGGCCTAAGAAATCATGGAATGCCTCATCATTTTAGAACTCATTAATCAATAGATTAGATTCTTGTTAGTCCTAATCTATCAGTTGGGGATAATATAATGGTAATGGATTGCAATGAATGGCTTGGGTAAGGATACAAATGGCATTGTTATCAAACAAATTAGTTTCAACTAGGTCATCAAATGTGAGGCTATAATCAGACTCTACTTCACTATTGTCATCATCATAACTAGTCGCTAATAATGGAGTTTGAATAATATATGTGGGGTCACCCCTGAGTGGTTTAAATCCAAGTCCATAAGGTCTTTCATACTTAGTCATAGATATTGGCTAGATGGTTCCTTACTGATTTGGTCTGAGGCCTCTTCATTCATAATTATGATGCTCCATGATCCTATTGGGAATATGATACTTTGTATTTTTATAACAATCATCTTGGTCATCTTTGTATAACCATGATTCATTCCCTTTAAGAGGGTCAGGTCCTAGGCCAGATGCTGGTACAAATATGATAGGTCCCTTATCTTTGTTCTTTCATTGCTAGTGCATATGTGGGATGACCTTAGGTCACCTAAAGGTTTTTGGATTATGAAGAAGATTGGCAATATGAAATGTGTCATGGGTCACATATTCTCCTGATCCATTATCTAAAATGGTGAAATGATTAGAATCTTCAGGAGGTGGCATGTGGGAAAGGGAATTTAAGGTATTAGGATCTATGTAATTATTCAATGAAGGATCAATAAGTATAGCTTTTCCTTTATCCTACTAGGAACTTGGATTCATACTTTACTAATAATTATAGCTTTTAAATTGAGCCTCAAGATGCTTGTAGTGCTCATATGGATGTAAATCTCATAGAATATTCACTTCCATCCCTGAGTGGGAAAACTTGATACATTGGTGCAGTGTTGATCAGACTACACAAATCTCATGTAACAAAGGCCTACCTAGAAGCATGTTGTATAATAACTCAAGACCCAAAACAAGGTAAAGTGTATCATATGTTAAAGGCCCATTAATAACTAGAACATTAATGGTGCCCTGTGATTCTCTTTTATGATTATCATAAGCTTTGATAGTTATTATTTCTGGCTGAAGATCTATCATTGTGTACCCAAGAATCTTGATGAGCTTGACAGACACTATGTCGAGGCTAGATCCATTGTCTATAAGGACATGTTTCACTTTATTCCATCTTATATAAAATTCTATGTATAATGGGCTATTATGGAGCAGACCAAGGGAAGACATATCGCTTTGGTTGAATGTGACTTGTTAGGTTGGAGCTAGGTGTCCAACCAAAGCTTGAAATTTATCAAGGGATATGTCACTAGCAATAGTGGATTGGGTTAAAAACTCATTCAAGAAGTTATTTTGGATTATTAGCATCCACAACAAATCTAAAATATAAATTTGTGATGGTGTCTTCTATAATTGTTACACAATATCAAACTTCTTATCTTGGTCAGTAGTGAATGGTTTATTTTGAGGTTGATCGGCTGGTTGGATGATAGGCAAAGTGGTAGATGGTTATGGGCCTGAGATAGTAATCTTTGACCTATGAGTTGTGACTACATAATCAATATTAAATATTAGACCATTGTTTCTAACTTATGTTGGAAATGGTGTGGGACAAGATAGGACAAGTCTTAGTTGTTAATGTACTTGCATGTGGTCACGTGGCAAGAATGAGTTATCGTTATAAGATCAAAAAGTGGGAGTCCTAGTTTCTAGTTTGCATGTATGCATTCCCAGGTTAAAAAAGGATTATCCATGTGATTTGGCTGAATGTTATTATTTAACAATGGTCTAGGCTGATTAGTGCTTGGTCTAGGATTAATGGAGATGGTATTAACGCTACCCCCTACAATATGACCTATAACCTTATTGTAGTCATGTGCAACTACATGGTAGGTTTCTTGGTTGTTATTATCCTAACCTTAGTTTTGTCCATTATTATATCATTGTGAGTTCTGCTACTAATTTTGTTGGTTCTGTTGGTTTGGACTTTGATTCTAATATTGTTGATTTTACTGCTACACTGGCTGTTGTTGTTGTTGCAAATTATTCTATTGTTGTTCATTGTTATGTCAGGGAAAGGGGTTTTGATAAATCCTAAGAGTTTTATTGGAAGTGGAAGCACCATTATCTAATTTTATCTCCCCATTCTCCAACATATTCTTGATTAAATGCTCTATTTGGACACATCTTCATAGATTATTCCCATTGACCCGATGATAGTCACAAAATTCATTTTTATGGTACCAATCAGGATAAGGAATGCCTTACAAATAATGTTTTGGTATGGGCTAACTAGTCATATTAGTGGTAGAAAGATTTAAAAATATAAACTTAATAGGTTCTCCTACGTCACTAAAGACACGATGTGCAAGGATGGTTCTTCTAGGAGGAGGGGTTTGCAATGGTAAATGTTGTTGTATTTTTTGTGTAGGTTTTGGTTGTTGCACTTACGACATTGGTTGGAGAGGTTTCTAGGTAGGAGTAAGCTGAAAAGGTGGTATAGATGATGTCTTCATAGATTGGACATGACAATATTTAGTTACTCCATTTCCCACAACATTCCTATTGTGGTTGAATTGCTTTAGTCTTTCATGATTATTAGCCTGTGTTGGTTATGATGCTTGCGCTTAGATGGGATGTTGGTCATTTTCATGATTGATACCTTGATTTTGATTAGTTAAATTAATCTTGATGACCCCTTTATTGATGATCACCCTCTCGATAAATAAACCTTTATCAATGATCTCTTTAAACATATGTATACATTGTAGTTCCAGATGATAGGCTATCTCACTATGCAAATTTTTAGTAAACATAATAGCTAATTTTTTTATCTTTTAAACTATGGGTGAAATATCTTACAAGGGATTTCCATCACTATAAATAACTTGTAAAATTCTCCTTAGCTTTATGCTTTGCTTATGTCAGGTCTACTAATGAAATCTCATGCTCAAGATTATAGGAAAAGTGGTGCACAAATTTATTATAAAGATCATCAAAGTCTATTATTGAATTCTTGGAAAACTTTAAAAACCAAACCAAGGCTTGTCTAGACAAGCTCCTTGGAAACAATGGAAACAATAGAAAAAGGTATATGTCACTATATACCACTAGTTGACATGTGACAAAGAATTCGGTCAAATGGGCCTTAGGGTCACCATTCCCTTTATACTTATCAAATTTGGGTGGTTCATAACTTGGAGGAAATGATATCTACAAATACTAAATATTGAATGGATAGGAACATATGTCATCCAATTTGAACTTTTTAGTTTACTTCCCCGCCTAAATAGAAACAATTGCATCCTTCATTTATTGCAATTCTTGGGAGAGGAAACTAGAAGGGATATTATTTTGAGGGAGAATGTTTGTTTGGATAAATGGTGGAGAGGTCACAAGTGGGAGACTTTGACCAAGGTATGATGGAGACACCTTTTGGGGTATATTGGTTTGGTTAGGGAATGGACCAGGAATATGCATACGTGGATTGGGATGTACTTGAAATTATACATTTGGCTACATGATATTCTAGTTTGGGTTAGAAATAAAGGTTTCAATTGAGGGATTTTGTGGTTGGGATGGAGGGATATAATTATACTATGCTTATTATGGTTAAAAAGGGACATGCTACTGACTAATCAAACCTTGTTATTGAGTGGGAACTTGTGGACCAAGACCTTGTCTTTAGATTTGTGGCACATTTTGAACTAATGATTGTCTAGTGGGTACCTAAGAAACATGGGACCTCCTTGTTGCATGAATCCTTATGAGGAAGTGAAAGTATATTATAGGTTTGGCATATGTCATTGACCAATATTTGTACATTGTTGACTAGTCATTGCTTGGTTTTAGACTGGTCTATTAGTCTGTGATTGAAAAGGTATGTTCATCATTACCTAGTAGGGTGGAATATTTCTTGCCCCTGATTGAGGTGGAAATGTATTCATCCTTTGTTCCATTAATACACTAGATTATGTCTATTTTTGTGAAATACTACTTTCTACTTATTGAGTAGGATTAGGATTCATCACATTCTATCATTGAGGTGTGATATTGGTTGTTGTTTGATTACCTAATCCCATAGGTTGTACACTTGAGGAAGCAGCTAGTTGAGGCTGGGGTATAGAAACTCTTACTCCTTGGTATGATGATCTTCTCATGGGATTAACTATAGGCACATGTTGTTGGCTAATTGTTTATGCATTAGTACCACTTTGATCAAGATTGGACATTATTTGCACATTGTCCACTACATTTGGCTCACTATTTAGTGTAAAACCTTAAGACACTTCTTTAATAACTGGCATATGTATTAAGTTATCTATCAAAGTAGTTTGTACAAATGGGTCAAAACTTGGATTTTCTTGTCCAGTTAATTCCATCAACACTCTTGTTGAAGTAACTTGGTCAATGAGAGGCTTACTTACCATGTTCATCTGATTGAAATCACATGATAAATTCAGGTAGGTTTGGTATGTTTTTTGCATTTGGTTAAAGTGATATTCCATGATGTTTTTTCCTCAATTGGATATATTGGGGTATTGGTATGTTGTTTGGGCTAGAGCCATATGATTACTAGAAGAAGCCTTTTGATCATAAATGATATTATGGGACACTCTTACTAGACTTGGTAAATTTTCATGGGGGAAGTCTGCTAGAAACTTAGCCCCTACCTCTATGGCCCTACCGAAAATCTCATCTTTATTCTGTAACAAATGTCACTAAAAAAAATGGATCATACGTGGAAGCCAAATTAGTAGAATATGACTATTGAAATACTGGCTCATCCACCATGGGTATTGTATCTAAGTATTATGTGGTTTGTTCTTAGTCTTGTTCTATGTAAGGTGGTGTGTTAACCAAATAGTTATCCAATGGATATTGGCTTTGTACCCCTAATTGAGTATTATAAGAGGGATAAGAATCTATCTCATAAGCAATGTTATTTTCATAGGGGTCTTGCACCATTTCTTCCTGCATAACTACATTATTAATCCCTATATTTTACATGAGCCCACTACGAGTGTATAAATACATATTGGGATCCATAGTCAATGCTTTGCAATAAAAGGTCAAAGATTTCTATAAACTCTAAAAAGGACAAAATCTAAAACAAATGATACCTTCAACTTGGTCTAGATTTGTTAAAAGTATCAAAAGGTTTATTCAAAGATTTGTGATGAAACAAGCTAGCATAAAATATCTAATGTTTCACTATTCACTCAAAGATAATCAAGTAAATGGATTGAAAATCAAACTGCTAAACTCTAAGGTCGAAGTGTTTCAAATCAGCCTATTCTAGAAATTTAAAATTTTCTAGGTCTTTTGGCCAAATACGGTGTCAAAAGATAGGCTCAAACATGGCATGTGCTAGGACTCTTGGCCAAATGACATCAAAATCTAGACTTTGAAAATAGATGAAATTTTTAATCTAATAGATTTGAAACACTTATAACAAAAACTAGGCATTCAATTCTTAGACATGAACTTAATCAACTAGGTATAAGGTATGAAATAAAATGCAATTTAACAATAATTTATTTTCTCATAAATAATGGTATAAAACCTGGTTATTTTGACAAAAAATCTAGACAAAGGTGAAAAGTATAACTATGCTTTAGATAAAGGATCAAAAGTAAACTTGGATCAGTATGATTTTGTAGGAACAAATTTAGAACTCTATGCAAGAGGGTCTATGAAATTATGTTTGAAATGATTTGGGCAGCATAATGATGCTATACTACCCAAAAGGTGAAACAAAAAGGTTTGTTTCAAAAACTCTCTTAAGTAAAAGATGTTTTCCTACAATTTTGGTAGCATAACAATACCTTTCTTGACTCAAAATGTTGGGGTGTATAGACAGAAAGTGCAAGTTTTTAGCACAAAATGGCTTAAGTCTACCAAGTGATAATAATGATAATGATTATGTGTTTAGTAAAAATGGTGAACCCACTTAACACATCAACCCTATGAACTTGTAAAGGTATAATTTTGAACTTAAATTATAATTGAAGCACTTAAACAACTTTAGTAAAGGTCTAGACTCAATTGGGTAACATAACTGTTCCAAAGTGGATGATATGAATCTCAAGCTTTTGATGAAATTTGAACAAGGAAAATGGATGATCTCACATGGGAAACATAATGCCTCTTTATTTAAATGAAAATTAGGACCATGTGTTTGATTTTGTATTATTTGTTTACACCATGTTTTGACTCCACATAAGACTTTAAACTAGGACAAGACCAACTAATTAACCGTTATTAGATCCTAAACTAACAAGGTTACTTGGTATTGTTGGAATCCATCAATATACATAATTTGAGATTATTTTAAGTCTTCATCCAAAATTAAATTTTCATTATATAGTAGGGTTTTTACACCCGCACACCCCCCGCCGCCCCCCCCCCCCCCCCCCCCCCCCCGCCTTCTCTCAAATGATAGTACTATGACATGGACCTTGAGGCACACCCTGCACCAATAATACTTCCATGGCAAGTGGGGATTTGTCTAATATCTAATAAGTTTTTTAATGATATAGGGGAATCAATTTCAAAATGACTTTCATGATAAAAATGCAAAAAAAGCATGGATTTTGGGTCCATATCACTTGTCTTATTATAAAAATTTCTAGTCTTTTTTGCAACCACTACATCCTGTTATTCACTTAGTGTAGTGCGATGTCCAAAGTGCCACTATGTCCCATGTGCAAATCTAAAAGATTCAAATGAATTCAATGCCAGGAGATGAAACCCCAAGTCAAAGATTCCCTAAAGAACTTATGAGAGGTGATGAATTCCCCCTTGCAAGCCAAGATGCATAAATAAATAAAGCATGAAAGTAGAAAGACTTTAGGGTCATTTTCAAGATCACCCAAACTTTGATGAGCTTTTGGGGAGTGCTTTAGATGACTTTATTTCTAAGCCTTGGACTAGGCTATTTGCAATAGGAATGTGCTTTTGATTTCAAGGGTTCCCTATAGGGGACAAATGGAAGAGCATACATGCAACATTCCTCTTTTTACCAAAGAAAATCCAACTAAATAACTATTACAAGCAATAATTTCCAAGTGTGTTCTATTTTAAACCCAAATGAAATGTTTGGTGGTGTTCATTTGAACCCTTGGTCTTAGTTGTATACTTTGAAAAACATTCACCAAAAACACCTAAAATTTTTTCTAGACACCAAAACAAGCCTCCTAATCAAATTTTAAGCATGCAAAAGTGATTTAAATAAGTTTTGAACAAAAATACCACTTGGTTCTGTAGTAAAATTGTTAGCATGTTCTTTAGCTTTGAAGCTCTTTTGAGTTTGAAACAACAAACTTTAAAAAATAAGGTCTTGGGTCTATATTTTTGGAAAAACACAGTGACGGACATCGATTAATAACACCAACATCAGTTACGACCAACTAAGATCTAATTGATGTTAGTTATGTTGAATGACATCGGTTAAGCCAAGTAACTGATGTTGATATTTCTATCAATGTTAGTTACTATGTAAAAATTGTGGCAACCAAAAACAACAAAATAAAGTTAGAAAATCAATTTGTAAGAGTTTTAAGAGCTCAAATAAGTATTTTAAAGTTGTAAAAGGATCTCTTTCATGTGTAAGATGCATCTAGTCCCACCGAGCGTGCCATTATATGATCTAGGAATTTTACTCAAGAGAAGATGGTTAGTATGGTTTTAGTTCCAAAATAAAAACAAAATGAAATAAACACATTAATAGCATAACATCTCTAGGCCTAGACACTAGGGAGAAGTTAGTTAACAAAATCAAATGGCAAACATAACTAAAAAGCAAGGAATAAAAACACAATAATTCCTTCACTTTCCTTGGATGTTCCAAATGCCTTTGTAGTAGTGGCTTACTTGGCTTGTGCTCATGAAGTCCTTAGCAATGGAAGCTTGACTACCTCCATCTCTCTTTGTCACCTTGTGGCTTTGGCTTGGCTTGGCTTAGAATTAATTTGGCATGTTAACACTAGTTCTATGAAGCTTTTGGAACCAATCTTGCATTAAAACTTTACACAAATTAAGCTTAGAAATGATGTTGTGAGGCCTCCTATTTATAGATTTTTGGATTTGATCAAAATCAACCTCAACCATCCATCTCAAGATTGAGATGTGTGGTTAAGGATTAATTTAATTTTTGGAATTAAGTTTTAATTATCCTCATCATGACATTGGAATAAGGGGAAATTAAGAGGCATGGAGGGCATCATGGAAGGCATTGATGAGGAATGGGAGGCATGAATCCTGATATTTGTGGCATTTATGGCCTAGGGATGTCTTCTCAAGAAATGAGGCCACTTGATGCAGATATTCAATATTCATTTCCAAAATAAAGTATTCAAAAAGTCTCCATGGAATTCTTGATTAGGCCTTAATTTGGGTTAATTAGCTCTTAAACATGACTAAGCACTTTATGCACAAATTACTCAAATTGATCAGAACGTCTTGTTATTGGTCCTAAATTTGATTGGATTAGAATTATAAGTCGACATTAGATGCATTGGATGTGTATTCCCATTTAGGATTTTGCCAACAGTCTTGTGTAAAATATTTGATAGGAAAGAGCAATCCAGAGCACATGGGTGAATAATTGGCATTTTGACTCAAAATAATCTGATCAAAGTTAGCGGGCCCATAAATTGCATTACCCCATATAGTGATACCGTAGAAAAAATCAGCACTTGAATATGTCAGTTTCATATCATTTTGCATGTTTTAGTGTTTTTAGGCCACATTGTGCATTTTAGATGGAAACTAGCCAAAAGCTTGATTGGAGGTTATCAGTGGCCAGTTTTAGGTGTCTACAGAAATGACCTCCATCTACATCATTGTGAGACTTCTACAACAAGATGCCAAACTTATCATTGTCAACACACCTTAGTAGTACACCATTCACATCCTTCTAAAAGAGAATACCATCTACAAGACAATAAGGAATGGTTTGCAATATAAAATACCTTCTTTGTGATTTGTTCAAACCATTAGGACAATCACCATTTTGGAGGAAACTAATGATGTCTTGTGTCTAACTTTGAATTGGTATGTGACCAACTAGTTGGGGATGAGGTTGATTGACTAATACTTCTTCCCTTGGCCCTTGAATATCTAAAGCTAGATGTTTACACAGCTCCTTTCCTCTTACCAAGTTTGTTACCTTAATATCAACATCATACTCCATTACCTTTGTGGTCCATCCAGCTCTCTTCTCATTGAGGCCTTTGCTTAGGAGGAACTCTTTGGTGCTAGGATGAGAGACCATGATGTATATCTTGTTATTTGAAACCATGTGCATAAAATTTTTTAGACCTCTTATCATAGTTAGATCCTAATTTTGAATAAATGTGTGCTTGACCTCATAATATTCTAATCCTTGGTTAAAGAATGCAATGGGTTGTTCAATTTCCTCATCATTATTTTGCATAAGCATAACTAAGATTATATCAAGGTTAGAAAAAATGCATAGTATGAAATCCTTGGAAAATTTTGCATTCAAGAGAGTAGGATATTGGGCAAGTGCTTGTTTGATTGCTTCAAAACTATTCTTACCTTCCTTTATCCAAGAAAAAACTTGGTTCTTCTTGAGCATGGTTCTGATAGGATTCACCAAAGTAACAAAACCTGGGATAAACCTTCTTACAAAGTTGATCTTGCCTAAGAAAATTTTTAAACATTTCTTGTGTAAAGGAAAAGACAAGCCTATAATGGCTTCAATCCTTTTGGGATCAATACATAGGCCTTCTTTTGACACAATGTGTCCCAATAATTTGCCTTCATGAACAACAAAGATACATTTTTTAGATTAAGAGAAACTCCAAAATCTCTACACTTCTCAAAGACTTGCCTTAGATGTTTCATGTGGTCATTAGCATCCTTGGAAAAAATAATTATATCATCAAGGTATACAAGCAAAAACTCATTGATCAAACCCTTAAAGGCCATGGCCATTGCTCTTTAGAAGGTAGATCCAACATTAGACAAACCAAAAGGCATATTTATATATTCAAATGTTCCCCATTTTGTGGTGAATATTATCTTGAATTGATCCTCTTTATTCACCAATATTTGATTATAACCTGAATAGCCATTAAGTAGTGAAAAATGTTGAGAACCTGAAACCACTTGCAAGATATGCTCCATAGAAGGTAGTGGATAATGGTCTATAAGTGAAAATCAATTTCAGATCCCTAAAGTCCACATAAAGTTTGATATCTCCAATCTTTTTTTGAATGGGTACAAGATTAGCTACCCAAGTTTAGTGCTTGATAAGAAAGATAATCCTAGACTCAATCAATTTGGTAAGCTTTTTCTTCATGATTTCCTCTATCTTGGGATTGATAGGCCTTTATTTTTTCCTAATTAGTTTAGTTCTAGGTTCTAAATCAATGGTGTGATGAGATAGACTTGGATCAAACCATTTCAAATCTTTGTATTCTCAAGAAAATATATCATGAAACTCCTTACACAATTCAATGAAGGCTTGTCTTTCAAAAAGAGAACATATCTTACCAATTTTTAGAAGTTTGTCCTTAAATAGCAAGATCCTTTCATAGTTCTCTTCCTTTTTGGACATTCTTACCCTTTCCATCCTTATTTGATCATCTTCATTGAATACATTATCCAAAGTAACTAGCCCCTTTGGTATCTTGTTTATCTTTAGCTGGATTGCAAAGCTTCTTTTGATTCTTTGAAGAAAGTTCCACTTCATTTTGAATGAATTGTACAAAGTGTTTATCACTCTCAAACACTTGACAAGACACTTCATTATCAAGAATAAAAGGTCTCATAATGACCTTGATGTGAGGTTGGTCCTTCTCTCTACTTACATCAGCAACTATATCAAAGTGTGCTCCTATCACAGCCAACTTATCAACATGTTTATTTGATTTTCTTGGTATAGATTGGATATTGAAAGCTTCAAAGTCCTCAATTAGATCCCACACCATATGATTTTAGGACTTAAGCAAAGGTTTCTTGGTTGTACCTTGGTTTCTTACTTAATGTATAATCAATTCACTATCTCCATATACCTTCATGTGCTTGATTCCCTTTCTCTTTGCCCATTAAAGGCCATGAACCAAGCCTTCATATTCTTCTATATTAGAAGTACAACTAAAATGGAATTTGTATGAAGAGTAATATAGGTTCTTTAAAGGAGAAACTAACATGACACCAGTTCATGCCCATACCTTACTTCTAGATCCATCAAAAAACATTTCCCATATCCCTTCAAGTTCATGATCCTCATTAGTGAGTGATGGTATAAGAATGATCTTCTCATGCATACAATATACTCCTAATTTAGTTTCTTCTATGAATTCATATGGGTCATGCTCATAAGTTTCAGTACCATACTCATCAATAAAGAGGTCAAAAATACCTTTAAGGGGAAAGGATGTTTCACCACTAATGGCACCTTCTTCTTGCTCACTAATCATACAATTCTGATTTGAACTTGTCTCTACATATGGTTTAATGTGGAACTTTGACAAGGATTGTGTTCTTATAGTTAATTTATCTCCATATCTTGTTCTAAAAGCTAGAAAAGACCAATTGGTTTCAAGGTACCCTCTAATCTTAGCTGTGAAGTCTTTTGACAAGCAAATAGAAAAATGAGTTGGAAGATTAACCACTACAATGTCTTGTAGGATGGGAAAATATGGAAAATCATACAAGAAGACATTCAAACCTTTAATCAACCCCATATTCTTCCTCATAGTCAAAATCCTTCCTCTTACATAAAATATTTTGTTTTATAGTATATTGATCGACAAAATATAAGTACAGATTTTGGTGACTCCACTGGGGATATAAAATCCATTATCCATTTATAATCTATCCATTCACCTCTACACTAACCGGGAAAGAATGCAAAGTTCAAAGCCTCAAGCTTTAACTGAATCAAGGTCAATTCTTTTCCATTTTTGTTTCACAATCTGGCAGATTTAAGGTATACACAAAGCCAAAGGGCTAAAGGTATCATTGACCCTATATTCAATTTGGTACAACAAAGTGATTTTGAGCTGTTTCCTTCACCATCTCATCTCTAATGAACCAAGAGCTTTCCTCTTACTAAATTTAGATCTTCATTGACAGATGAAGTATCTACTTCTATTGTTGATAAAGCTTTGCCAATAATTACCCCTCTGAGATTTGTTATCCCTCCTTTTCATAATCCTATAATGGTAGTTCAAGGCCCCTGGGGTAATGATTTTGGTCCTCTAAATCTTACTCCACCTCTACATGAGCTTCCACATAGTTCAAGGAAGAATTTCCCCAAATTCTATGGTGATGAAAAAGTTCATCTTGATGAACACATTGTAGCCTTCAGCATAGCTTGTGGAGTAATCGGAGTAGAATTTAAAGATGTAGCAATCAGGATTTTTGTAGAAACATTACAAGGTGCTATTGCAGATTGGTTTTATCATCTACAAGCTCGATCAGTGACTGATTGGAATACTCTCAAAGATAAGTTTGAAGCTAGATTCAAACCTACAGAAGATGCACGTGCACTTCTAGCTCAACTTACACAGATGAAGAAAGAGCCTTATGAGCCTATGAGAGACTTCATAGCCAAATTTGACAAACTAAGGAACAAAATTCTTGTAATAGCTCGACCTACAGTTGAAAATCTCAAATTCTTTTTCATTAATTGTCAGTTACTTGAAGTAAGTTTTCTTTTGAGATGTGTTGGTCAAATAGATCTTGTTGTAGCTCAACATTTGGCCACTGAGGTAGAAGATGATCTCATTTTAGTAAGGAAAATAAGAAGAGACCCAAATAGAAATAGAGCTTCATTATCTTCTAAATATTCATCTACAAGCACCATAGATCTAATGGTGCATAAATTGGCAAATGAGTTGCTTGCTCTCAAAAAGCAAATGGCTCAAGGAATTTCTTCTGCTCCTTCATACAGAAGGACATTCCCAAATCAGTCATATCAGGGCAATGCTACCAGGAATCAAGGGAAACAAAATTGCCTTCCTTCCCCACAAGGGAAACTTGCCCTGGAAGCTCCCCCAACTAATTCAACAATGGGATATCTTGAAGTAGAATGAGAGTTCTCTTTCTAGCCTAAATTGAATCAAGAAAATGACACTGATCTCCTTGAAGAAAATCAAGAAGAATCAGCTGGAGACTCCCATATTAGTTTTTTGAACTACCAAAATGAACCCAAAAGCAAAGGAGAAGCTTTTGTTGTATCATATGCAGTGTTTACCAAGTCCAAGAACCAATCATTCCAGCAAGCTAATAAAGAGAAGATAGAAGAGCAACCTCAGCTGGTAGTCACGATTGCTAAGCATGGAACCACTCTGTCTTTTTAGTCAAAGGATTCGATGATCACCCAAAAGGCAAATACATTAATTTTTCTTTCCCCTTCTACTTCAAATTTACAAACTAGCCCACCTCCCATCCCTCCTAAAACTCAAAAAGTTGAAGTACCTTTCTCTGTACCTAGCTCAATTCATCCATTTGACATAATCGATCATGTCAAAAAGACAAAAATACAAATGTCTAAATTTAAATATTTGTAGTCCAATCCTAATTAATTGGATAAACTGATCTAATGTGTTAAGAACCAAACCATCCCTACAAGACAAAAGGCTAAAAAGGTAATTCTTGATTCTCTAAAGAACATGCCTATTCTAAATAATTTGGTCATTACTCCTCCAGCTGCTCTTGGAAAAATAGAACCTTTTTATGTTTCTCTATTAATTAATGGCCACAAGCTGAGTAACTGTATTATAGACTCAGGCACATCTGATAATGCCATGCCTATTAAAGTAGCTAAGTCTCTTGGCCTCACACTGACCAAGACATTTGGGAGATGTTTCTCCATGGAGAACAAGCAAGTACCATTTCTAGGACAAATCAAAGATGCCCAATTTGCATTTGTAGCCTTTCCAGACAAGAGAATCAAGATGACTGTCTTGGTGGCTGACGTCCTAGCATCCTATAGAATTTTACTTGGATGAAATTTCTATAAGGACATGGGAGGATAACTAAGCATGGATCTATCTGAGGTAAGGATCCCTGTCTAAAGTGTAATGAAGAGGTTGCTCCCTAAAAAGGAAGCAAAATATGTGGTCACCCAGACATCAGCCCCTAAAGCTCAAATCCTTTTTGAATCCATTGGTATGGGTAACTATTTTATATCTACAGATGAAGTACATGAAATACCTGATATAATTCTTGAAAGGGTCAACTCAAAAATCAGTTCAACTAGAACAACAGAACTAGTAGGCTACAATACAGATGAAGAAGGATCCTCCATCTCTGATGAAGGAAAGTCTAAATAAAAATTAGTATCAGATGAGATATGGACTTTGGAATTTGATGGTAGCTATTCATCTACGGGTTCAGGAGTTGGGATTGTGTTGATATCTCCTCAAGGAGATATGTTTCCTTCATCTTACAAATTACAGTTTAGCAACACTAACAATACAACTAAATATGAATCTCTGCTACTTGGAATGAAGGCTACTCAATAAAAAGGCATCAAGTTTCTTCATGCCAAAGGGGATGCTAAATTAGTGGTTTGTCAAGTAAGCAATATTTACCAAACTAAGAATGAAATATTACGCCACTACCGCAACTTGGTTTGGGACTAAATTGAAAGCTTTGATGCTTTCAACATTTCTGCCATAACCAGAGAGTCTAATGACAGAGCTGATGCACTTGCTGTTTCAGAAACTCTCTTAGTTCCGCATTCAAATTTCAAAGAAGATAGGTATACTATTGAGCTAATCTATAGACTAAGTTTTCCTAACAATGTTGATCATTGGCAAGTATTCAATGATGACCATCAAATCATTGCCTTCCTAGAACAAAAAGACAATTTTGAACAACTACGTTTTGAAGGCAATGAACCTCAAAAGTATGAATTAGTCTTTGAATCTAGTTCAAATATAAATAAAGAGTTCTTACAACTAAAAGGAAACAAAGTTCCCAAAGGCATGTTTTTTCTTGAGAAGTTTATTGACAAGCATGATAGATTCATCAAACAATAGCAAATAGACTCAAGTTTCTCTCAGGGAATCGATCAAGTGAATCTAACTACTAAAGAAAATCCCAAGATGGTCAACATTGGTAAGTGTTGCACCCCTGAAGAAAGATTCAAGTTCACCACTTTGCTCCATCAATACATGGATGTCTTAGCATATTCTTATGAAGACTTGAAGTCTCTCATACCAGATAAAATTTTCCATGACATTCCTCTCAAGGCTGACTCAATGCCCTACAAGCAAAAATTTAGATAGTATAATTCAAAAATATCAAGTACTATTCTGTCTGAGATACAAAAAATGTTAAATGCTAGAATCATCTTCCTAATCCATCATTCTACATGGATTTCCAATATAGTGCCTATAAGGAAGAAGAGTGGCAAAATTTGCATTTGTGTAGATTTCAAGAATCTAAATCAAGCATCTTTGAAAGATAATTATCCTTTGCCAATTATGGATCAAGTGCTTCAAATAGTGATAGGTTCAGAGATGTTATCAATGTTGGATGGCTTCTCAAGATATAATCAAGTTGAAGTTGGTGAAGCAGACCAACACAAGACTGCATTCACCACACCTTGGGGTACATTTTCATATAGAAGAATGCCTTTTGGCTTGATAACTACTAGTGTTACCTTTTAGAGAGTGATGGATCTAGCTTTCAAAGATGAGATTGGTAAATTCATAGTGGTATAATTTGATGACTTGACTGTCTTTTCAAAGCATTGATCTGATCATGTATGCCACTTACAACAAATGCTAGAGTGCTACTGCCAGAATGGTATTTTCTTGAATCTTAAGAAGTCTATTTTTAGAGTAACAGAAGGGAAACTCCTTAGACACATTGTGTCTAAGAAAGGCATAAAGATTGACTTAGACAGAGTCAAGTCTATTTAGGATCTTAATTTTCCTACAAGTAAAAATGATGTTCATTCTTTCTTTGGAAAGATGAATTTATTACGGAGATTCATCCCCAAATTTGTTGAGAAGACTAGACACATTGTGAACATGATAAAAGGGAAGACCATCTTTAGCTAGACTAAAGAAGCCAAGTTAGCATTTTAAGAGATTAAGATTGCCATTGCTCACACGCCTACCTTGGTTTGTCTAGATTACAACAAATATTTCATCATATACAGCTATGCATCTGAACACACTCTTTCAGTAATTATTGTTCAACAGGACAAAGAAGGTATGGAATCTCCTATCTCTTTCATGATTTGCCCTCTCAAAACCCATGAGATGAAGTATTCAAATGTAAAGAATCATGCTTATGCGTTGGTGAAAGTAGTCAAACATTTCCACTTCTATATTCTAAAGTCACACACTACTGCCTTAGTTCCTGACACTATAGTCAAGTTTATATTAACTTAGTAGGAGTTTGGCATGAAAAGAGGTAATAAGATTGTAAAGATCTAAGAGTTTGATCTAGACATCAAGTTGACAAAGCTGGTCAGGGGTAAAGGCCTATGCCAATTAATTTCTGACAACAAGCCAGAAGATACACAACATGAAGAAGCTAAAGTGGAAGATACTCCAATAGTCTTTTTTATTTCCACTACCAATGAGTGGTATTCAGGTATCTCTCATTTCCTTACTTATGGTGAATGTCTTGCTCATTTATCTTACAAAGAAAAGAGGACTATCAAGTTGAAAGCTACCAATTTTGTACTTTGGGAGAATGGCTTGTACAAGAGAAGCATAGATGGAGTATTCGTTCGCTGTGTAGACAAAGAGCAACAAAGCCAGCTCTTGAAATCTTTCCACAATCTGGTCTATAGAGGACATTTTTCTACTCTTGTGACTACTCACAAGATTTTTTGAGCTAGGTATTACTAGCCAACTCTTTTCCAAGATGCACATAAGTGGGTGAGAAAATGTGAACTCTATCAACAATTTGTTCAAAGACCCAAGTTAGTTGCTATGCCTCTCAAGCCAGTGATGATAGAAGAACCTTTTTAGTAATGGAGGATTGATTTTATTGGGACTATAAACCCATATTCAAGTGATGGACATGATTATGTCCTCATAGCAACTGACTATTTCACCAAGTGGGTAGAAGCAATCCCAACTAAACATGCTACTTCAAAAGTTGTATGCAACTTCCTCAAAAAAAATATCATTTCTAGGTTTGGAGTTCCAATCAAAATTGTTACTGACAATGCAGCTTGTTTCACCTCCCAAGAGATTACACAATTCTATTTCCATTATGGAATTATACTCTCTCACTCTTCTGATTATTTTCCACAAGGGAATGGACAAGCTGAATCCAGCAATAAGAACCTAGTAACTATCATCAAGAAGCTAGTAGATGACAATGAAAGGACATGTCATAAAGCATTGGTTGATGCTTTATGGGCAAACAAAATCACACCAAAGAGGTCAATTGGTATGCCTCCTTTTCAACTTCTTTATGGTATCAATGCTGAGATACCAATCACCTTAGAATTGCCAGCCTTGAATTTGGCAAAGGCAATTGAAGATCAGACATGTGAAATCTCTCTTGATAAAAGAATCATGTGTCTAATTGAGCTGGAGGAATAGATAACCATGGTGGTGGATAGAATTGCTGCTCATCAAAGTCTAGTAAAGAAACTCTTTGACCAAAAGGCCAAAAATCATGATTTCAAGATTGGGGATCAAGTCTTGCTATGGGACAAAAAGAGAGAACCAAAGGGGATGCATGGAAAGTTTGACTCCCTTTGGAGAGGTCCATTTATAATTCATCAGCATATTGGTGAAAATATTATTTTGCTAAAATATCAAGATAGAACACTCTTTTCTCTTCCTCACAATAGGAAGCATCTGAAACACTTCAACTCTTGAAGTATTAGATCATTGCATTTGTATATATGTATATTTGTATAGTTTTTAATTCTATTTTGTTTTGTTTGTTTTCATTTTTTATTCCTTCCATTTTGGGTAGCATGACTCCGTAGCCCAATGGTACACATGAAGACACTAGAGATTTTGGATTCTACTCCCTTCAATTCTTTTTTCAATTGATAGAAGTTCCCCAACTGGAGCCAGCTGTTGTCCCCCAAAAATATCACTCATTTTTGGGACAACATTTGAACTATTTTGGTCCTACAGACCAAAATTGTCTCTTCCATTTTCAAAATTTACTCTGGACATTCAAATTTCTCATTTTTCAAGCTTCTCAGAAATCTATGGACTCTACTAGCCAAGTTCAATGGGCTTTATAGGTTGATTTCTATAGACTTGATTTCTACAGACTCTGTAGGTAGGTTCATTTTTACAGGTTCAAAGGCTTTTGTAGGTGGGTTCAACCAAAAGAATCAGTTTCTAACACTTGGTCATTTTTTAGATTAGTTCAGTGCCTTGGTTCAATCAAAAATTTCCATCAGCAAGCATCTAAGCAAAGAAGGCTTGAACCGTTGAACCATTGAACCACTTTGGTTCAAAGGTTCAACGAGTTCAAAGTTCGAAAGGTTCAACACTTTTGGTTCAAAGGTAGGTTCAATCAAGTGGTTTAATGCTAAATTCATTTGCATGGTTTAAAGGCTTGGTTCATTCAATTGGTTCATTGGCTTGAACCATCAGCTTGAACCATTTTGGTTCAAAGCTTGGTTCATCAGCTTGGTTCAACCAAGTGGTTCATTGCCTTGGTTCAATGAAGTGGTTCAATAGAGTGGTTCATCAACTTAGTTCGATGGAGTGGTTCAATGTTTGGTTCAATCAAATGATTCAATAGCTTGGTTTAACCAAGCGGTTCACTCAGACGGTTTAAAAGAGTAGTTCAAATGCAAAAGTTCAAAGAGCCTCCTGAAGGACAAAGTGCCCTTGTAGAGGGCACTTGGATGACAAAAGTACCCTTTGGAAGGGTCATTTTCAAAGAAGCCTCAAAAGGTAAATTCTTTCGGATTTCTATTTAAGTCAGCCAAAAAAGTCTAAGGCATAATTCCTTCAGACTTTTGTCTGAAGGAATTCCTTCAGACAAAAAGTTTGAAATAATTCAGAGAAGTTATGGGCAGAAAGCCTAAAGAAATAACTAAGGCAAATAGACAGGACAATTTCGTGGACTTTTTGTTCATGAGAATTTGTCTGTGGAGAAAGCCTGAGGAAAGCCTGCAAAAGACTTCTACAGAAAAGGTCGCTGAAGGACCCCGAAGGGTAGGTCCCCTTGCGGGGGACTCTCAACTACCAAATTGAAGGACATTTCCTTGAAGCTGAAGGGTCACCTTCCCTTTAGGAAGATATAAAATGAGAAATCTAAAGGAAGAATCTAGCGACTCGCCAAAATAAAGAACCCTAAAGGCCATCTAAAGACCACCCGAAGGGCAGATACCTTTGCGGGGGGCTCTTTTCGACCCAAGGCAGATCATTTCTTAAGGCCCAAAAGGGTAGGTTCTTTTTAGGAAAGTGCCAAATAGAAAATTTGAATAAGGACCAAGGGGTGACGCGCTCAAAGACGTCAAATTCAAGATAGTGAACTAGCCATTAAAAACATAGTGACGAGCATTTGAACGTCAATTTTAAAGCTCATAAAATAGCCATTGATCCTTATAATCTATAGACCTAAATGTATTCACAGGCTTTAAGGCCAAGACCAGTAGAAAGAGATAAAATAACTAAATAGAAAATTGAATCCAGGACCCGATTTAATTAACCAAAAAAGGAGGAATGATGAGGAAGGATCAGATCGCGACTATAAAATCCATGTTTGAATATTTTGTCGATCAGTGTACTGTAAAATAAAATATTTTATATAAGAGGAAGGATTTTGACTATGAGGAAGAATATGGGGTTGATTAAAGGTTTGAATGTCTTCTTGTATGATTTTCCATGTTTCCCCATCCTACAAGACATTATGGTGGTTAATCTTCTAGCTCATTTTGCTATTTGCTTGTCAAAAGACTTCACATCTAAGATTGGAGGGTACCTTGAAACTAATTGGTCTTTCTATATTTTAGAACAAGATATGGAGCTAAAGTAACTATAATAACACAAGCCTTGTCAAAGTTCCACATTAAACCACATGTGGAGACAAGTTCAAATTAGAATTGTATGATTAGTGAGAAAGAATAGGTCTAATCAGCCAAAGTAGGAAGACTGGTCATCCAAATGTGCAATTTTTACCACATCAGAAGGAGACTGATCTCTCCTCTCATCAAGGGGAGGTTCCCTATAGATATGCTAGATATATATAAATAGAAAATAATACTCAAGGGTAGGACAAACCACCCATCTCTCTTTCTTCAGAGATGATGTGTATAGATCAAAGGAAAAACTCAAGGGAAATGACAGATATCACTCCTCTTCTTTCAGAAGTACTATTCAACAAACCACAAGAATACTCCTGGTAGTAAATGCAAAATGTAGCAAAGGACGTAGTAACCAGAAAATCGAGATGCAGTACAAAGTCTCCACCTGAATTTCTCAAGAGTAAGATACGAAGGACAATGAGGGCACAAAGTCATCCCAAAGTCCTTTACACAGAAATGAAAAGAAAACACACTAAAGGAAATTATGGGGGCACAAATTCTCTCCACACTTGACTCTTCAGGACACCTTCCTGACTGCTATCACTAATTTTGCTTGTTGAATTAAAGGAACAGAAGATATATTAAGGAAAAAGACATAAGAACAGTTTCTTCAACATCAAAGATATCACAGCACAAAGTTTTAAAAATCACTTGCTTTCTTATTTCAATAACAAAATATGATCAATAGACTGAGAAAGCCTTTGAAATTTTTGTCCTCAGAGAAAGCCTGAGGAAAGCCTGCAAAAGACTTCTAAGGAAGAGGCCGCTGAAGGACCCCAAAGGGCAGGTGCCCTTGCAGGGGACTCTTAGCTACCAAATTGAAGGACATTTCCTAGAAGCTGAAGGGTTACCTTCCCTTCGAGAAGATATAAAATGATAAATTTGAAGGAAAAATCTAGCGACCTGCTAGAATAAAGAAGCTCGAAGGCCATCTGAAGACCGCTCAAAGGGCAGATACCTTTGTAGGGGGCTCTTCTCGACCCAAGGTAGATCATTTATTAAGGCCAAAAAGGGTAGGTTCTTTCTTGAAAAGTGCCAAACAGAAAATCTGAAGAAGGACCAAGCAGTGAAGCGCCCAAAGACATCAAATTCAAGACAACAAACTAGCCATTGAAAACATAGTGATGGGCATGCGAACATCAATTTTAAAGCTCATAAAATAGCCATTGATCCTTGTAATCTATAGACCTGAATGTATTCACAGGCTTTAAGGCCAAGACCAATAGAAAATGATAAAAGAACTAAATAGCAAATTAAATCCAGGACCTGATTCAATTAACTAGAAAAGGAGGAATGATGAGGAAGGATCAAATCATCAAGTGGACATTGAAAGTTGTAAAATTTCAATAGCGTGACTTGTTTCTCTGCATTGATAAAAACAAATGGGTAGATGCCCCTAAATTCTAGCCTTCCTTCTTAACAAATTCCAATGCAACATGATGTGTTACTGTTCCTGAGTCCTTCTTGAAGTGGCTATATAAGGGACTCTCTTGTTATTGTAAAAGGATCTCTTTTTGACAATCAGAATGAAACTTTGCCCAAATTGAAAGGCATTACTAAGACTTTGAGCTCGGTCTGTTGATCATATTTTGTTATTGGAATAAGAAAGTAAGTGATTTTTTAGACTTTGTGCTGTGATATCTTTGTTGTTGAGGAAACTATTCTTATGTCTTTTTCCTTAATATATCTTTTGTTCCATTAATTTAACAAGTAGAATTAGTGATAGCAGTTAAGAAGGTGTCTTGAAGAGTCAAGTGTGGAGAGACTTTGTGCCCCCATAATTGCCTTTAGTGTGTTTTCTATTCATTTCTATGTAAAGGACTTTGGGACGACTTTGTGCCCTCATTGTCCTTCATATCTTACTCTTGAGCAATTCAGGTGGAGACTTTGTACTACATCTCGATTTGATGGTTACTACGTCCTTTGCTACATTTTTCATTTACTACCAAGAGTATTTTTGTGGTTTGTTGAATAGTACTTCTGAAAGAAGAGGAGTGATGTCTATCATTTCCCTTGAGTTTTTCCTTTGATCTGCACACATCATCTCTGAAGAAAGAGAGATGGATGGTTTGTCCTACCCTTGAGTATTATTTTCTATTTATATAGATTTATCATATCTATAGGGAAAATCCCCTTGATGAGAGGAGAGATCGGTCTCCTTCTGATGAGGTATAAACTACACATTTGGATGACCAGTCTTCCTACTTTGGTTGATCAGACCTATTTTGTTTATCAGTACACTAATTGACAAAATATTCAACCAACAGAACTTTGACAAGGCTTGTGTTCTTATAGTTACTTTAGCTCCATATCTTGTTCTAAAAGCTAGAAAAGACCAATTAGTTTTAAGGTACCCTCGAATCTTAGCTGTGAAGTCTTTTGACAAGCAAATAGCAAAATGACCTGGAAGATTAACCACCACAATGTCTTGTAAGATGGGGAAACATGGAAAATCATACAAGAAGACATTAATACCTTTAATCAACCCCATATTCTTGGTTGGAGTTTCATCAAGCTGCAACATACCCTTATTATGAGGCTCATATTTTAGTCCCAATTTATCAGCAACCACTTTAGGCATAATTATGGTTTTGGCCCCAGTATACACAATGAAATTGTGAACCAGTTTGTCTCCCACAATGAGTGGGAGGTAAAAAGGTGAAAGATTTTCAGATTTGGTGGATTTATCTAGGACATAATTAGGTGTATTGGTAAGGGCCACACCATTGAGTTTTGGAGCTTGAGGGACTACATGAATGTTTGATAGTTGTTCTTGTAAATGTTCCTTTTGGCTAGGTATATGCAATACTTCTTAAAGAGAAATGCTTGTCTTGGTATTCTTCAAGGAATAAATAATGTCTAGAGATGAAGTATTCACCTTGTCTTGCATTCTTGAAGGCAATGAAGGAGCTTGAACTTGTTGTATTGGAGGTTTGGGAGCGTTGCTCACATTTTGGCTTTAAGGAGTAGTGTGACTAATAAGATCTATTACATTGGTACTTGCACTTTATGATCTTGGAGAGGCACTACTTAGAGTCACTTGTGTTCTGGAGTATCTCCTAAAGCCCTCTTTTTGTCCCTTGTGTTGGCTGTAACTAATGTATTTTGATTCAACACATAATTTTTTCTACATGGAAGTTCATAAAACCAGTACCTTGGCTGCTACCTTCTCTTTGAACATAATTTTGCATGAGATTCACTTATTTTGATGTAACAATAACATAAGGAGCAAATCCTTCTTGAGATACCAAATCTTTATTACCTTCTCCACCATTATACATAAACTGACCTTGAGATTGCCCCCAATGATCCAAATGTTCCTCTCCTTGGACTAGATTGGTGTGGATTGGAACAACAACCTTTATGGATAGAATGGAATTAGGATTATAGGTGTTGGGTTACCTATTAAAACCTTGTTGACCTTATCCTCTTCCTTGGTTAGGGTATTGAGGTGGAGGTCTATAGCCTTGCTGATGATAGTATTGAGGATTGGGTGGAGCAATTACATACATTTATGGTTACTCAAGTTAGGATTGCAAAGATCGAATCATCTCATCCTTATCTATAGTATCATCTACCTTCTTGGGAGTGGTTTTAGTTTTGACATTTATATTAGGAATTTGTGTTATGCTTGGGGTTTCAATTGAATTATGGGACAACAAAGGCATGGAGAATCTTGGAGGTAATATCCCATCTTATATCAAACTATTCTCAGCTTCAATGGATATCTCATATGCCTTGGGTAAAATAAGTCCTCCCATTGATTAGAACATTATTGCTACATCAATGCCAATAGCCCTAAGATAGTTGGGGAATACAAAGCTTGGAGGAGGCCTCATAATAGATGGAAACCTATGCCATGTTCTTTGAAATATCTCATTGAAATCTCCCATGGATTCATTGGGACCCTTGTTTATCACATTCAGCTAGTGAATTAGTGAAGTATGGTCACTCTTATTTTTAAACCTATTTACCAACAACTCTACAAATCCATCCTAATTATTAATACAACCACCTTCCAATGTCCTATACCAATCAAGTGCCTTCCCCTTTTGAGACATGGCAAGTAGTCTAATATATATGCTAGTTTGGGTGATATTGTGGAAATTTTAAAAGTTTGAAATATCCCTAATATGCTAATATTGAGTAACAGGACCCTCCCCATTAAAATTTGGGAGACATTTGGTAGCATTAGGGAGAATAGGATCATACATAGGAAGTTTACTTTGATTTTGGGTGTCGAAGGCTAGAAAAGGATATCTTCTAGCTATCTCTTCTTCCTCTTCTTGATCCTCTTGATCTTCTATTTCCTCAAATTTTTCTTCTTCAAAACCTTCCTATTCTGGATCTCTAAATGCTAAAAATGGTTCAGGATGGTGTTCTTCAAGAGGTGTTTCAAGTAGAGGGACTTGATTAAAGTCTCTACTAGAAGATGATCTAGTGAAGACCATGAAGTATAATGTGAAGAACATGATCTACAACCAGAAATTTTCACCTTTTAGAGTCACCAAATGTTATATTAGGAACACTTCTACAACCTTGGACTTGTCAAGGCCAACATTCACCTTGACATGGAAACAATTAGGACCAACTGTCCCATTGGGAGTGCTAGAACTATTGCCATAAAATTATGTACCCTAAAACTCTCTATGAAGCTTCCTCAATTTGACGCAACATAGAATAATATCTCAAGTTTGTGGGAACTTTTAGGAGAGATGAATCTATAGAATTGAAAGGGATAGCTCCCTGAATTCTTCTTTAAGTGTTTATCACCTAATCGAATGCTTATTCATGAAAAGAGTTAAAGTTTACATAAAATAGAAACTATGCTAGAGAGGTGATCCACCAAGAATATATCCCACTAACTATCACACTTATACTAAGTAACAATGTTTTCTAAGACTAATTCCATGGATTGAAAGATCTTAATATAGTTTTTCAATGTGAAGGTAACATGCTTCAGATGATCAACAAAATAATTGACCTAAGGGGTAGATTACACACCATAGATACAATCACATACTTGAAAGAGAGTTTAATGGATTTAACACACTTCACATGATCTATTAACACTAGAACATTTGTTCAAACATGAATGATACATGGAGTAAGGATGATACTAGCACTTGGCTGTACTATACGTCACTCACATATTCAGATAGAAGTTCACAAACTTATAATTGATCTTGTGTTTAATGTTTAAAAGTAAGTTCAATGTCATTTTAGTAGGGCTTCACCATACCAAAAATGTGGTCCTCTACAATAGCCAAAATGTCTCCATTTATATAACTTTGCAGAAGAGAGAGAGAGGAGAAGTTGAAAAGGCACAAGGACATGTGTCCACATGTGAGAATTAATTATAGATGCCTAAGAGAGATGGATGGGGTGAGCCATGTCATGCCAAGATGTTTATTTGTCCAAAACAAGTCACGATAATGGTGGAAAGTGGCATAAAATCTTTAGGAGTGGCATAAGAAATTACTTCTATCGAAGATCATCCATGAGCATTCAAAAATAGAAATAGATAATCTAACACATAGCACTTCTCAAGGGAATGGAACTCATGATGATAGTTAAAAATATTCTTTCTAACTACTAGTCACCCTTCAGACACTTGTAGTTATCAATTTTGTGGAAGCAATGACTCAAATCATCAACCTAGCTATTTTACCTACTTTGTTTGCACCAGATGCTCATGATTCAACCAGTTGTTACCTCCATGTCTGCTCTCATGTTACCACCAAGTATTTTGAATAGAAAAGACTATTCTCTATAGTTTAAAATTGACCTTTTGTGGGATATCATATTTATTTGAATTACAATGGCTAATCTTAGACAATTTTCTCAAACATTTACTTTAGCCTTTTTGAAATGATCTTTTTTTAACCTTTTATCTCTTGCCCTTTTTCTGAAATAATTCATCAAATAATCTTCTAAAAGAATTCCTTAAAACTTTTTGTTTAGCCCTTTGGAATTTTTAAAATTTACCCTCTATAAAGGACACTTGCTTGAAAAATACCCTTCAAAAACTTTGTGGAGGACCATTTCAACTGCAAGGTACCCTTCATAAAAGTTGCAAATGACTTTCATAAAAATTGAAATGATCCCTTCAAAAAAATTGAACTGGACCATTTGAAAAGAAAATACCCTTCAAAATTTTTTAAATATAACCTTTGGAATTTTTGTTAAGGGCACTTTCTCTGCAAGAATTCTTTTAGAAAAGTTGAATTGGACCATTTAGAAGGAAAAATATCCTTCAAAAAAGTTGCAAAGTAACCTTAAACTTTGAAAAGATATCTTTTAGAAAAACTACGTAGAGTAATGTTTTGGAGACTTATCCTTTGGTAAAGTTGAAAATGAAAAGTTTGAAAGAAATACACTTAATAAAAAAAAGCTTCGAACAAAAAGTCTAAAAGAATTCAGTAAAGGATTAGAAAAAAAACCTGAAGGAATTTGGCATAGGCTTAAAAAAGACCAAAATGAACTCTTCAAAAGGAAAAGACTTGTATTTGTTTTGGGCTTTGTCAAAGAACATTTCTTCCTAAGAAAATATAAGTACTAGACTTTCGAGATAGAATTTGACCAATAGGAGCTTCCATAAATTAATTTTGACTTGCATGAAGATACTTGGACCCTTCATTTTGGTGGTGTTAAATGTCTTTAAGGATTTGGGGTAGGTTGCATTCTTACAATTTATTTTGGATAGATCATTCCTTTATCTTCCCACTTCACCTTTGATGTCACTAATAATATGTCTGAGTATGAAGCTCTAATTTTAGGTATGAGAGATACCCTTAATTTAGACATTCAATACCTTCATGCCTAAGGTGATTCTTAGCTTATTTACCACCAATTCAATGGTGATTATCAATTCAAAAGTGATAACCTCATTACCTATCATCAAATCACAACCACTATTACTATGGATTTCATCTATTTTACTATTAAGCCTATTCCTAAAGATCAAAATTCTATTGCAGATTATCTTGCTTCTTTAGCCTCTCTCTTTCATCCACACCAAATTCTTTCTAATCCCACTTTTCTTAAACAAATAAGAAAATATCCATCATATACTCAAATACTACATTCACATATATGCCACATCAAGGCTATCACCATTCAAAAAATCCCATGGTATAAATACATCATTCAATTCTTAGAACATCAAACTTATCCTTCTAACTTAGACTCTCATAAAAAGACACACATTCATAAACAAGCTTTCAAATATGTATTTTGACATAACATCCTTTATTATCATAATGTTGAAGGTACTTTGATCTATTGTGTTATGCAAGATGAGGTCCCTCCTCTTCTTGAATAATCACATGGGGGTATTTGTAGTGGCCATTGTAGCAGACATGCTACAACATGAAAATGCCTACATATGTGTTAATTTTGGCCTACTCTTTAAAAAGATGCAATCAAATTTGCTAAAAATGTACTCATTGCCAATTTCATAATGATCTAATTCATTCACCTCTAGTCGATCTTCAAACATTCAAATCTCCCAAGACATTCTCTATGTGGGGATTAGATCTCATTGGTAAACTACCTCACTCCTAAGATGAGCATCTTTTTATCATCATGACTACTAAATATTTTACCAAATGGGTTGAATCCATACCCCTTATTAATTTCATTGGTCCTACCATAGCCAAATTTATTCTTATTTAAATAATTTTCTACTTTGGTGTTCCCTATACCATCATTTCAAATAATGGTGGTAATTTTAAAAATAAGGATGTTAAACAACTTTGTGATAAATTCAACATCAATCACAAATTGTATATACCTTATCATCCACAATGCAATGGTTAAGCTGAGGCCACTAATAAAATTATCCAAAAGATAATTCATGAGACTCGTACGAATTGGCATCTTCATCTTTATCCTACTCTTTGGGCCTATCTAACTAGCATACATACTACTAATGGGGCAATGTCATTTTCTCTAGTCTATGGTTTTGAGGCAGTCCTTCCATTAGAAGTTGAGCTTTGTTCTCTCTGTATATCTCTTCATGGTATCATTCCCAATGAATATTTACATGAAGCTCACCTTCATTCCCTTGATCTCCTTGACAAATATCATGTTTTTGCTTTACATAATAACTACCAATACAAGGCTCGTATTTCCAAATAACATAATAAACATGTTAAAATTTATATATTTAATGTTGGTGATCTTGTCATTAAACTAGACTACAATCAGGATAAAAAAGGTAAACACGCTAGAAAATAGTGGGGACCTTATTTTGTCAAAGATATTCTTGGTTCAAGTAAATACCATCTTCAAATTAATGAAGGCCATGTTTTCAAAGATCTTTCCAATGCACAATTCCTTAAAAAGTACTTTGCCTAAAATATTTCTTCCTTTTTATTCTTTCTATAGACACCTAAATCTAGCCATAGATAACCTCCAATTAGGGTTTTGACCAATTTTCACCTAAAATGCACTATTTGGCCTAAAAACACTAAATCACATTCAAAACTTTGAACCTAATATATTCAAGTGTTGATTTTGTCTAGGGTATCCCTAAATGGGGTAGTGTAATTTGTGGGCTAGCTAACTTTGATCAAATCATTCTGAGTCAAAATACCAATTTTGCACCTAGGTGCTCTACATTGTTCTTTCCTATCATATCTCTTGTACAAGATGCATGCCTTTGTTATTTGTCATTGGTAACATCCTAAATATTATAATGGATCCATCACATCTGACATTGACTTTCAATTCCAATCCAGTCGAAATTTGGACCAATAAAAAGACATTTTAATCAATTTGAGTAAATTATGCACAAAGTGCTTAATCATGATTAAGAGCTAGTTAAACCAAATTAGAGCCTAATAAATAATTCCATGGAAACTTATTGAATACTTATTTTTAGAAATGAATATTGAATATCTGCATCATCAGGTGACCTCATTTTTTGGGAAGACATCACTAGGCCATAAATGCCACAAATATCAAGATTCATGCCTCCCATGCCTCTTAATTGCTCTTCTATCCCAAATATTGATGAGCCTATTTATCAATTTTAATTGCAAAATTGTATTAATCCTTAGCCACACATCTCAATCTTGAGATGGATGTTTTAGGTTGATTCTGATCAATCTCAAAAATCTATAAATAGAGAGGTCATGAACATCATTTCTAAGATTAATTTGTGCAAAGTTACCATTTAAAATTGATTCCAAGAGCTCTCACAATGCCAAAGTTATTATTCCAAAATATTGAGCCAAGCCAAGCCAAAGCCACAAGGTGCCAAGGAGAAGAGGAGATAGCCAAGCCTCCTTTGATGAAGACTTCATGAGTACAAGCCGAGAAAGCAACTACAACAAGCAGTTGGGGCATCTAAGGAAGGTGAAGGATTCTTGTTTTTCTTTACTTTTTAGTTGTGCTTTTTATTTGTTTTTATTATTAAGATCACCCTAGTAACTAGACCTAGAGATGTATGCTAGTTAGTGTGTTTTTATCAATTTGTTTTCATTTTGGGACTAACACAATACTAATCACCTCTCTTGGGTCAAATTTCTAGTTCACATAATGACACACATAGTGGGACCTTCCTATCTTCACAAAAATGACATAAAACTCTTTCAAGTAACCTACTAATCATTTCCTTGTAGAATTTTGAAGAAGCCAAAAAGAGTGAAAATTGGAGTAAAAACACATTTTTTTAGAAGTCACAGGTTTGTTATGATCCAGTCATAGGATTGTCTTGAAAGTAATAATATTGTTATTAAAACTCATGATATCATGCTTAGTGAGTGTTATTTTGGACTAACTATGTTTTTTTATGTAGGGTCAACAATACTGCTACTTCAATAGTCACAAGATTGCTCTGCAACTTGTGGGGTTGCTTAACTAAGTCATGGTATTGTCTAATCATTAGTGACTAGCGATAGTACCATAACTCCCTAAGTAGTGGGTTTGTCTTTCTATTAGTGTAATTGTTAAATAGATTCATGATATTATGACTAAACCACTTGTGGTTAAGTGACAATACCACAACTCATAAAGTAGTAGGATTATCTTGATACTAGTGAGATCATTAAACGAAGTCACGGTATTATGAACAAACCACCTACAGTTAAGTTACAATACCATAAATCTTATAGTCATGAGATTATCCTGCAAGTGGTGGGATTGCTCTGTGGAGTAGTGGTATTACACCAATGTGTCAACCCAAGAGCTCATTTTTCTAACTTCATTATTTCAAACTAAATTTAGCTTCAAAGTTAAACCTTTTGATAACATTTTTCTTGTAGGACCAACATGGAAGATTGAAAAAAATGTGTTTAAATCATATTTTGTATGCTTTAAAATGAACTAGGAACATTATTTTGATGCTTAATATAGCATTTAGGTGCTTAAGTAAGTTCTTAGCATTAGCTTTTAAAGTTACAGTTAAGACCAAGGGGTAAAATGAACACCACCACATATTTCATTGGGCTTAAAATTGAACACACTTGTTAATTTTGTTTTCCTTGTTTTAATTAGAAATTTATTTTCATAAAATATAAGGATGTTGCATGTATGTTATTCCACTTGTCCCATTTAGGGAACCATTGGAATCAAAAGCACTTTCCTTATTTGAAAAATTGCCTAGTCTAAGGCATAGAAAGAACGTCATCTAAAGCACTCTCCAAAAAACATGTCAAAGTTTGGGTGACCTTGAAAATGACCCTAAAGTCTTTCTATTTTATGCTTTCTTTATTTTTATGCAAACTTGGTATGTGAGGGGGACATCATTACCTCCCATGAGTTCTTTAAGGAAGCTTTGACCTAGGGTTTCACCTCTTGGCATTGAATTCATTTAGCTCCTAATTGGAGTTACACACAGGATGTAGTGGCACTTTGGACATCTCACTACACTGAGCGAATAGTAGGATGTAGTGGTTGCAAAAAGGACTTGACCATTTTTCAATAAGCCAAGTGATACAGACCCAAAATATTTGCTTTTTTTGCATTATTTGACATGAAAGTCATTGTGCAATTGATTCCTCTAGAATGTTTGAAAACTTCTAGAGCTTAGACAAATCCCCACTTGCCACGCAAGTGTTATTTGTGTAAGGTATGCCTCAAGGTCCATGTCATATTACTATCATTTGAGAGAAGGGGGGTGTAAAAATCCTAATATATAATGTGCATTTACTTTTGGATAAAAAATTAAAATCCTTTCAAATGACGTATATTGACATATTCCAACAATACCAAGCAACCTTGTTAGTTTAGGATCTAAGAGAGATTAATTAGTTGGTTTTGTCCTAAATTAATGTCTTGTTTAGAGTCAAAACCTTGGTGTAAAAAAATGATTGAAACCAAAACACATGGTCCTCATTTTCCTTTGAACAAAGAGGTGTTATACTGCCCATGTGAAATCATCAATTTACCTTGTTCAAAGTTCATCAAAACTTGGAAGTCATATCATCCACTTTGGTGTAGTTATGCTACCCAATTAAGTCTAGACCTTTGCCAAAATTGTTTAAGTCCTTCATTTATAGTTCTAATTTTAAATTTCACCTTTATAAGTTCATAGGGTTGATGTGTTAAGTGGGTTTTCCATTTTCACTAAACTTAAGGGAATGTAGGCTCAATTTCCAATTTGGGTTGAAGGTTGTTTAAGATTCATGATCATTATCACCACTTGATAGACTTAATCCATTTTGTGCTAAACACTTGCACTTTGATTCTATGCACCAAAACATTTTAATCCAATAGGTATAGTGTTATGCTATCAAATTTGTGGGAAACTATCTATTACTTAGAGAGTTATTGAAACAAGCATTTTATCACACCTTTTGGGTAGTCTAGTGTTTTTACGCTGCCCAAAACATTTCAAATATTATTTCATAGGCCCTCTTTCATAGAGTTCAAGTTTGTTCCTACATTTTTAGACCAATTTGAGTGTATCTTTTGTGAACCTTTTTCTAGCACAGTTACATCATTCACTTTTTGTCTAGCTTATTTGTCAAGAGAACCAAGTTTTTATACCATTATTTGTGAGAAAAATAAACTATCTCTAAACTACCTTTTGTTTCATACCTTATACTTATTTGGTCAAGTTTATATCCAAAACTCAAATTCCTAGTGTTTTTTATAAGTGTTTCAAATCCATTAGATTAAAAATCATCTTATTTCAAAGTCTAGCTTTTGACACCATTTGGCCAAGATTCCTAGCACATGCTTGTTTGAGCCTAGCTTTTGATGCTACATTTGGCCAAAAGACCTAGAAAATTTCACTTTTCCTAGATTAGACTAATTTAAAACACTTTGACCTTATATTTTGTCATTTTTATTTTTGGTCTATTTACTTGCTTATCTTTGTGTGAACCATGAAGCATTAGATAGTTAATGCTAGCTTGTTTTCTCACAAATCTTTGCATCAACCTTTTTGATCCTTTTGACAAATCTAGACCAAGTTTGAACATCAGATTTTATACATTGTCTTTTTTTTAGAGTTTGAAAAACTTATCTTCCCTTTTTATTGAAAAAACATTTACTATGGATCCCAACATATACTCCTACACTCGTAGTGGACTCATGTACAATCTAGGGATTAGTAATGTGGTTTCATAGGAAGAAATGGTGCAAGACCCCTATGCAAATAATATTTCTTATGAGATGGATCTTTATCACTCTTATAAAACTCAATTAGGGGCACAAAGCCAAGATCCATTGGCTAACTATTTGGTTAATACACCACCTTATTTAGAACAAGACCAAGAACAAACTACACAATACCTAGCTATAGTACCCATAACTGACAAACCAATTCTTAAAAAATCACGCTCTTCCAATATTCCTTCCACATATGATCCATTTTTATTTAAGTGACATTTATTGGAGAAAAATTATGAGATTTTGGTTAGAGCCATAGAGGTAGGGGCCAAGTTTCTATCAAACTTCCCCCATGAGAATTTACCAAGCCTAGTAATAATGCCCACAACATAATTTATGATCAACAAGCTTCTTCTAGTAATCCTTTGGCTCTATTCCAAACAACATATCAAGACCCTAATATACCTAATAGAGGAAAAAACATCATGGAAGACCACTTTAACTAAATGTAGATGGCATATCAAACCTACTTGAATCTAGCACACAATTTCAATCAGATGACCATGGTAAGCAAACCTCTTATTGATTTAGTTCCTTCAATGGGAGTTTTGTTAGAGTTAACTAGTCAAGACAATCAAAGTTTAGACCCATTCATGAAAAACACTTCAGTAGACAACTTGTTGCATATGCCCATTATTGAATATGTGTCTTCTAATTCTACGTAGAATAGTGAGCCAAATATGGTGGATAATGTGCAAGCAAAATCCAATACCAATCAAAGTGGCACTAATGCTCAAAAAAATACCCAAAAACATGTGCCTATAGTTAATACCATGAGTGGACAATCATACTAAGGAATAAGAGCCTCTGGACCCCAACCTTCACCACCTACTTCCCAACCTCAACTAGCTGCTTCATCAAGTGTGCAACAAATAGGATTAGGTAGTCAACCAACAACTAATGTCACACCTCAACAATAGAATGTGAAAAATCATACTCTTATTCAATAAGTAATGAGTATTATTTCATAACACTAGGTAAATATAGTGTACCAATGCAACTGAGCCTGAATGTATTACCACCTCAACAAGGGGCAACTTATGTTCCACCTCATCAGGTAGTGACAAACACACCTCTTCAATCACATACCAGTGTACCAATACAAAAATAAATGATGGCTAGTTAACAATGTGTAAATATTGGTCAGTGATAGATGCCAAGTATTCAACATTATTTCACTTCCCAACAAGGATTCATGTAACAAGGAGGCTCCCATATTTATCAATTACCTACTAGACAACAATCAGTTCAAAATGTGCCACAAGTTTAGAGACAGGGTCTTGGTCTACAAGTTCCCACTCAATAACAAGGTTTGATTAGTTAACAACATGTCCATTTTCAACCACAATAGGCACAATATAGTTATATCCATCCATCTAAACCACAAAATTCTATGAATCAAACCTTCATCACCAACCCAAACTAGAATATCACACAACCAAATGTGCAATTTCAAGTACATCCTAATCCACGTATGTATATTCCTGGTCTATTTCCCAACCAAACCAATATACCCCAGTAAATATCTCCATCATACTCATGTAAAAGTATCCCACCTGTGACATATCAACCATCTACCTAAACCAATATTATACCTCAAACTAATATTCCTTCTAGTTTCCTATCCCAAGAATTGCAACAGATGAAGGATGTAATTGTTATTATTCAAGATGGGAAATAGACTAAAAAGTTTAAGTTGGATGACATGTGTTCTTATCCATTTAGCATGGAGTACTTGTAAATGCCATTTCCTCTAGGATATAAACCATTGAAAATATATAAATACAAAGGGAAAGGTGACCCTAAGGCCCATTTAACCAAGTTCTTTGTCACATGCCAACCAGTGGCATATAATGATATATACCTTTTGTTGCTATTTCCAAGGTGCTTGTCTAGACAAGCCTTGAAGTGGTTCTTAAAATTTCTTAAGAATTTAGTAATAGATTTTGATGATCTTTTTGATAATTTTGTGCAGCACTTTTCCTATAATCTTGAGCATGAAATTTCATTAGTTGACTTGACACAAGCAAAAAAAAGTTAGTGATAATTTTGCAAGTTACCTACAGTGATGGAGAGCCCTTGCAAGCTGATTCACCCATAGTTTACTAGATAAACAATTAGCTACTGTGTTTACTAAAAATTTGCATAGTGAGATAGCTTATCATCTGGAACTACAATGTGCACATACTTTCAAGGAGATCATTGACAAAGGCTTATTGATTGAGTGAGCCCTTATTAATAAAGGGATCATCAAGCTTACATCAACTAATTAGAATCAAGTTAAAAATTATGAAAGTGGCCAAAATCAACATCCAATCCAAGCACAAGCATCTCAACTAGCACAAGACAATAACCAAGATAGACCAAAGCAATTCAACTACAATAAGAATGTTGTGGGTAATGGAGTAACCGAGTCACATCATGTTCAAATGATACAAACATCATCTTAACCACATTTTAAGCTTTATCCTACCTAAAAACCCCTCCAACCAATGCCTCAAGCACCTTAACTATGACCTATGTAACAAATACAACAACCTTTACCATTGAAAACCCCACCTCCAAGGAGAGATGTGCCTACTCGTCATGTCTTTAGTGACCTAAGAGAGGCTATTGAGTCTGTAGTTCACACACTTGCCATTTCTAATCTAATTAGTTGGTCTATACCAAAGCATTATTTGTAAGGCATTCCTTACCCTAATTGGTACAATGAAAATGAATTTTGTGAATATCATCAGGTCAATGGGCATATTTATGAAGATGTGTGCAAATAAAGAATTTGATTGAGAATATGTTGGAGAATGGAGAGATAACATTGGATAATGGTACTTTCACCTCCAATCAAACTCTTGGGATTTATCAAAACCCCTTTCCCCAACATAATAATTAGTATAAATAGAATAATCAATGACAATAACAACATTGGCAAGTGTAATAATAAAATCAACCATATCAAAATCAAAGGCCAAACTAGTAGAATCAATAGAATCAACAACATAACCCATAACATCAAACCAAGGGACAAAACTAAGGTTAGAATGATAACAACTAACAAACCTACCATGTAGTTTCACATGACTACAATAGGGTTATAGGTCATATTGTAGGGGGTAGTATTAATACCATCTCCATTAATCCTAGATCAAGCACTAATCAATCGAGACCATTGCTAAACAATACCACTCAACCAAATTAATGGATAATATTTCTTTGACTTGGGACTGCACATATGAAAACCAACAAATTAGGACTTCCACTTTTGGACCTTATACTGATAACTCACCCTTGCCATGTGACCACATACAAGTATACCAATAATTGAGACTTATCCTATCTAGTCCCACACCATTCCCAAAATTTGTTAGCAATTATGGTCCAGTATTTAATCTTGATTATGTAATCACAACTCAAATGTCAAATATTACTATCCCAAGCCCATAACCATCTATCACTTTACCTGTTATCCAACCAACTATTTAGCTTAAGAATAAACCATTCACCATTGAACAAGACAAAAAATTTGATATTGTGGAACAATTATAGAAGACACTAGCACAAATTTCTATTTTAGATTTTTCGTAAACATCAACAATCTATAAAAACATTTTGAATGAGTTTTTAACCCAATCCACTATTTCCAGTGACATATCCCCTAATAAATTTTAAGTTTTGGTTGGACACCTAGCTCCAACCCAACAAGTCACACTCAACCAAAGTGATATGTCTTCCCTTAGCCCACTCCATAATAATACATTGTACATTCAAGTTTATATAAAATGACATAAAGTTAAATTTGTCCTTATCGACAATGGATCAGGCCTCAACATAGTGTCTCTAAATCTCATCAAGATTCTTGGGGACACAATGGTAGATCTCCAACTAGAAATGATAACTATCAAATCCTATGATAATCAGGGGAGAGAATCATAAGGCACCATTAGCTTTCCAGTTATCATTAGGCCTTTGACTCATGTTATAGTTTACCATGTGCTTGATCTTGACTTATCATATAATATACTTCTAAAAAGGCCTTGGTTATATGAGATTCATGTAGTCCCATCAATGCTACACCAATGTATCAAGTTTTTTCACTCAAGGATAGAAGTAAATATTCTCAGAGATTTACACCCATATGAACATTGCAAACATCTTGAGGTTGAGTTTCAAAGCTATAATTATCAATATAACATGAATCTGAGTTCCAAGCAGGATAAAGGAAAGGCCATACTTGTTGATCCTCCATAAGATAATTTCATAGATCCTAATACCTTGGATTCCCTTTCCCACTTGCCACCTCCTAAAGCTTCCAATCATTTCACCATTTTAGATAATGGCCCAAGGGAGTATGTGACCCATGATACCTTTCATATTTCCAATCTTCCTCATAATCCAAAAACTTTTGGGTGACCTAAAGTCACCCCACACATGCATTGGCAATAAAAAATAGAGATAAAGGACTAATCATGTCCATACTAGCATCTGGCCTAGAACCATACCCTTCAAAGGAGATGAATAATGGTTATACAATGACCAATTGGCTGATTATTATAAGAGCACCAAGTATCCTATTCCCAATAAGATCATGGGGCATCATGATTATGAAGGAAGAGGCCTCAGACCAAATTAACAAGGAACTATTGAGCTGATTTCCATGACTAAGTACAAAAGACCTTATGGACTTGAATTTAAACCACCTAGGGGTGACCCCACATATCTTATTCAAGTTCTATCACTGGTGGCTAGTGATGATGAAACCCAAATTAAAATAGAGTCTGATCATAGCCTCACCTTTGATGACCTAGCTGAGACTAACCTATTCAATAACAATGCCATTTGTACCCTTACCCCAGTCATTCATCATAACCCATTACCATTATATTATCCCCAATTGATATATTGGGCCCAACAAGAATCTAATTTGTCGATTGATGAGTTTCAAAATGATGAGGCATTTTGTGATTTCTTAGGCATTAGAGACAATGTTCCATTGGGAAATCACAAGTTAGGATTCTCAATCACATTGCATCTTGGAGCCTATTTCGAAGAGTGGGTAAACACCCTTAGCCAAAAATAAATAAATAAAGCATTAAGGTCTCAAAGTGAAAACCTCTTTGAGGTGCTTTTTGACCAAGTAAAAAGTAAATATAAAGGTCAATCTAGTTGTGAAAACTTATTTTAGGTGCCATTAGATGGGGGTGTTCATCCTTCTTCAAATTTAGACCAAGAGACCACCAAAAATGAACTTACCTATGGATCTGAGTTCAATTTTGTGCAATAACAAGTCTTTGATCAAATTCTCCAAAAATTTTTGACTATTTTTGTCACATGGCTAGATCTCCCATTGGGGACTCAGATTCATCATGCCTAGGAGATGTTGAAGAGCAAGTCCTAACAGAGGACCCTGATATAACTCAATAGTTCAAGTCTTTGTCTACTATTCTAGAAGATGGTTCAACCCTTCTAGTTGAGGATGTAATAGAGGCAAACATCAAGACTTCATCAGACCTAAAATGTATAAAATTAGGCATGTCCCTCACTAAGGAGGAATGTGAAGTCTTTACATCTCTATTGAGAGAATTTGTAGATATCTTTGCATGGCCTTATTTTTACATGCTAGCTTTAGACCCCACCTTGGTTTTACACCACCTTGTGGTCAATCTTGATGCCAAACTGGTAAAACAAAAGATGTGTAAGATGCATCCTTGCATTGTTGTCTTGGTAAAGAAAGAGTTGGAAAAACTCTTAGAAGTAGGATGTATCTGGTCCATTGACTACTCATAATGGATATCTAATATTGTACCTATTAGCTAAAAACCTGAAGGAATCAGAATCTATACTGATTTTTGAGACATAAACAAAGCTTATCCTAAGGATTAATTTCCATTTCCTAATATTGATATGATCATATATTCCATAGTAGGTTATGAAATGCTTTCACTCATGGATGGATTTTTAGGATACAATCAGATCATAATAACACTAAAAGACCAACATAAAATAATGTTCACCACTCCATAAGGAACATTTTGTTATCAAGTAATACCATTTGGTATTAAGAATTCTAAATCTACATATCAAAGGGACATGAATGCCATATTCCATTATATGATTCATGATATTATTGAAGACTGTGTCGATGACATATTAGGAAAAACCAAGACCAGGGCTAACCATCCAACAGTGATACACATGATATTTGAAAGATTGCAGGAGTACAAAGTCAAACTTAATCTAAATAAATGTGTGTTAGGAGTAACCTCATGCAAATTACTTGGATTCATTATGTATTTTAGGGGTATTGAAGTTGATCCAGCCAAAATCCATGTTATAATTGAGATGCCTCCACCAACCAATTTGAATCAACTTCATAGTTATAGACAAGTGTCATCCATTTACACATATTTTTAAGACTAGAGTTGCATTTCATTAGGATGATCACTACCAAATATCTTTCCAATAACTCAAAGACTACCTAGTTAATCCACCTATTTTATTACCTCCTATGCCAGGAAAGCCATTCTTGTTGTATCTATCAGCTATCAATAATGCCCTAGGGGCACTTTTGGCTCAACATGATAACAATGGAAAAGATCATGTAGTATACTACCTAATCCATACCTTAGTTAAATATGAACACAACTATGCACTTATTGAAAAAGCTTGTCTAGCCACAGTCTTCATAGCTCAGAAGCTACGCCATTACATGTTAAATAATAAGACCATGGTCATTTCAAAAGTATATCTGCTCAAATATCTACTATCTAAAATAGATTTACAAGGTATAATGGCCAAATAGATCATGCTTCCTAGTGAGTTTGACATAGAGTATGTCAAATAGAAGGAAATCAAGTGACATGTTCTTGCAGATCAACTTGTTGAAGCACTTATGGGTGTCATTCTTCCCTTCATTTAATCAACTCTCTGTTGATGGTATATTCAACCAGGGTGTATTTAAAGCTATATGAAACAATAATAATCTTAGTGATTTAGTAATTAATTGTAGGTATTTATATATATTTTTTTGTTTTGGGGGATCTTTAATGTCTTAAGGACTTCTTGGTTAAAATCTTATTGGAATCAAACTATGAAAATCTGCTAGAAGTAAACACACATTACAAAAATAAATTACTGGAAATAAACACACTTTGTAGAAATGAATTTATTGGAAATAAATACACTTTTTTAGAATGAAATAGATTGCTGAAAATGAATAAACTTTACAGAATTAAACACACAATTTAGAATGCGTGAAAAATGATTGCAAAGAAATGAGAACTTAATCTAGAACACCTGCAGGGACAAATCTACAACAAATTTTAACTTAAGGAATTGAAAGAATTTATAGATTTAATATATCTACCTATTTAATTTTGAAAATAAAATATAAATACCAACAAAAATGAAGATCCTAGTTCTTGGAGGAGTGGGCCCTTGCTCCGCCTAGAAATAAGATTGAACAACTTAATTCTCTCTCTAAACAAAAATGGCTATTTTATTGATAAAATGTTCTACATTATAAAAATGTACTAGATATGTATAGGTCAAACTATATCTATCCTTATTCCTCTATTCTTTAATTATTACCATTATTCCTATATTCTTCTAGGTTTGTATATATATTCTTCGTCTTATGGTGCATTATGGTCGTAACTGTTTCATGGATACGATGGAACTGAATCGTGCCCAGAATAGATACTAAATAAAAATGTGGTTGGATGTACAAATGTGTGATAAGTGTCTTAGATTTGTAAGTATGGAAATTAGAATTCTGCTCCTGATTAATAGGATCATTGATTTGATAGATTGTGGGCCATTTGGAATAGATCTTTATTAGTTTTAGAACTTTAGAAGAGTTCCAAAACTAAAGGAAATTGTTCCATGTCTAACCGTGAAAGTTCTAGAGCTTATCTATAGGAATTCTGGAACTAAGTTTGAAAGTTCCAGAACTAAGTTTGAAAATTTTAGAACTAAATCTGAAAATTCTAAAACTAAGTTTGAAAGTTTTGGAACTAAGTGACAGAACTTATAATAGTGTGGTGGAGTTCTAGAACTACGCTATATTGATTTTAATGCTTCCAAAAACATGAAATCCACTTCATATTTGTTCTTCAACCTGATGATGACCTATTTTATTACAAAATTTAAATTTTCTAAAACACTTTGTTAAGAATTACAAAGCTTTTAAATGTTAGAATCACAATCAACAAAAGATGGACAATTACATCCTAACTCATATCAGATCAAATAAAAGTCACAAAATTTAGTCAAACTTAATAAAAAGAGAGAGTAAGATGAGGTCATTTATTATACATTTAATGGGCATATCCTAGCCTCATCATTTCCCCCATACTTGTTTGTAAGTCCCTTTACAAATTTTACTCTTCAAATTTAGGATTGTATATTCTGCATTCCATTTGATTGCTTAGATCAAATGGATGGAATTGAATATTTCAATGTTTTGATTCAAAGGTACTATACCCTAATTTTGCTTCTACTTTTCTCTTCTATTCCTCAAATTGAATGGGATCTTGAGGTTCTCTATTTTGCCAAGGAGATATGGGGGTGAGAAGTAGAGGTGGCCTTGTCTATATTCCTATCCATATGCACCTATGAGCTTCATTGATTTCAGGAATTATTTTGCATAAAGCATTTTCCCTTTCTAGACTCTAGATCAAATTTGAAGGGGATATTACTTCCCTTCTTTTCAATACCACTGGGAGAAATTCCCATCTTTTCAAACATGCATCATAAATATTATCAAAATTTTCCTTTTCATAAGAGGTGAAGGCATTAATACTTTTCTGTAAATTGGCAAGATAAGGTTCCTTAAACCTTCTATCAAATGCATGGGATCTAAAATGTGCAGCAAAGGCAGATGGATTACCATAATGAATTCTCATACAGAAATCAGATGAACTAGCTTTTAATAGATGCTCTAACTCCCTCTCTTTCCATGCAATCTGATTTTGAAGAACAGAAACAAATGCATTAAGCTAACTTTACCCTACATACAAATTGATCATAAAACCTAAATTATTTTCAAGCATGAAATTGCAGAGGTAAAATTCACAGAGAATATTTTTCTATTCTGCATTGGCTAAGGAATAGGATGTTGAGAAATCAACTTTATCTTTTATTTCATGTGGAAGGCCACATACTATCCTTGCCAAATACTAGCGAATGAATTATTCCTCTAAAAACATACTATATGCAAGAGAAGGTCTTCTGCATGTAAGCAATTTCTCACTCATCATGCAAACCATTTATATTTTTGCAAGATATTTATATTTATTTTTTTATTCCTTGTAAAAAATTTCTTCTCATTCCTTCCTTGCTTTCTTTTCTTCCTCCATTTTTCTTTTCAAGTCCTTATTGGATGTCTTGACTACATTGAGTTCTCTACATGTATTATCCCATGACTACTTGAGTCGCAGATAAGTCAATTCAATCTGTGTAGAGATTGTTGACACAATAGTCTGTTTCCTAGAAATTTTACATTCTTCCTCTTTCTCCATCAGCTACCTTTCAATCTTTGTTAATTCCTCAGTCTTAGTTGTGAACTAGTTTATTAATTCTTTAAGGAGCATTTCTCTCTATTCTAATTTGAGTTTGAGGAAATCCAATTCCTCATCCTTTTCCTTGATAATGAGCTCTGCTCTAGACAAAAACAAAGCCTATTTAACCTACTGATTTTCTTCTTTTTCTAAAATTTCTTGGGGAGTTAAGCATTCTTCTTCCACCCGAGGAGATTTCCCCTTCTTTTTACAATATGCATGTTCATCTTCTTCATGTGATGGTGCTGCTGACTCACCCATTTCTTGGAAAACTTACTCCTCAAATCTTTCATCTTCTTTTTCTTTTTCTATTTGGCTTGGTCTAGGAGGAGTCATGGCTATGCTACCCAAAATATCAGTATCTTCAGTTTCCAGCCCTTCTTGTTATTCCACCTCCTCAAGAATTTATTTAGACCTTTTATGACTTCTCCTTCTTTGAGGAGCCTCAAAATGTGCATAAATGGGTCTTCTCTTAGAGATTCTTCTAATTTTCACCTCTATCTCAAGCCTAGGTAAACCATCACTATCAGAGATAGGTATTAGTTCTCCTATAGCTTTTGCAGAAGAAGGAATTTCTTGAGAAGGCACAGTAGGGTCTGCAGTTTTAGCTCTTCTTCTAGATCTTCTTTTTTGGTATTTCCTCTCCTCCTAGTTATTTATTTTCCTCATTAGTGGTATCAGTTTCTAAATGAATTGAAGGGGTAGGATTAGTTGTTATTACTCTTCTAAAAATACAAGGGTTCTGCCTAAACTTGCTAAGAAAAATTTCCCACATTTCTTCCCCATTTTTCTTTGAAATAAAATAGTGCTAACATACTAAATACACTAACCCATGATGTCTAATTATTCCTACGCCCCAAAAATACCTCTGGGCCATTATATGGATGGAGTCAAAAAGAAACCCTAGAAGGTTTACTATATATTTTAGTTTTTCAGCTCCATATCTAAATTATATGAAGATTTTTAGGACTTCTCTTCCTACTGACCCAAATTGCCCATCACAGGTTAAATACTTAACTATCCAAAATGCTACTCTATCAAAGGGTTTGGGCAAGCTGGCCTTTCTAACTCCTTTGATGATTTTCTTTGTGTTGTAAATATACTGGGGTTCAGCTTCCCCCTCTTTCAGTAAGATTTCAACCAGGTCTTTTAATGTCCCTTTGACAGGGTTTGGGACATGCACCATTAGTACTCTATATATCCCACTTATTACATTCATAGAAAAAGGAATGAAAACCTTCCTAATATTTGTCCTTGTTTACTCTAAATTGATAAAAATTCTCTTACCAATTTATCATTAAATATGGGGAATTTCCTCAGAAACTCTAGCTATCTTGCGTGTTGAAAGATAGTTTCCACTTCTTCATCTGCAAGGAGCTAGGTATCATCCTGTTGTTCTAACTTATTTTGAATCCCCATGATTCATTTTTATTTAATATTATGTAGGTTAGCTGAAAACTCTTCTCTTAGTGGTAGAACTAATGACTTTGGTTGTAAAACTAGAAAATTTGACTGTGGAACTACTGTACTTAGCTGCAGAACTGAAAAATTTAATTCACTGTATCTCTCTTGAAGTTTTTTTGTAGCTACTTTTTACTTTGTTGATTCAATAATAATAATGACTCTTTATAAATATGCCACCAATTTATTCCATCAATATCTTTCTCATGATTTCTCACTTTTAATCATGATGTACAATAGATGATTCATCACACTAATCTTTTAAATCAAGTATAATCACACATGTAAACTTTCAATCTAACCTTTAACAAGTTAAAAACATAATTACTATCTTTAATGATGTAATCCCTCCATCATGATGACTCATCATTCCTAAAAAAAGTGAAACAAAAAAGAAAATGGTTAGAAAATAGTTAGAATTCCAAAGAAGTTTTAATTTTGAATTAGCCATTTATTTGAGAAGATCAACCACCATCGCTAGTTTTCAATTGATCTTTGAGAGATTTTTTTTCATTTTTTTATCTTTTTAGAAAGAGTGCCATTTACTAGATTTTATTCTCTTTCCTTTATTCTAGATCTATTCATCTGATTATTTGATCATTTTAGAAGAACTGGGTTCTTCCATATGATCAAATTCTTTGTCTGCTTCAAGAATTCATCCTTAGTAGGAGGTTTCCTATAAATTTTTAGCCTATATCCATTGACCAAGAGTATTCTTCTACTACCATCAATGGGAAGTAACTAGATAGAAATATTGTCAAATATCTACTCAATTTGATAATGTCTCAACCATTTGGTTCTCAATTTTCCTTTGAATTATTGGTACTTAGAATCAAATAGCAATGCCCAGTCTCCTACTTTGAATTATCTTACCTTGATATGTGAATCATGCCATTACTTCCTTTGATCTTGGATTATCTCTGTCTGGTGAAGTGCTTCCATTCTCAATTCATCCAACTCATTGAGTTGAAAGATTATCTCCTTTTTAGCTACATCCAAATTAATTCCCACTTTAGCTGCTATCCTCAATGTTTGTAGTTCAAACTCAATAAGCAACAAGGGATGTTTCCCATAGACTAACTCATATGGTGAAAACTCTATTGTAGTTTTCTAAGTTGTATTGTAAGCCCAGACAGCTTCAGGTAGTCTCTTTACCCAATCTCTTCTTCCTACTTCAACTATTTTAGTGAGGATATTTTCCAATTCTCTATTTGTTACTTTAACTTGTCCATTTGCTTTTGGGTGATAGGGAGATGACTTCCTATGATTGATCTAATAATACATTGTGAAAGCCTGGATCATATTAGACATAAATTGTGGTCCCTATTCTGAAACTAAGCTTCTTGGTGCTTCAAACTTTACCATAATTATGTGCTAAAGGAAATCAACAATTACTTCTTTAGTGGCATTTGTTAAAGCCTACACTTCTGCCCACTTTGTCACATAATCAGTACACACAAGAATGTGCTCTTTTCCCTATGGAGGATTAAAGGGTCCAAAAAAATTCAATCCCCATATCTCAAATGGTTCAATCACTACTTGAGGTTGTAGATGCATTTCATTGGTAAAGGTTGGCTATCCCATCCTTTGACAAGGATCACACTGCTTGATATATCTCTTCACATCTTTGTATAGAGATGGCCAATAGTAACCACTGCCAAGTATCTTGTGAGCTATTATTTTCACTAAATAATGTCCTCCACTTGGTTCATCATGACATGCCAAGAGGATGTCAAAGATTTCATCTTCTCTCACACATTTACATAAAACCAAATTAGGACCATATTTAAATAGCATTCCATTTAACGATTTGAACTATGCACTGGTTTTGATTAACTTTTTATCTATTTTTTAGTGAAAGGAGGAAAATTCTCTATTGCAAGATAATTTTCCATGTCATCAAACCATGGTGTATCAGCTGAAATAAAAAACAATTGTTAATCTAGAAAGTTGTCTTTGACTAGATCCTACTCCCCTGTAGTGGTCAGTCTTAACAAAAAATCAGCTACTACATTAGATTTACCTAGATTGTCCACAATGGTAATATCAAATTCTTGTAGAAGTAATAACTATCTAATTATTATACCTCCAACCACTGGTTTGTTTATTAAATATTTAATTGTTGAGTGATATGTATGTAAAAATATTTTGTACCCTATAATGTAATGTCTAAGTTTATTAATTGCATGGATCATAGCTAGAATTTTTTTTTCAGTGGGAGTAAGATTTTTACGAAGATAGTAAATAACATACATTTTTCCTTCTTCATTTTTCTATCCCAAAATTACACCAATTGAGTTATTTAAGGCATCAGTTTGAATGTGAAAAGGTTTCTCCCAATTAGGTCCTCTCAATATTGGGGCAATTACTAATTTTTCTTTAATTTCTTCAAAATCATGTTGACACTTTTCATCTCAAAGAAATTCATAGTCCTTGGTAAGTAGCTTAAACATTGGGGAAATAATTTTAATAAAATCCTTGATAAAGTGCCTATAGTATCCAGCATGCCCTAAAAATGACTTGATATATGTGGGGGTTTGAGGAATAGGCAAGTCTGAAATAATCTTAATTTTGTTTTTGTCAACCTAAATTATTCTTTTTGAAATATGGTGTCCTAAGACAATCCCTTCATCAACCATCATCAAACATTTCTCATGACTAAGAGACAAGTGATGTTATTCACATTTTTTTAATACTCTATCCAGATTTTTCAAGGCATCATCAAATGTATCTCCATACACAGTAAAGTCATCCATGTATACCTCTACACAGTCATTTGTTAGGTCTACAAAAATTACTAATATAACTCTTTGAAAGATTTTTGGAGCATTACATAGTCCAAATGGCAATAACCTGTAAGTAAAGGTACCCCATGGATAAGTAAATGTAGTCTTGTTCTGATCCTCAGCAATAAATCTTATTTGATTGTATCTACTAAAGCCATCCAAGAAGGAAAAGTATTGTTTACCTGAAAGGTTTTCTAAGACTCGATCTATGAATGGTAAGAGAAAATAATCTCTTAGAGTGGATTTGTTCAGTTCCCTATAATCAACACAAATTCTCCATTTTCTATTCTTTTTAGGGACAATTACAAAAGGAGACACCCACTGGCTATCTGAGATAGGGTAGATAAAACCTACTTGTAATAGTTTTTCAATTTCTTGTTTGACTATATCCCTTAAAGCTGTACTAATCCTTCTTTGAGGTCACCTAACTGGTCTAATGTTTTTAGTAAAAATGTGATAGGTGAAAATACTTGGATGAATTCCCTTCATTTCTCTAGAGTCCCAAGTAAAAGCTTTAGTATGATCCTTTAGAACATCAAACAGTTTGGCTTCGTCATCATTCTTTAACTAGCTATTAATATTCAAAATTTTACCTAGTTGAATCTCAACATGTTTGGTTCCAGTATATGATGAACTAATTTGTTAAAAGGGTTCCATTAAGGTGTTTAGTGGACATGCATGTGGTAACAACATATGATATGTAGCAACATCTCCAAAATTTTCTTGAGACAGAATGCTGGACAAAGGACAGCAGGAAGAGTTATGATACTTATCTTGTTGTAGGTCAAACTCCTCATTACTGTTGTTTTTTAGAAATTATTCATCATCTTCTGATATTTGTAAAGCTAAAGTTATAGATCCTTCCTCTCCCCAAGAGAAATCTCATTCCTCCAAAGTGATATTATCTTCATTTGCAGAGAATTATTATTGGTGTGGTTCCAAAACTAACTGTGATGGTTCTAGAATTAACTATAATGTTTCTAGAATAGATTTTATAGGTTCTAGAACTAATCCTGTAAGTTTTAAAACTAATCTTAACTGCTCCAATGATAATTGGTGTACATTAAATGGAGGATTAAACATATATTTTATTTCTCGTACATGATCCTGCAATGTTATCATAGCCAAAGAAGATAGATTTTGCTCATTAATATCAGGATTATCAACCCATAATTTCTCTTGATTATCAAGAAAAGGTCATGCAGAGGGATATAATGAAATTTGCTTAGAATTCTTACCATTTGAAATAGTCATATCACCTAACCTATAATCAATTAAGGCAAAAATTGTAGCTAACCACGGTCTGCCCAAAATAATAGGATAACTAAGTGTTTTGCCTTTTGGCTACAATATAAGAAAGTCAATTGGATATTCCCATGACTCCACCATTACTATCACATCTTCAATAACTCCTTTAAGTTTTGCTATAGACTGATCTACCATCTGCAATATGGTGTTAGTAGGTTGTGTGCCTATTAATAGTAATGTTTTCAAAGTGTCCGTTGTCATTACATTGATAGCTACTCCCAAATCAATTAAAATTTTATGTATATCTTTATTCCCTATAGAGATAGAAATAACTGGGCTTCTAGGATCTCCATATTTGGGAAGTTGGAGTTTTCCTGCTAATAAATCAATAAGTTTCCCATCTACCCAAATAGTCTTAGGGTACTGCTTCTTTCTTTCAAGTTTTTTAAAACATAACAGTTTGATTAACTTGTTCAACTCTGGAATATCCTTGATTGCTTATAACAATGGTATTTCAATATTCAATCTTCTTAGTTCCTACACCAATTTAGATTCTTTAATTTCTATGGCTTCTTTAAATCTTTCTAGAAATGGAATGTTAGTAGAATTTCTTTCTGGTTCCTTATCTTTTTCTTTTTCATCTTCCTTAGGTGCAACCAGACTAGGGGTTTTAACTTCTTTTGTCATCTCATTGATTATTATAGGTGGACTGCTAACTATTTTGCCAGATCTAGTTTGAATGTCTTTACAATCCATTACATTTAGATCAACTAATTTTTATGGTTCTATTTTGTATATAATAGTTGTTTGTTTGTTTCTTGGGTTTGCTACTAGTTGTGATAGCATTTATGTTTGGACTAAATTTTTAGCCTGTGGATTTTGTGCTAGAGATCCCATTATAGCTTGTTAGTTCTGATTTGGATATGTTTTTTCTTTCACATAATTACTAGGGTCCCATCTATGTTGTGGCCAAGCATAACGATTTCCTTGACTAGCCTAAGGTTGCTGATGTCCCTGAGTATACCAAGATTGACTTGCCCAATCTTAAGGATGCCATGTTGGTTGATGGGCACAAGGTGGCTATCCCCAACTTTGTGGCACTATTTGAGTTTTCCATGGCATCATCTAAGGATTAGGAGCTAGTCTTGTCATAAACTACCCTTGGTTGGGTTGTCTCTGAATAAAATTCAATTCTTCTGTGGTGGATGATGTAATCGTTTATTTGAGCTAATTTTTTATGAGTGGAAGAAGAGAACAAGTGTGAGTATCATGTTCTTTAGATTCACAGATAAGACATACTTTTGTTTTATCCAAATGACATTCCCTTATTGCATGTTTCTTCCTGCATCTAAGACAATACATGGCTAATGGTTCAGTTTTGACATTTGCTTTAGCTTGAAATCCATCCATGGTGGAGGTTAATTGAACTAATATGTCTATTTTAAATTTTTCCAATTAATCCATCAATTTTTTCATATCTAGATTTGAATTTTTAACTATTTTTCCCTTTCTAGGTCCACCCCTTGTCCTTGAACAACTTCTATAAATTTCTTTGATTTTGTTCATTCTTAATTAAGCAATATTTCCACCACCAATTAAATCAAGGGTTTCCCTAGATTCATCATCCAGACCTTTGAGAAAGATGGTTTTACTTAACTCTTCTTAAAGTACAAATCCACATAATTTACTCACAAAGAGGAATCTACCCAAATAATCTTCCATATTTTCATCCCCTTCCTGTTTGATTTTGCAAAATTCTTCATTTCAATTTCTTTCTCTATAATAATCTTGATATTTGTCTAGGAAGACAGTTTTCATATGTTCCCATTTAGTAATAGAATTAGATGTTAATCCCATAAACCACCTCATTGATACATCCTTCAGAGTAGATGGAAACAACTTGAGTTTTTTTATTATCTGACTTGTAATCATAAGTCTGACATAGTACTTTAAACTCAAACAAGAAATTGGTCATGATCATTAGATGATATTCCTCTAAATGTGGGAAAGTGTGCAAGTGAAATGCTCTTCATAGTGGTTTCATCCTCCTCCAACTGAATGGGATAGGTAAAGGTTCTCTCAGGTTCTCTTCCAGCTTCTCATGCCATCTCTCTAGTGTTTTCTAGTCCCTTCTCCTAGTCAATGTGGTATGTGATCTACTTTGGGGATGGTGAAAAGTCAGGAGTAGGAGGTTGACTACTCAATTGATAATCAAAACTTTCCCTCAATAGATCTTGAGAAATAATCCTCCTCCTTAAAGTTTTACTTGCTTCTGGTGACTGATCCAAAAATTTCAAAGATGGCAACTTTGCTTCTTATCTTGTAAGAGATAATGGTGCCTCCAATTCTTGGTCAACTTCCTTATTTAAACTAGAAGATGATGGAAATTCTTGTTTAGATATTTTTGGGACAAATCTACCCTTAGAGTCTCTTGGTCTACTCATAAATTTTGTGATAACTTAGGGCAGATTTCTTCAATTACTAAATATATTATTGTTGCTCTTGTTGACACTTAATTAGAATATTCCAACTAGTGGTCCCCGGCAATGGTGCCAAAAATGATAGGTGTCATTATTCCCTTAATTTAATCAACTCTCTGTTGATGTCATATTCAACCAAGGGTGTGTCTAAAGCTATATGTAATAAGAAGAATCTTAGCAATTTAGTAATTGATTGTAGGTATTTGTATTTTTTTAATTTTGGGGGATATTTAATGTCTTAAGGACTTCTTGGTTAAAACCTTATTGGAATCAAATTATGAAAATCTGCTGGAAGTAAACACACATTATAGAAATGAATTGTTGGAAATAAACACACTTTACAGAAATGAATTTGCTGGAAATAAACACACTTTTGAAAAATGAAATAGATTGCTAAAAATGAACAAAATTTACATAATTAAACACACAATTTAGAATGCTTAGAAAATGATTGCAAAGAAATGAGAACTTAGTCTAGAACACTTGCAGGGATAAATCTACAACAAAATTTTAACTTAAGGAATTGAAATAATTTTAAAATTTAATAGATCTACCTATTTGATTTTGAAAATAAAATATAAATACCAACAAAAATGAAGATCCTAGTTTTTGGAGGAGTGGGCCCTTGCTTTGCCTAGAAATAGGTTTGAACAACTTAATTCTCTCTCAAAATAGAAATGGCTATGTTATTCATAAAATGTTCTGCATTACAAAAATGTATTAGATCTGTATAGATCAATCTATATCTATCCTTATTCCTCTATTCATCAATTATTACCATTATTCTTATATTATTCAAGGTTTGTATATATATTCTTATTCTTTTGGTGCATTGATGGCCGTAATTTTTTCACGAATATGATGGAACTAGATCGTGCCCAGAATAGATGCTAAATTAAAACATGGCTGGATGTACAATTATGTGATAAGTGTCTTGGATCTGCAAGTATGGAAATTAGAAGTCTACTCCTAATTAATAGGATAATTGATTTGATAGATCACTGGCCATTTGAAATAGATCTTTATCAATTTTAGAACTTTAGAAGAGTTCTAAAACTAGAGGAAATTGTTCCATGTCTAATCGTGAAAGTTCTGGAGCTTATCTGCATGAGTTTCAAAACTAATTATGCTAATTCCAGAACTAAATATAGAGTTTTAGAAATAAGTCTAAAATTTCTGAAACTAAGTTTGAAAATTTTAGAAATAAATCTGAAAGTTCTAGAACTAAGTTTGAAAGTTCTAAAACTAAGTGACAGAACCTGTAATAGCGTGGTGGAGTTTCAAAACTAAGCTATATTAATTACAATGCTTCCAAAAACATGTAATCCACTTCATATTTGTTCTTCATCCTAATGATGACCTATTTTATTACAAAACTTGAATTTACAAAACACTTTATTAAGAATTATAGAGATTTTAAACATTAGAATCACAATCAACAAAATATGGACAATTAAATCCTAACTCATATAAGATCAAATAAAAGTCACAAAATGGAGTCAAACTTAATAGAAAGAGAGAGTAAGATGAGGTCATTTATTATACATTTAATAGGCATATCCTAGCCTCATCAAACACCCCTTGCAGACACAAATCCACTCACATTTCATTTTCCTAATGAATCCATAATGACCATCATTGACACCTCTTGAGGAGTAGCATTTAAAGCTATATTTTAATGGTTTATTTACTTCCCATGGATCAGGGGTAGGCCTCTTATTTATTACACCATAGGGGGATCTAATCCCTAAATCATTCAGAATCACTTTTCCTTATACAAACAATATGGTAGAGTATGAAGCACTTGTTACAGGACTTCGATAGGTAGTACACTAGAACATATCTCATATCCAAGTTTATGGTGATTCTTAGTTAATCATAAATCAAGTCATAGATCATTTTTAGACCAAAGATGGTAAGTTGGTTCCATATAAAGCCATGGTTGACACTCTTAAGAAACAAATTGCCAACATTTAGTTTGAGCATATACCTAGTGCTAGTAATAGAACTATGGATGCCATGGCGACTATTAGCTCTTTGATTTAACAAACAGACTAAGCTAGAGAGTATTAGTTCTTTGTCAAGAATTTGGTCACACCAACTCATGAACCTTCAACTGTTGCAATGATTTATGATATTATTATCCCTAATTTTGTTTAGTACTCAGACCTTTACAACTAGTTTCATGACCAAATTCTACCACCTAACCTATCTAAAAAATAAACCAAAGCCTTTATCCATCACTCTACTCATTATACTCTACTTGGATCCACCCTTTACCACCATATTTTTGATGGAAATCTAATTCTTTGTTCAAATATGATAGATTCTACACTAGTGTTAAGAGAAATTCATGACGGGGTATGTGGAGCTCATTCTATTAGGGAAGTCATATCCAAAAAGATCTTATGTACTAGTTATTATTGGCCCACAATAGATGTAGATGTAGCTATATATGTAAACAAGTGGGATAAATGTCAATGGCATGCTAATATGATTCATGCCCTAGATAAAACTCTAAAACCAATGTTGACACCTAGCCATTTGCTACATGGGGACTTGACCTCATTTGGAAGATCAACCCCACTTCATTTGATAGCTATTGACATATCCTTATCACCACTTAGTATTTCACTAACTAGGTTGAAGCTATACCCCTAACTTATGTGACTGGAAAGTAAATTTCTAAATTCATCTTCAACCATCTCATTTGCCACTACAGTATCCCCTCTGACATTATATTTGATAATGGAAGATCATTCAAGAACAAGGATATAGACCAGTTATGTATCAAATATAACATCATAAAACATTTTTCTATATCATATTACCTTCAAGGTAATGGCTAGATTAAAGCATCAAACAAAACCATTATCAATATTCTCAAAAAGATTATCAATGATGTTGATCATGATTGGCAGCTATAGATATTTTTTTCCCTTTGGGCATACTATACTAATCATCATACTCCTACATCATCCACTCCATACTCACTTACTTATGGTACTGAAACCATCCTTCCTATTGAGGTCAAATTGGCTTCACTATGCGTATCTTTCAAACATGTCTTAGATGATCATGACTACTGATTAGCTTGCCTACAAGAGTTATACGTACTTGATCAAAAATGCATAGCTATGCTCAACAATCTTCAGGCATATCAGAACTAACTCAAAGGCCACTACAATCAACATGTCAAATATAGATAATTTAAACTTTGTGATCTTGTTCTTAAAGAAAATTAAAAGAATACCATGGTTGAGAAGAAGCATATAGGTAAATTCAAACCAAACCGGATAGGGCCTTTCATCATTAATGTATATTATAGATTAGGGGCATACGATCTTGCCACACCAGATGGTGATGAACTTCTAGAGCCAATAAATATTATTCACCTCAAGCAGTATTATGCTTGAGCACTTAGATGTATTCTCTATAAGGACCATTTAAGTTGTGCCATTTTATCACTATTCAAATTTGTAAATATATCATTCTTGTTTGGCCTCTTAATCATATCCATTTTACCATTTCGTTTCATCAACTAGACATGTTTTAAAGCCTAGCCCATTTGACCTTGGTTTTTACCATTCATTTCACATTTTCAACAATAAGGAATCTGATTAGTTTCATTAGTTGTTTCAATTATTTTAGGTAGAGATCATATTTTATATCAATATGATAGAAGTTTTGGTAGTTGCATCTTTCATTTTTTGTTCCTTTCTTATCACCAGTCTTGCTATCAATTATAACCACCTTTAGAAAAATTAGTACCAATGATCTATGCCATTGTGTCCTAGTTATAACCACTTATGGGTAAACTAGGGGCCAAATTTGTTTCTTGAGTCTTGACATACCAACTTGCCACTTCCTATGCCATACTATGCCTTTTTACCAACTATACCTATTTTGTTTGAATTAACTACTCACTAATTGAATTCCTCTATTGTAGGGTGGAAATATAGTGATTTGAGGTCCTAATTTGTGACTATATAGTCTGTTGGGTGAATATTTTGTCGACTAGCTAACTGGTGAGAAAAATAGTTCCTATCACCACAACATAGGGAGATTGGTCATCTAGGTGTGCAGTTTTACTACATCAACAGGGGACAAATCTCTCCTCTCATCAAGGGGAGGTTTCCTATGAATACGCAGGAGCTATATACTATATAAATAAGTAGAAAATAACACATGGGGGAAGAATAAACCATCCATCTCTCTTCTTTCAGAGATGATGCTAACAAACAGAGGAGAAATCTTGGGTGATTGGTGAAGGTACTTCTCTTCTTTTAGAAGTAGCATTCAACCAAGAGCCAAATTCCTTCCTGGATAGTAGAAATCTTGGTGAAGCGACAGAAGGCACTTTTCTTCTTTCAGAAGTGCTTATTCTTGCAAGAAATAGGAGTTTCTTTCAGGTAGTAAAAGTAACAAATCTCTCCTCTCATCAAGGGGAGGTTCCTTATGAATACATAGGAGCTATATACTATATAAATAAGCAAAAAATAACACATGGGGGTAGAATAAACCATCCATCTCTCTTCTTTCAGAGATGATGCTAATAAACAGAGGAGAAAATCTTGGTGGAGACACTGAAGGACTTCTCTTCTTTCAGAAGTGTTCTTGCAGGAAATAGTAGGATTTTCTTTCAGGTGGTAAAAGTAACTGGTGACAAAAGGGTGCAGTAACCAACAGAATGAAGTGTAGCGCAAAGTTTTCATCTCGACTGCCCAAGAGTGAGATACGAAGAACAATGGGGGCACAAAGTCATCCCAAGGTCCTTTACATAGAAATAGAAAATAAACACACATTGAAGACAACTATGACAGCACAAAGTCTGAAAGTAGTAGGCTTCAGGACACCTTCCTGATTACTTTTGCTAGTTCTACTTGTTAGATCAAATAAACAAGAATGCTCCTAGGAAATAGACATAAGAAAAATTTCCTAAAATAACACAATCTATAATAGCACAAAGTCTACAAGTCACTTGCTTTCTCATTCAAATAAAATAATATGAACTACAATCTGAGCTCAAAGTCTTAGTATTCACCTTTCAATTTGGGCAGAGTTTTGCTTCTATATACAAGAAGATCTCCTTTTAAATTATACAAGAAATTAAATTATATAGAGGCCTGAGGGAGGCTTAGCACATTTTTCCATGGAGTGACCCATTTAGTGTATTCAATGCCTTAGATGCATTCTTGGTCTTGTCAGGAAGGGCCATGCTGGAGCAGGGTAGCTGCCTTGACTATGGCATGTCGATTCATCTCTAGTGCTTCCTCTTGAGCCTGAATCACTCATTCGTTCACCTATTTAGCCATGTAACTATCTACTCTACCTTTACCTCTAAGGGGATAAACAAACGGTGCTTTCAATGTTAGTAGACCCCAAATATCTACCCAGTGAACTGCTTCACCTACTGGTAGTAACTCCCGCTGAGTTTCCCTTTCTATCTCTTCCTTCTCTTGACCTTAGCCTTAGGCTTTTTGAATGCATCTAGGTTCATCTTTTGAGTCTGCAAAAATCAATAGATGCTTAAATGCAGCTGATTTGGTCTTCATGGGTCTTTCATCTATTGAAGGTTAATGACTAGCATGTCACTTTAAATTTGATGTCCGTGGGCCTATCATCCTACTGTGACATGGGTGAGGAAACATGGCAGCTTCCATAATTTTGAAATAAGCTTATTGGAATAAGCTTTGAAATTGTTAGAAGTTGGAGGTGCAGATGTAGACATGTGACAGCTTTTGCTGCACTGGGATGGGACACATGGTGAGTTCCACGCTTTGAAGCTTTGTCTAAAACTGTGTCTCGACATGTGACACTTGGCAGCATCTGCTACACTTTGAGGCTCAAACCTTTCCTAAAGGGAACTTGAAAAAGGTCTGCTTATAAATGTTGAGTATCCTTTTGCAAAGGTGTCTGCCCTCTTTTATGGCATGTGGCATCTTCCACTATTGACACTTGGCACCATCTGCCTTCTCAGGCCTTTGTGACATTATAGAAACATTTGGGGCTCGATCAGGCTCTTGCAGACAATGACACTTGTTAGCCTCCACCGCTCTCTGCATGGGACATGTGGCACCATCTATTGCTCTTAGGAACACAAAGTGAAGCCTTCTGTGATTGCCACTTGTCACCATCCATGAAACTCTAGAAGAAGCTTTATCAAAAAGAACCTTGCAACTTATAAGGAACTTTGAGAAGTGAACGCTGACACGTGTCATGTTCCACTGAGTTACAACGTTGACATGTGGTGCAGTTCAAATATTTTTAGTAGTCACGTGGATGCAGACATGTGGTGGCTTCCAATGAGTTTTCAAAAGGGACACGTGGCACCTTCCACCACTTCTCTGAAACAAAGCATAAAGGGGCTCAGCTGACGACACTTGGTAGCATCCACCTGACTCTTTCTTTTGTGCACATCTCTTTTCTTAAATAAGGTAGCCTTTAAACCTTTGAACCTAGCACATTGAACTGATTGAATGTTGAACTCATTGAATCAATAAACCAAAATGGTTCAAGGTTCAGTGGTTTAAGATTTTGATACTTGTTGAGTGATCGAGGCCACGAAACCTTGAAACAGTCAAACTTTGAACCTCTGCTGAAGCACTTAGCTCTTGTTGATGGCATTGAACCCTTGAACCCATTAAACCCATTAAAATGAAAAGGTTCAAGGTTCAATGGTTTAATAGTTCAATCCTTATTTTGATGCTTTCCAACAGACCCTTTGAACCAGTTGAACCTGCTAATCCTTTTACCAAAAAGTTTGAGAAAATGATGAAATTGAATGTTTAGAACAAATTTTTGGAAAGGGGAGAGACAATTTTGGCCATGCAGGACTAAAATAGTCATATGTTGTTTGAAAAATGAGGAATCATGTTTTAGGGACAACAGCTAGCTCCGTTGGGGAACTTCCTTCAGTTGGAAACTTGAAATAGCTGAGGGGAGTAGAAACCAAAATCTCCAGTGCCTTGAAGTGTGCCATTGGGCTATGGAGTCATGCTACCCAAAAATAAAGGATCCAAAAAATGAAAATGAAAAGCACAAAAAAAAGTAAAGACTATACAGATATACATATGTACCGAGGAACTCATCTGATACTTCAAGAGTTGAAGTGCTTCGGATGTTGCTCATTGTGAGGCAGAGAAAAGAGAGTGACATCTTGATACTTCAACAGAAAAATATTTCTAATATTGAGATGATGAATAATAAAAGGGCCCCTCCATAGGGAATCAAACTTTCCGTGCATCCCCTTTGGTTCTCTTCTCTTGTCCCACAGCAGGACTTGATCTCCAATCTGGAAATCATGATTCTTTGATTTCTAGTCAAAGAGCTTCTTCACCAGACTTTGATGAGTGGTAATTCAGTCCACCACCATAATTCTCTGCTCATTTAGCTAGGCAAGGCACATGATCCTCTTCTCAAGTGAGCTTTCATACGTTTGATCTTCAATCGCCTTAGCCAATTTCAATGCTAGCAATTTCAAGGTGATTGGTATCTTAGCATTGACACCATAAAGAAGTCAGAAGGGAGACATACCAATTGCTCTCTTTGGTGTAATTTTGTCTACCCATAGAGCATCAACCAATGCCTTATCCCAAGTCTTTTAGTTGTCATCCACCAGCTTCTTAATGATAGTCACCAAATTTTTATTGCTTGACTCAGCCTATCCATTCCCTTGTGGGAAGTAATTAGAGGAATGGGAGAGTGTAATTCCATAATAGAAGTAGAATTGAGTAATCTCCTGGGAAGTGAAATAGGCTACATTGTCAGTGACAATTTTGATTGGGACCCAAAACCTAGACATGATGTTTTCTTTGAGGAAATTGCATACTACTTCTAAAGTAGCATGTTTGGTTGGAACTGCCTCCACCCATTTGGTGAAGTAATTTGTTGCTGTGAGGACATAGTCATGTCCAGCACTTGATGATGGGTTTACATCTCCAATAAAATCAATTCCCCATTGCTGGAATGACTCCTCTATGATCAATGGTTTGAGGGGTAGGGTAGCTAACTTGGGCCTTCCAACAAACTGCTGGCACAATTCACATCCCCTGACCCACTTGTATGCATCTTGAAAGAGAGTTGGCCAATAATACCTAGCTCATAGGATCTTATGGGTAGTCACAGGGGCAAAAAAATATCCTCCATATGTTGAATTGTGTAAGGACTTCAGAAGTTGGCTTTGTTTCTCCTTGTCCACACAACGAAGGAACATTCCATCAAGGCTCCTCTTGTATAGGTCATTGTCCTAGAGGAAAAAATTAGTAGCTTTCATCTTGATGGTTCTCCTTTCTTTATAAGATAGGTGAGTAGAACACTCACCATAAGTAAGGAAATGAGCAATACCTGAATACCACTCATTCGTGGTGGAGACAAAGAGGACTATCAGTGTGTCATCCACTTCTGATTCTTCATGCTCTGTTCCTCTTAGCTTGTATTCAACAATTAGTTGGCATAGCCCATTTCCACATACCAGCTTTGTTGGCTTGATGATCAGATCAAAATCCTAGATCTTTACAACCCAATTGCCTCTTTTTGTCCCAAACTCCTATTGAGACAGTATAGATTTCATTGTGGTGTCAGGGACTAAGGCAGTAACTTGAGAATTGAGGATGTAGAAATGAATTTTTTTTAAAACCTTCACCACTGCATAAGCGTGCTTCTCCATATTTGAGTACTTCAGTTCATGAGGTTTAAGAGGACAACTCATGAAGGAAATGGGAGATTCCATACCTTCTTCATTCTATTGAACCAGAATTGCTGAAAGTGTATGTTCTGAAGCATAGCTATAAATGGTGAACTCTTTGCTATAATCTGGACAAGCCAGAATTGGAGCATGGACAATGGCAGTCTTGACATCCTCAAAGGCTGACTTGCCTTCTTTAGTCTAGATAAAGGTGGCTTTTCTCTTCATCATGTTTACAATGTGCCTAGTCTTCTCAGCAAACTCGGGGATGAACCTCCATAAGAAATTCACCTTTCCAAAGAAAGAGTGAATAGTAGTCTTGCTTGTGGGCAAGGAATGTTCTTGGATAGACTTGACTCTGTCTGAGTCAATATTTATGCCTCCTTTAGACACAATGTGTTTGAGAAGTTTCCCCTCTATTACTCTAAAAATTGACTTCTTAGGGCTCAAGGAAATGCCATTCTAGCGGCAGCGTTCCAACACTTGTTGCAAATGGCTCACATGATCTGGGTGATGCTTAGAGAAGATAGTCAAGTCATCAAGATAAACTATGATGAACTTACCCATCTCATCCTTGAAGGTGAGGTCCATTGCTCTTTGGAAGGTGGCACCAGCATTTATCAAGCCAAAAGGCATCTTTTTATACGTAAATTTGCCCCAAGGTGTGGTGAAAGTAGTCTTATGTTGGTCTGCTTCACCAACTTTGACCTGATTATATCCTAAGAAGCCATCTAGCATTGATAACATCTCTGATCCTATCACTATCTACAACACTTGATCCATGATTGGCAAAGGATAATTATCATTCAAGGATGCCTGATTCAAATTTCTAAAATCCACACAAAGGCAAATTTCACCATTCTTCTTTCTTACAGGTACTATATTGGCAATCCAAGTGGAATGATGGATTAGGAAGATTATCCTGGCATTTAGCATTTTTTGAATCTCTGATAAAATAGTACCTAATATTTTTGGATTATAATGCCAGAACTTTTCCCTATAAGGTGTTGAATCAGCCTTGAGAGGAATGTTGTGTCAGATTTCATCAGCTTGGAGTGATTTTAGGTCATCATACGAGTATGCTAGGACATCCATGTATTCATTGAGTAAAGTGGTGAACTTTAAATGCTCTTCAGGCATACAACATTTCCCAATGTTCACCATCTTAGGGACTGCCTTGGTTCCCAAATTTACTTGATCAAACTCTTGGGAGGAGCTTGAATCCATTTGCTACTATTTGATGAATCTATCATGCTTATCAAACAACTTCTCAAGGGAAACAAGGCCTTTGGGAATTTTATTCCCTTTTAGTCACAAGAACTCCTCACTTGTGCTTGAAATTGATTTAGGAGTTGGTTCAGGCTCTTGAGGTTCACTGCCTTCAAAATGTATTCGTTCAAAGCTATCTTTTTGCTCCAAGAAGGCAATGATTTGATTGTCATTATCAAATACCTATCAATGACTGGCATTATTAGGCATGCTTGGTCTAAAGACTAGCTCAAAAATGTACCTATCTCCTTTGAAGTCTGGGTGGGGGATCAGTAGAGTAGCTAAAATAGCTAGTGCATCAACCCGATCATTGAATTCTCTGGGAATTGCAAAGATGTTGAAAGCATCAAAGTTTTTGAGTTGATTCCAAACTAGATTACGGTAGTGGTGCAATATTTCATTCTTGGTTTGATATAGGTTTCTCACCTGACAAACCAACAATTTGGCATCTCTTTTAGCATGAAGGAGTTTAATGCATTTGTCCCTAGCAACTTTTAATCCTAGCAACAGAGATTCATACTCGGCTGCGTTATTAGTGTTGCTGAATTGAAACTTATAAGATGAAAGAAAAATATCTCCTTAAGGAGATATTAACACAACCCCAGCTCCTAAATTGGTGGAGGAGCAACTTCCATCAAATTCAAGAATCCATACCTCATTTGATACTAATTTTCCTTTGGGTTCTTTATTTGGAGGGGATTCTTCCACACTTGCATTGGGCTCAGCCAATTCTTCTGTTATTCCACCTAAATGCATTTATAGGTTGTCACCTCAAGGAGCTTCATCAGATGCCTCATGAACTTCATCCATGGATAGAAAGTAGTTACCCATACCTGAAGACTCAAACATGATTTGAGATTCAGGTGCTGAGGTCTGGGTAACTACGTATTTTGCTTCCTTTTTAGGGAGCAGCCTCTTCATGACACCTTTGACTAGAATCCTTGCCTCTGATAAAGCCATGCTCAATTCACCACCAACATCCCTGTAAAAATTCTTGCCAAGAAGGATACCATATGATGTTGGGATGTCTGCTACCAAGACAGTCATCTTGATTCTTTTGTCTGGAAAGGCAGCAAATGTAAATTGGGCATCTTTTATTTGCCCCAGTAGTGGCACTTATTTTTTTTCCATGGAGAAGAATCTACCAAATGTCTTGGTTAGTGTGAGATCAAGGGATTCAGCTACTTTAGTCGGCATGACATTGTCTAAAGCTCCAGAGTCAATGATGTAGTTATTCAACTATCGTCCATTTATTAGCAATGAGACATAAAAAGGTTCAGTCCTACTAGAAGCGGCAGGAGGGAAAATGACAAGATTTTTCCTAGTGGATACATCCTTGGGGGGATCATGTGTCACTTTGGGAACTACTTGTTTGATAGGGACATTCTAGTTTTTAACACACTGAACCAATTTGTCTAATTATTCAGGATGGGACTATAGGAATTCAAATTCAGACATTTGAATTTTGGTTTTCTTAATATGATCAATTATGTCAAATACTAGAAATGAACTAGGTATGGAGGATGAGAGCTCATCTTTTTGAGTTTTAAAGGGGGGAGAACTCGACTGTGAGTTTAAAGTAGAAGGCATAGGGGCATTTGGGGTATTTACCTTTCTTGTAATCACTGGGCCCTTTGGCTAGAAAGGAAGAGTGGATCCCCACTTAGAAATTGAAACTATTGGTTGAGGTCACTCCTCTGATTTCTCTTTATCATCTTGTTGAGTTGATTAATTCTTAGACCAAGTGAATATAGAAAATGACCCCTCAACTACATTGCCTTCACTTCTAGGTTCATCCTGATAGTTCAAGAAACCAATACGGGAGTCACCAGCTAATTCTTCTTCTTCCTTAGTGAAGAGATTAGTGCCATCTTCAAAATTCAACTCAAGCTAGGATGAGAAGTCGATTCAGCTTCAAATTATCCAACTGCTGAGTTAGTTAGAGGTGCTTTGAGGGCGAGATTCCTCTGTGGAAGAGGAAGGCAATTTTGTTGTCCCTGATTCCTGGCACATTGCCTTGGTATACTTGATTCTGAAATGTCCTCCTAGGTATATCTCTGTATGTAGGATTAGATGACATTCCTTGTGCCATTTGTTTCCTGAGATCTAGCACTTCATTTGCTAGCTTCTACATCATAGGATCAGTGGTGGCTGAAGGAGAGTATTCCAAAAAAGAAAAAGATTTACCTCTATTTGGATCCCTCCTTATCTTTCCTGCTAAGATAAGGTCATCTTCAACTTCAGTAGCCAAATCTTGAGCAAATTCAAGATCTATGTGACCAGCTCTTCTTAGTAGAAAACTCACTTCAGGCAGTTGTGAGTTGATGAAGAAGCATTTGAGGTTTTCAAGGGTTGGCTAAGCAATAGTAGGAATCCAATTCCTCAGCTTACCAAACTTTGTTATGAAATCCCTCATAGGCTCTTGGGGCTCCTTTTTCATTTGCTTGAGTTGGGCCAACATGGTGTGTGCATCTTTTACATGCTTAAATTTGGCCTCAAATTTGGCTTTGAGCATGTCCCAATCAGTTACTGATCAAGCTTGCAGATGGTAGAATCAATTTGTAGCAGCACTTTGTAATGTTTCCATAAAAATCCTAACTGCCATGTCCTCAAATTCCATGCCTATCACGCCACAGGCTATGTTGAAGGCTACAACGTGTTCATCAGGATGAACTTTTCCATCTTTAAAGAATTTGGGGAAATTCTTTCTCAAGCTTTGTGGAAGTTCATGCAGGGGTGGAGTTAAATCAAGCGAGCCAAAAGAGTTACTCCAGGGGCCTCAAGCTGCCATGATGGGATTATTGAAAGTAGGGATAACAAATATGGGTAGAGTTTGGATAGGCAAGGCTCTACTAACAGTAAGAAAAGTAGCTCTGCCTTGTGTTGGTGTCTTGGTACGGGTAGGAGGGACACTCCTAGATTGTTGAACTTGAGGTTGGGGAGAAAGGAAGTTGAAATCTCTTTGTTGTGCCAACTCAAAGATAGGGTCAACAACACCTTGAGCTCTCTGGCTTTTGGTATAGCATGGAGTTGCCAGATTGTGAATCAAAAATGGAAAAGGACTGGTCACACTTCAGTTTGAAGCTTGAGGCTTCAAACTGCTTGTCCTTCCCAGAAAAGTCACCAAAAACTATTGCGCGAGGTTGGGGAGGAAAAATTAACAATGGGAAAGCACTGGAGTAGTTCATTCATCCACAACATAATGAATGGATAAGGTTATAATGATAATGGGTAAGACATAGGTGATGTTTCAATCTGAAACTTGAGGTTCCAAATTGTACAAAATTACTGTGTCCTTAGCAGAGTCACCAAAAATTGTTGGGTGAATATTTTGGCAACCAGCTAACTGGTGAGAAAAATAGTTCTTATCACCACAACATAGGGAGATTGGTCATCCATGTATGCAGTTTTACTACATCAACAGGGGACAAATATCTCCTCTCATCAAGGGGAGGTTCCTTATGAATATGCAAGATCTATATACTATATAAATAAGTATAAAATAACACATGGGGACAGAATAAACCATCCATCTCTCTTCTTTCAGAGATGATGTTAACAAATAGAGGAGAAATCTTGGGTGATTTGTGAAGGTACTTCTCTTCTTTCAGAAGTAACATTCAACCAAGAGCCAAATTCCTTCCTAGATAGTAGAAATCTTGGTGAAGCGACAAAAGGCACTTCTCTTCTTTTAGAAGTGCTTGTTCTTGTAGGAAATAGCAGGAGTTTCTTTTAGGTAGTAAAAGTAACAAATCTCTCCTCTCATCAAGGGGAGGTTCCCTATGAATACACAGGAGCTATATACTATATAAATAAGCAGAAAATAACACATGGGGGTAGAATAAACCATCTATCTCTCTTCTTTCAGAGATGATGCCAACAAACAAAGGAGAAAATCCTAGTGGAGACACTGAAGGCACTTTTCTTCTTTTAGAAGTGTTCTTGCAGGAAACAATAGGATTTTCTTTCAGGTGGTAAAAGTAACTAGTGACAAAAGGGTGCAGTAACCAATAGAATGAAGTGTAGTGCAAAGTCTCCACCTTGACTTCCCAAGAGTGAGATACGAAGAACAATGGGAGCACAAAGTCATCACAAGGTCCTTTACACAAAAATAGAAAATAAACACACACTAAAGGCAACTATGACAACACAAAGTCTGAAAGTAGCAAGCTTCAGGACACCTTCTTGATTACTTTCGCTAGTTCTGCTTATTAGATCAAATAAACAAGAATGCTCCTAAGAAATAGACATAAGAATAATTTCTTAAAATATCACAAGATATAACAACACAAAGTCTACAAGTCACTTACTTTCTCATTCAAATAAAATAATATGAACTACAATCTGAGCTCAAAGTCTCAGTATTCGCCTTTCAATTTGGGCAGAGTTTTGCTTCTATATATGGGAATATCTCATTTTATATGATACAAGAGATTACATTATATAGATTCCTAAGGGAGGCTTGGCACTTTTTCCCATGGCGTGACCCATTCAATGCATTCAATGCCTTAGATGCATTCTTGGTCTTGTCAGGAAGGGCCATGCTGGAGCAGGGTGGCCACCTTGACTGTGGCGTGTCGATTCATCTCTAATGCTTCCTCTTGAGCCTAAATCACTCATTCATTCACCTATTTATCTACGCAACTATCTACTCTACCTTTACCTCCAAGGGGACAAGCAGATGATGCTTTCAATGTTAGCAGAGCCCAAATATCTACCCGATGAACTGCTTCACCTACTGATAGTAACTCCCATTGAGTTTCCCTCTCTATCTCTTCCTTCTCTTGACCTTGGCCTTAGGATTTTTGAAGGCATCTAGGTTCATCTTTTGAGTCTACAAAAATCAATAGATACTTAAATGCAGTTGATTTGGCATTCATGGGTCTTTCCTCTATTAAAGATTAATGGCTAGCTAGTCACTTTAAATTTGACGTCTATGGGCCTGTCATCTTGTTATGACACAAGTGAGGACATGTGGCAGCTTCCATGATTTTGAAATAATCTTATTGGAATAAGCTTTGAAACTGTTAGAGGCTATAGGTACAAATTTAGACATGTGATAGCTTTTGTTGCATTAGGATGGGACACGTGGCAAGTTCTGGGCTTTGAAGCTTCATCTAAAATTGTGTCTCAGCATGTGACACTTGGCATCATCCACTGCACTTTGAGGCTCAAACCTTTCCCAAAGGGAACTTGAAAAAGGTCTACTTCTAAATGTAGAGTATCCCTCTACAAAGGTGTTTGCCCTCTTTTATGACACATGGCATCTTCCACTATTGACACTTGCCAGCATCCACCTTCTCGAGCCTTTGCAACATCACAAAAATGTTTGGGGCTCAGTCGGGCTCTCGTAAACAATGACACTTGTCAACCTCTATTTCTCTCTACATGAGACATGTGGCATCCTATACTGCTCTTAGGAACACAAAGTGAAGCCTTTTGTGATTGCCACTTGTCACCCTTCGTGGAACTCTAGAAGAAGCTTTGTCGAAATGAACCTTGCAGCTTATAAGGAACTTTGAGAAGTGAATGCTGACACGTGTCACATTCTGCTGAGTTATAATAAAGACATGTGGTGTGGTCCAAATATTTTTAGCAGTCACATAGATGTAGACATGTGGCAGCTTTTGATGAGTTTTCAAAAGGGACACATGGCGCCTTCTGCCTCTTCTCTAAAACAAAGCATAAAGGCGCTCAGCTGATGACGATTGGAAGCATCCACCTGACTCTTTATTTTTTGCATGTCTCTTTTCTTAACTGAGGTGGCCTTTGAAATCAGTGCATTAAACCAATTGAATGTTTAACCCATTGAACTGATGAACCAAAATGGTCCAAGGTTCAACGATTCAAGCGTTTGAGACTTGTTGAGTGATCAGGGCCATGGAACGTTGAAATGGTCAAACTTTGAACCTCTGTCGAAGTGCTTAGCTCTTGTTGATGGCATTAAACCCTTGAACCCATTGAACCCATTGAACTGATAAAGGTTCAAGGTTTAATGGGTTAATCCTTATTTTGATGCTTGCCAACAGACCCTTTGAACCGGTTGAACCTGCTAATCATTTTACCAAAAAGTTTGAGAAAATGATGAAATTGAATGTTCAAAACAAATTTTTGGAAAAGGGAGGGACAATATTGGCCATGTAGGACTAAAATAGTCATATGTTGTCTGAAAAATGAGGAGTCATTTTTCAGGGACAACATAGTCATCACTCGATACTTTTTGAGGTTAGTTCAGTCACCCCTAAGCCATGCTCTCACTAGTTTTTGAGAAACCTAAGCCATGCTCTCATCATTTTATGAACACCCCAAGTTTGAACACTCTCACCATTTTATGAGCTTGAAACATTTAGTGTTTTGTAATTCTTGATTGAGCTGAGATACTTTAAAAACTCCAAAAAAAAATTGTAAAATCATTAGAAAAGCTAAAAACACTAACCAATTCTTTGACTTAATGATTTTGTGTACCCTTACTAAGTTGCAAACAAACCACTTGTCACTTAGTTTCCCCATCTTTTTTGGATTTTTCTCTAATGCACTTGACATTTTAGAAGACCATTCCTATTATTCTATCATATTCTTCCCATTCCCTAGGGGAACTACATTTGGCCTAAAGTTTTTGTTGGATATTATATCCATGGAACTATGTAGGTAGCATCCACTTGCCTAGTGCATATGGAAACAACTCATCCACCCCCATCCTTTTCTTTTATTCCCCCATTTTGTTTGTTTGTTAAGTTGTCACCTATTTTCTAGGGGAAATGTTCATATGGTTTCTATTTCCTTATTTGTTTGTTTTTACTTCTTTTGTTTTTTTTGTGTTCCTATTTGTTTGCTTTCAACATTATTGCCTTGATTCAATTTTTGTGTATTCATTGAGTGATTCCTTGCCCACACTTACACTTTAATCCATCCATATTCATATGTTTACATTATAATCATGGTTTATATCATTGGTACATTATTTTATATTGAGTATTGGATTATGGGAGTCAGTCCTTATGCATATTTTGGCCAAGTCCTCATGATGTTATACCATGATGCCTACCAACATGTGCTACAACAAACCTCAAATTCAAGAAGTCTATTCAACAATGGTGGCATCTCTTCAACACCAACATCCTAATTCAATCCCAAGCATATCCAAAATAGAGTAATTAACCATGAAATAATTTCAACTTTTATTAGTTTGGATGAGCATCTACCTACTAGTAGGTTATTCTAATTAATCATTACCCTCTATGTTATGTTACCATCATCAATTAACCAATCAATCATGTTTTCCATAATTGATGTTCAATGATTATAATTGCCTATGGGCAAATCATTTCACACCATCCCACCTACATTTCTTAATGATTATAGCCATCTTTAGGCAAATCATTGTGTTTTCACCACTTTTCTTTTTCTACCCATAAAAGGGCATGTTATTATATTGTTTGTCTATCTTAACTGGGGTAACTCCATCTTATTAACGATTATAACCACCTTTAGGCAAATCATTATGTTATCATACCACATTGTCACTATTGAGGTACAATGCTTATAACTGCCTTTAGGCAAACCATCGTACACCATCCCACTTACATTCTTAGTGATTTTTACTACTTTTTCAATATCATTGTGTTCTCCCCTAATCATCTTTCCTTTCTTTGGTCACATCATTTCGCTTCTTTCTTTTTGAGAGACCATTTTTATTTTGCTTGTGCTAACCATTCCCTTGAGGGGGAATCATATAGTTAGTTTGTCATCATTACAATTGTAGGCATATAGGACCTTTTCATTCTTTGAGAAGACATTACTATGCTTATATCTTATAATGCCTTCCCAAATAGGGGAAAACTATAGACACCTAATCTAGCCACTGGTAACCTCCAATCAGGGTTTTGACCAATTTTCACCTAAAATGCACAATTTGACCTAAAAATACTAAAGCACATTAAAAAGATTTGAACTTAATATAGTCAAGTGCTGATTCTGGCTAGGGTATCCCTAAATGGGGTAGTGTAATTTATGGGCCAGGTAACTTTGATCAGATCATTCTGAGTCAAAATACCAATTTTACACCTAGGTGCTCTGGATTGCTCTTTCTTATTAAATATCTTACACAAGACACGTGCCTTTTTTATTTTCTATTGGTAACATACTAAATGGGATAATGGATCCAATGCATCTAACATTGAATTCTAATTCTAATCCAGTCAAAATTTGAACCAATAACAAGACACTCTAGTCAATTTGAGTAATTTATGCACAAAGTGCTTAATCATGCTTAAGAACTAGTTAAACCAAATTAGAGACTAATCAAGAATTCTATGAAAACTTATTAAATACTTGTTTTTAGAAATGAATATTGAATATATGCATTATTAGGTGACCTTATTTCTTGAGAAGACATCCCTAGGTCATAAATGCCATAAATATCAAGATTCATGCCTCCCATGCCTCATCAATGCCCTCCATTCCTCTTAATTGCTCCTCTATCCCAAATATTGATGAGCTTATTTATCAATTTTAATTTAAAAATTGGATTAATCCTTACCCACACATCTCAATCTTGAGATAGATAGTTCAGGTTGATTCTGATCAATCTCAAAAATATATAAATAGAGAGGCCATAAACTTCATTTCTAAGCTTAATTTGTGAAAATTTACCATGTAAAATTGATTCTAAGAGATCTTACAATGCCAAAGTTATGATGCCAAAATATTGATCTAAGCCAAGTCAAAGCCACAAGGTGCTAAGGAGAAGAGGAGATAGCCAAGCCTCCTTTGATGAAGACTTCATGAGCACAAGCCGAGCAAGCCATTACAAAAAGCATTTGGAGAATCCAAGGAAGGTAAAGGATTCTTATTTTTCTTTACTTTTTAGTTGTTCTTTTCATTTGTTTTTATTATTAAGCTCACCCTATTAACTAGGCCTAGAGATGTATGCTAGTTAGTATGTTTTTATCAATTTGTTTTCATTTTTGGACTAACACAATACTATTCACCTCTCTTGAGTCAAATTACTAGTTCACACTTTATATCTACATCTATCTAACACTTTTTTCAAGTTACTTACATTGGTTTCTCCCTCTATAGAAATTAACTCTTTTTACAAACTTTTAGTCCTTCCTTTTTGGTCTTTTGGATTCCTCTTTCTCTCTCATGAGTTGCATTGTAAAACCATGGATAAGACCCAATCATCCTCATGATGTACCATATTCTTCTTTATCTCTATTCTTTTTACATCCCTTGGATTTATCTTTTGTTAATTGCATTATAGGACCATGGATAGGACCTAGCCCTCCTCATAAAATACCATCTTTTTGCTTAACTCATTTATTTTCACATGTTTTTTTGGCACCCTTATGGGTTTTTCTTTTATGATTTATAGTGTAAGATCATGGATAAGACCGGACCCTCCTCATAAAATAACCATATTTTCATTCCTTTTATAGAATGTGTTTTGTAATGGTTACAAGTTTTTTATCTTTGTTCTCATCTTTAGATTTTGCTTCTTTTGATAGATGGAATTTGAATAATAATCTATGTTAGCATGTTTTCCTCCATTTCCCTCATTTCTTATGATAACAAATCACACTTTTTCTATCATTTTATCCCTTTTTCACATTTTTCCCAATTTAAAGTAATTCATATTGTTTCTTATGTCACTCCTCATTATTTCCCCTTCCTTTCACTCCACATTGGATAAAAAAAGGTCGAATTCAAGATAAAACTTTTATTTCACCAGGATTTACAAGACTCTTAGACAACATGCACTCTGGAGTTCTCTCTCTTAAAAAGCTAGTACCAAATATTCAAATGAAAGTCATATTTATAACTCATGTTTGGTTTTCCAAATATGTATGGAGGAGGAATATACAAAAACCATCAATAAAATTAAAAACCAAATCATTTAAAATAAAATGAAATGATATATAAAAGGCAACATAGAAATCTTAAAAGTTAAAATCACACCAAAAGATGTGATTACAAGAACATATCCTATCTCTAATCAAAGATAAAACTCCATAGTTGGCCTTACAAAGAGCTAAGGTCCATTGTGGTACATTAGGCCAATATATAAGAATAGGAGAATTCAACAAACTCTATGGTGCTACCTATTTTCTCAAATAAGCACCCAATCTTTGTAGTAGACTGATGACTTTGTAAGGGGTCTTCAGGAATGGGGAACATGTTGTGAGAAGGTAGTTCCATTTTAATTTTCATGCATATAGCCTTTATGGGATGATCTATAGACTAAATTTTTTAACCTAAGACTTGTATAACTAAGATAAGTTCTTCATATTCCTTAAGATCAAAAGTCCTTTTATTTTGACAAACCTAATTTGAGTGTCTTGACTTTGATAAAGAGTTCTTCTACCTTAGTTTTTCCTTCATTATCCATTCCATCCATTTAATTTTTTCCCTTGACAAGAATGTGTGATTCTAAATCTATTTTCCCTTTTTCTACCTTCCTTTTTCTTTACATCTTAAAAACATGATACCACTACATTGTTTTTGTTTTATCTATCCTTTGAGCAAAACAACATATATGAGTAACTATGGATTACTTTATTATAACATGATTATACATTTATAAACTTATTTTGATTCCTTTTACCATTTCCATTTTTTTTACTAACCTTAGATTTCAGGCACATGAGTTTATGTATGCAATTATAAATGCATCATGTCTATAAATCAATCCTAGCTCAGATAAGATAGAGCATACCTACACTTTTGATTAGGGATACATTTTTTAAGCAGGAGCATGATCAATATGGGGATATTTTAAACCCAATTATGGGATCAATTATCACAATACACCATGCTAGAAAGGGTTTTAATGCCTACATTCTAACGCAATCATGCAACAACCCTAAAAGAGTCCTAGGTTTAATGTTCACTCTATTCTAATAAACAAGAAAGTAAATCTAATATAGTGCACATCAAAGCTTGTGGCACAATATGAGAGGTTACTAAAGTGATCAAAACATGTATAAGAGAATATCAAATAGATAAGTATGATTAATACCCTAATACATTGAATATGAAGAGTAATATTGTTTGAGCCAATACTTATGCTACTTCTATCTACTAAAGAGAGGAGAACAAAGTTAAAATATACTTACCTAAATGTGAACCCGTCGAGACTCAATCTCTCCCTTATCCAAAGAGGATTTATAAGAGGTTATTTTGGTTTGAAAGGATAACTAATAAATTCCAAATCATCCAATACTTATCCACAAGACTAGATTCTCCAAGTAAAAACTCTAATCTAAGACTCCTCAAGTAGAATGGTGGAAGAGTAGATTATAAAGAAGCATGAGCAAATAATAAATCTTGATTTCATATTAAAATAATGATGAAATGATATTGTATTTATAGGTGGATCTCACCATAAATCTTTTTTAATATGTTGGTTTTATGGGGTTGACCCAGTTGACCCTATATGTTTTCATGAGATAAATCACTAGGTCTTGAGCTAGGTCAAGTAAAGGGCTAACAAAACTCAAGGTGAAAAATACCCTGAATAGTAAAAGGTTAACCCAATTGAACCTATACATTTTTCAACCTCTAATTACTATACAATGTTAAATGGGTTAACCCTATACTATTTAGGGTATTTTTCACTTTTCATTTCATCAGCCCTTCAACAGACCTATCTCAAGACCTAGTGATTTATCTCCCAAAAACATACATGGTCGACTAGGTTGACCCTGTATAGACAACATATTTAGAAGGATTTAGGGTGAGATCCACCTATAAATACAACATTATTTCATCATTATTTCAATATGCAATCAATATTTATTATTCACTCGCACTTCTTAATATACTCTTCCACCATTCTACTAGAGGATTCTTAGCTTAGGGTTTATATTTGGAGAATCTAGTATTGTGTATAAGTTTTAGATGCATTTACCTTTTTTATTTATCCATAAAAACCACAACAACCTATTTTTAATCTATTTTGTCTAAGGTAGAGATTGAGTCTCGATGGGTTCACATTAAAAAAAGTATATTCTAACTTTGTTCTCCTCTCTTTAGTATATAGAAGTAACATAAGTATTTGATAAAATAATATTACTATTCATACTCCATGTATTAAGGTCTTAATCATACTTATATTAATTGAGATTATCTTATACATGTTTTTATTTCTTTACTAACCCCTCATATTGTGCCACAAGATTTGGTGTGCACTAAAGTAGATTTACTTTCTTTTTTGTTAGAATAGAGTGAACATTAAACCTAGGACTCTTTTAGGTTGTTACATGATTGTGTTAGACTGTAGGCTTTGAAACCCTTCTTATTATTGTGTATTATGAAATGTGATCCCCTAATCAAGTATAGTGGATCCCCATATTTTTCATGCTCTTACTTAACAAATGTATCCCTAGTCGAAAGTGTAAATATGTCTATCTTCTTTGATCCATGATTTATTTATAGATATGATGCATTTATGATTGTATACATTTTGGTGAACTTGATGTGAACTAACCCTTACAGGATTTTTTTACCTTATTTCATTTCTTTCATCATTATTTTTATCATATATCTACCATACTGAATCGACTCTGTCAACCTAATATCTAACTTTTGTGTATAGGTTCTTAAGTATAGGCTACTTGATTGACCCTATTAACCCATTACAAGTTTCCAAATTTATAAACATTCAATCCAAACTACTAGGTTGACCTAGTTGACCTTGTACTTTTTCAAACATCAGGTTTAGCATACTAGGTTGACATAATTGACCTTGTACATTTCAAGGAATTAGTAGCAAGTTTTTGTAAATCTTGATCAACCCAATTAACAAAATTTACAAGCATATACCAAGGTTCTTGAAAAACAATCTTTATTCTCTACATATTTGATCCACCAAAGTTCCTTTCTATTTTTATATTTTTTCTTTATAGTATTTCCTTTCATAGTTTACAGTCTTCAAAACTGCCCTTGAACAATCAACTATATCGATCCTACTGACTTAGTTTTGTGTTCTATGTTTTTTGGATAACTAGGTCAACTTTGTTGACTCTATTCATTTTTAGACCTTGCTTCCATAGTACAGGTTTGACCCTATCAACCATGTTCTATATTTGTGCACACATTATTGACCATATCAATATTGTACCCTATTTCAAAGTTAAAATTAACCTTAGATACTAGTAATTAGTTCACACTTTTTTTCTTATTATTTGCATGCTTAGAATAGATCACATAGATTAATTAGGTGGTTTTCAATTAATCATTTAGTTTCATTATTTTATATTTTATGCACACGTGGCCAAATCACAAAATCTAAACAAGTATTTTAACATTTGTCTACCCAAGGCCAACCTACTTAGATTTCATCACCAAGGGGGAAGCCAAAATTATACTCTGGTCAACTATAAGACATGGTTAATGTTATATTATGTTATATTTTGGTGAAGTGAGGGGGTAGGCCTCAATATCAAGCTTGAATTATTTCCATTACATCCCCTTTCATCCCAAACTACCTGAAACCATCTTTCGATTTCCATTCTAGTTCCTTGCTTATAGCCAACTTCCCATCACATTTAAAATCATATCTTAATAATCTGATATTATGGTTGACTAATTAGTTAGCTCTTTACTTTCTAAGTTGAGTGGTTGATCTTTACTCAATTGTATTTTATATTGTTAAAATTACATTAGCCAGCGTTGGTGCAAGGTTTTATGTTGTGTGCTTTAATTGGATTGGCCAACATTAATCCAATTGATTATTTGTTTCCTTTCAAATATTTATTTTCAAATTCCTTACAAAATTTATTTGATTTCAATTCATAAATCTTTCATAAGTTTCTTAAATTTCCATCTCTATTATATTGGGTCAACCCAATCAACCCTGTACCTTTTTCTAGCCTTTATTCACTGTACTAGATTGACCCAATTGACCTTGTATTATTTGTAGACTTTGTACCTCTTTCTAACCTCTATTCACTATATTAGATGAGCCTAATCAACCCTATATAATTTATAGACCCCTTTTTTATGCTAGGTCTACCTATTTGACCTATACTACTTCAATAATTTCTCGTTTCCTTGCTTTCTCATTTCTCTTTCTTTCCCTTCATCATGGACTTTCTATTTGATGACAATACTAAGTTGTAGTCAATAGACATGATGAATTTTACCAACCCTTCTAGGGTCTCCCATGGAGTAGGGCTCCTCTTTTGGATACTAGTAATGTTCATATTTCCACTCACATAATGAACTATGGGACCCCTCCTTATACCTCTTCATAGCGTAATCCTTTCTTCTCATTATAAGACCAACCCAAATTAGAGTATTCCCCTAAAATTCTATTTTTTATATATGAATTTATTCAACCTCAAGGAAAAGACCCTTCTATCATTTACAATCTTATGATTAGTGCTCAAATTGAATAACCTTATTCACCTACTCCTACATTCTCAACTAGATTTATGAGTACCACTTTCTTTTATTCTTAGCCTCTTCCTTCGATTATGACCCCTTATCATACCATAACCTCTTATTCTCTTACTTCTTCTACCTTCATGCCTAGTATATCCACTAACATGGCAGGTTCTACATCTAGTAGGCCTCTCATAAGGTCCACTATCCTTACTCCTTATACTAGTGCATCGTTTGCTACCCAAGGTAACCATGCTAGTAGTGCTTCTTCTTCTCAACTATTTACTCCATATTTTGCTACATAAGAAAAAATTTCCACTAGTGCCTCACATTCTCATAATTCCTCTCAAGCTCCTATCAACACCAATAGTGGTATCCAAGGTACTAATACCAACTCTAATTATTCTAACAATGATAATCAAACACACCAACTATTATTACAAACACTCAATCAAATGAATACCTTTCAAGATCATAACACAAATCAAATAATTAGAATTCAAAACCACCTTCTTCATCTTCAAACTCATCCTTAACTAACAGCTTGGGGCACATATAACCAAAATGTCCACCCTCCTCCTCTTCAAAAATTTGAAGGCAATCTCATTCCTCAACCTCCTTTGGTCAATAAAACCATTAAGCATCTCCAAAATGAACCTCTCACTACTCAAATTGCTAACATTGATATAGGAGGCATCATACTTACAATTAATTATATTGAATCAACCAATCCCACCCTTCATCTTAAAACATTTGGAAATATTTATAAGGATTGGGTGAAATTGAACACCTTTGCTGCTAACAAATTCTTAGCCAAAAATCTCATAGGTGCTGCCTTGGATTGGTAAAACCAAATTAGAACTCATTCCATTACTAGTTTGGAGGATTTAGTGAATGCTTTAGTTCAACAATTTCAAACTAATAATATTCTTTAAAATACTTTGGCCTACTTCATAAATTTCAAATAACTTGAAAATGAAATTGCTCAAGCCTTTGTTAAAAGGTGGAAAACTTTGTTAAACAAATATGAACATAACATGGCTAATGATAATCTTTTCCATCTCTTTACAATGCCCTTTTTCCTAAACTTCAATATCAGGTCCGTATTCTCTCTCCACATATATTAGAGGAGGGTATTGACCAAGCTAAATAAAAAGATTTCCTTATGCATCAATTTGAGCCACCCCAACCTTCTGCAGGTCTTCATCTCTTACTTAAGAACAAAAATCACAATGTTACCAATGATGGTGTTACAGATTCTTTTGACACCATTCATAATGTTCAAACTGTCATTCCTACCCCTTCATTAGAACCATCCCCTCCTCAAAAATATACAAATCTTCACTTATCTTCATTGAATAACATTAATGTTCATAAACCTCTATCCTCAGCTGAATTACTTAAGTGTCTACCTAGGCTTCTTCCACGATATCTTGACCCCACTTGTCCTATGAAATCTTGGTATGATCCTAATAAATTTTGTTGGTTTCATGCTAGTTGGGTTACTTCTCATGAGATTTGTAGACAACTTCATAATTTATCTATGGACTTTCTTCTTGGTCCTAATTTTGATCTTGATTCTATCATTAAAAAGCATCAATAATCTTACGAAATTATTTTTAAGGATTATAAATCATATGATAAAACTCAAGCCTTGAACCAAGCCAATACTCATTTGGCTATCTAAAAAGACCCTCTTCCTAATAATGAACCTATTTAAGAAAATCAAGAAAAAGACACCCCTTCCACCAATAATGTATAAAGTCCTATTGAACCCACTTATGAATAAATATGGTTAACATGAGTAATATGCGAAGGGTGGTTACTTTTATTGATTCCTAACCTATCCACACTCTTCCTTCATCTAGAACATATCATGTTATCCAAGATTCTTCTCCAACTCATTTAAATTATTTGGGGCAAGATGACCTTATTAATTTTTATAATCTAATTTCCTATTCTCCTTTGGATGACACTTCCTTTTATATTTCAGCCACTCTTCCATCCTTTTCTAACACTAATGATACTCAAATTTCTAATAACACTTCTTCTACCAATTTTCCAAATCAACTTGAATCAACTACTTCATTATCACAACATGATTTACAATCTTGTTCTAAAACTTCTTATCATCATAAATTCAAATGTACGTAGTCTCCTCCTTTTGAGGACATCCTTAATCATTATGCACCTATATCTAAAAACCTTCTTATGTGTTATTATGAGTGGTATCCCATCATGGATATCACTAATATTCCATCCCAAATTATATTCCTTGAGATTATGAGGACTTATCCACATCATATAAACCATTTTATAAAACTTTTATTTGAGATGAATGTCCCTCATCTACTTCTAGTAGGATGAGAGGTAACCTTATCTGGATCCCATGATGGTATATTACAATAGTGTGAAGAGATATCTATCAATATTGATGAAACTATAGACACTTCTATTTCCTTAAAATTTCCTATATCTTATATGATTATTGACAATATTTTGCTTTGTGTGGATGATCCTCCTTTATTCGTTAATATTCAAATAGGTGATATCTAAGTTAAGTGTGCATTGATTGATGAGGCTTATGGCACTTACATTCCTCTCTCAACTTCATTAAGACCATTCAATATTTATAATTCAATATTAAGTCTACATGTATCACCTACCAAGGATATGATAGAAGGAAACTGCCTCCTTTAGGTTGTGTGTGGCTTCCCATTACTATCCCACCTATTACCATTCATGTAAAGGTGATGATATTTAACTTTCCCCTTTCTTATAACATCTTTCCTGGTAGGACATGGTCTCACTATATGAAATTTTTTGCTTCTTTTACCTACCAATGTGTTAAATTCCCTCATGATGGAGCCATTTATAAGATTTAAGGTGATACCACCCTTAAAATTTTGAATAATTCTAAGACCGTGATGTTTTCAAGATTCTTACAATTGAACCTTTGCCTCACGTTCCATTCCATGAGTTACAACGTCTTGATTTTCTTATTAATTCAAATTGAGGTTACAATGGACATCTCAAATTCATTGGGAACAATCCTTCTAACCTATTAAATTTTGATGATGATGAGCCCTATGAGATTAATCTAATATTAAAACTTTTGATCTCTCACCTCATCTCATCTCACAGTTTCCTACTTCCTTGTAGCCTCATTCTCACAAGCCTCCTTACAATGATATTCCCATAGTTTTGGCCAAGGCTCATCATTATATTCACCATGCTTCCTCAAATGATAAAATCATCCATACTTGTGTCATTGATATTCATACCCTAGATTATGATGATGGTTATTCCCTAGATGATCCATTTTTAGGCAGTCTTGTCCAGGCCCATGATGCCAAGATTATCCATTATCATTATTATTTCCTTGAATATTTTCATGTATATTCCCATCTTCACTCATTTGTAGCTCCTAATTTTAGTATTTTTCCTCTTTATTTTAGGGTAGATATGGCACCAACACCTCTAATTTCTAAGGATCCTCATAGGAGTATGCTTATGGATCATGTTATAACTAGGCCTTACCATTTTGATAGATACCCTGATTACTATAATTATTTTACTCTTGAGATTAGAGCAACCCTCATTAGACCTTATATATATCCTACCCCTCCCTTAGTATAATCCTTATCAGAGCCTATTCCTGATCCTACTATAGTTGAGCCTATTCTTGCTCCTGCTATAGTTAAGCATGTTCCTACTCTTGTTATTGCTAAGACTACCCTTGATTCTCATCCCATTTCTCCTTCTATTGAGCCTAGTTCTATTTCTCCTCCATCACCACCTTATCTTGGGGATGATTTGATTCCTTTGCCTAAGATGGCTCCATTACCCACCAAATGGGCGAATGAGTCCTCTCTATATTTTTCCACTCTTGTTACACCTCCTTTTATGAGTGCTTATCCTAAGACCACTCACAAGAATATATGTTACTTCCATGGGATGGATAATCATTCTTATACCCATTATCACTAGTTATGATAATATTTTGATACTTTTCATCCTTCCTCACATACCTCAGATAAAGCCATACCTCCCCTAAAGGTTCTACCTGAATACATACCTAAACATTATGAGGTGTATTATTTATGGCACCAATGTAGAACCCATCACATTGATCATTACTAAATCCTTCAATAACACCTTAAAGATCTCCTTGTAGCTATTCCTAGACATTCTTTCATTCCTCTCATAGGTCATTCTTGCAAGAAGGCTCCTCTTTCTTCTTCCATGGCTCCACCTCTAGTGGTTCCATCCCCTCATATGGTCCCTACATCACCTTTTATACCTCCACCCTTAATTACTTTACCTGTGGACCTTCCCCTACCTATGGATCCTTCTCTACCCATGAATCCCTCAAATGTGGATCCTTATCCACTAGTGATTCCTAAATATACCATAGATCCTACTCCCACATATTCTCCTGATCATCCCTTGCCTAATTTTCCTCAGCATGATCCTTTGAGCATTCATACTTTTTCAGTTGAGGATATTAGAAGAGAAGTCTTTTCCTAGTTTCTATTGAACATTGATAAGACATTAGCAATAGTTTGTATCTATCTTTATAGATATTTATTTGATGTATTGGATAATGTGTGTGGGCATATTTATCATTATTTATGAGCACATGCATGGTGCCTTTACATTTACATTTTTATTTTATGTGTGCTCTAATTTCATTCTTATCTATCTGTTATATCATTTGACACTGTGTCAAATTCATATTTTTCTTATATGGTGATTCTTTACTTTTTGGTATTATATCTTGCTTATATTTTCATTTATATTTGAATATGAATATCTTTCTTTATCATTACTTTCTCTTTATTTCTTGAGTTTTTATGAAAACTCTCTTCTTGTGTCTTAAATATTGTTTGCTTTCTTGTCTATATTTTTCATAGATAAATATCAGTGTGACTTGGTTATACAAACCCTATTCCCTTTGGTCTTTGTTTCCTTTTACCATGTGATTAGTTAACAAATAATTCATCTCATTATACTTTCCTTTCACCAGTCGATCCTTGGATCTCATTTTTCCCTTCTTCCTTTTTTTGTAAACTAAACATATACATGATTGAGACTTGAGATCACATGTTAGTTCATTGTTAAGCTTAAGTGTCCTAGTCAGTCTTTGTCTTTGTTTACTTAGATTTATTTAGCCTTAGCCTACACCTCATTCATGTGTATCACTACATCTCTCATTGTTGGTCATTCCAAATCCATATGGAGGAGGAATCTTAAAAATCCATAAAAAAGTTAAAATCCAATGCATTTTACAAAAGACAATGATATATAAGGCAAAAATATTCTTAAAAGTTAAATCACACTAAAATACATGATTTAAAGCACATTTTATTCTAGTCAAAGCTCAAATTCCATAGCTGGCCTCACAATAGAGCCAAGGTCCTTTAGGATGTGGTAGGCCAGTAGATTAGATGAGGATAATAAAAAATATTTTAATGCTACCTACTTTCTCATATAAGTACCTAATCTTCGTAGTAGACTAATGTATCTATAAGGGGTCCTAAAGAATGGGAAACACATCACGGGAAGGTATGTCCATTTTACCTTTTATTGTACCATCTACCTTCATGAGTTAATCATAGTATCATGATTATTTACTTACAAAGCTTTGTGTCTATAGTGAACATGTTTCTTTTGTACATTGATGGTCACTAGTCACTTGGTATCTTATCATGTCCTTAGTATGCCTTTTTCCTCCTATGTTCTTCTCATAAGATGCCTTAAGTCTTGATTTTTACACTCCCTTCTTCATTCCCTATATCCCTCATATTTCCTCTTGAGAAATATTATTTTGTCTCCTGATCACTCTCTTTGGGATTTCATTTGTGAGTTACATTATAAGATCATGGATAGGACCCAACCATCTTCACAAATTACCACCTTTTTTATTTCTATTACCCTCATTATTTGTTACCTGATTATCTTGATTTTTCCACCCCAGTGGTGTTTTCTTTGTGATTTTTAGTGTAAGACCACAGATAGGACCCGACATTCCTCACAAAAAATTCCAATATCCAAGTCACAAACAAAATTACATGTGTCAAATATGAGAGAAGATGTGATTTATTATGAAATTACATGTCATTGACATGCTTCCTAGATTGAATTAGTGTGTTTTATGCTTCATTTTTATTTTCACTTTTTTTCTTCTTATTTTTTAACTGCATGTAATAATACAACCATTTCTTGAATTTTTCACACTTCCTAGATTAAAACAATCTTTTGCCAATTTTATTTTTCTCTTATACTTCCCAACATGATTTAGTATAATTTATTAACTTAATTTAATTTGTTTTTATACCATTTGTGCTCTTTTACATACCTCCATTTTATTACATTATTTTCATACTTTCCAATGTGATTTAGTATGATTTTACTTGTTTTAACTTGGTGCAAAAATCTTTCCCTTTGTTTTAAGAACAAATTCCTTTTTACCATCTTGTTTTACCATCCCTTGGTTCTTTATACTTAGTCATTTTATTATTATTACACATTTCCCAAATTGAAATAGTGTGTAGTGCATTTTTGATTGATTATATTTTACCAAGTCTTTTCACCTATTTATTTTTAACCATGCATGTGTTCTACATAATTCTAAAAAATAAACCACATTGCATATATTTCCTATAGCATATACAACAAAAGCTAAATACATGTGCTAGAAATAAATATATCTAAAGCATTCATAGTCACAACCATGATAACAATAACATACATAATCAACATCAATATGTCAAAATGATACAAAATGTGTGCATGTGCGCACGCACACGCACACACACACACACACACACACACACACACACACACACACACACACACACACACACACACACACACACACACACACACACACACACACATCATCATCATCATCATCATCATCATGAGTTTTGATACAACAAGTACATCTATATATAATGCTCCAACTCTATGTCTAGGTTTCATCCTATCTATCTCATGGCCTAGCCATGCTACCTGCTGAGGCCTCAATCTAATTCCTCTAAATAGTATGCTATAAAGAGGTCATCTAAGATCTCAATACCTCTACCTATCCCTATAGACATTCTATCTTCCCCTATGCCCGTGCCAACTTGGTATGGGTCATTATATGTGCCTACTGTATACACATAATATTTTCAAAATTTTATTAATTACTGACACTTTGTATCTTATAGGATCAAGTCTCAATCTCTTTGAGTGAATTCCTTAAGGGGTGCACTGAGAAAGGGGTGGGTAGACTATTTATGCTTCCTAAGATTATTGCTCCTTTTACCACTTTCCATCTACACACTTATCTCTTAAAACCATTTACCCTAATATTATTCTTCTCAGTCCTACCTCCTATACACTTTTTCCTCTTTCCATCCTCTTTGCTTGACTTAACACCATTATGGATAGTCAATTATATTGGGTTGACTGGCTTGACCTAGTACAATTTAGGGGTATTTTTCACTTTCTTGGCTTGTTAGCCTTTCAACCAACCTAGCTCAAACTTAGTGATTTATCCCCAAAAACACACTGGGTCGACTGGGTTGACCCTGTACAACTAACATTCCTAAGAGGATTTAGGGCAAAATCTACCTATATATACAAGTTCATTTCTCACCATTTCAAAAGATAAGAATTAGTAGCAAAGCAGTGTGATAAAACATCTACTTATTGACCATTCTACTTAAGGAATAAAGCTTAGGGTTCTATAATTTCTTTGGAGATATGGATCTTGTCTTATGGTGAAGTCTTTTAGATGCTTAGATAGGTTGTGTAGATTACAGCTGATTTATCTTGGTTATCCTTATAGACCACAACAATCTCTTGTGAAGCACCTTCTCCAAGGGAGAGATTGAGGCTCGGCAAGTTCGTATTCAAAGGTAAGTATTCCTAACTTTATTTCTCCTTTGTAAGAGTAGATAGATAATGCATTTGTATTTTTCTCCCATGTATTAAGATTTTGTATACATTAACATGAGTATATGTCTTTTAATACATGTTTATTTTAGTTATTTGTTTTATTATTTCTAACTCGCACTTTGTGCCACAAGCTTTGGTGTGTACTAAATTAGATTTCTTTTCTTGTTATTAGAGTAGAATGAATATTTTAAACCATAAGACTCCATTAGGGTTGTTATGTGATTATGTTAAACTATAAGCTTTAGAACCCTTCCTAACATGATGTGTTGTGACAAGTGGTCCCCTAATCAAGTTTAGTAGATCCCCATATTCGTCATGTTCCTTATTAACAAGTGTAGGTATGCTCTATCTTCTCTGAGTTAGGATTGATTTATAGACACGATGCATTTCTGATTATATACATTCTAGTAAACCTGGTGTGAAGCTAACCCTTGTAGTATTTCTTTCACTTTTTCATTCTTTTAGTCATTTTTTTTAATCATCATTTTTATGATATATTTTAACATACTAGATCGATTATGTTGACCTAGCTATTTTTCTCTGTGCACAAGTTTTTGTGAAAAAGCAACTAGATCAACCCAATCGACCTAGTACATGTTTACAGCCTTTCAAACACCTAGTTCAGCCTACTAGGTTGACCCAGTCGACCCCTTATAGTTTTAGCACTTTTTCAGTAGGTTCTTGGACATCTTGATCAATTATGTCAACTTAGTTTATAGTTTTTCAAGCATACTTTAAGTTTCTTCATCATCAATCTTTCTTTATTGCATCTTTGATCCACCAAGGTTCCTTTCTACCTCTTTATTTCTTTCTTTTCTATACTTCCTTTCATTGTTTGCAATCATCAAAACTACCCTTGTATAGTTAATTGGATCAACATTGTCGAACCAATTTTGTGTTTTACGTGCTATCTAAAATAAGTGGATCAACACTACCAACCCAATTCATTTTTAGACCTTACTTATATAGTAAAGGTTCAACCCTATTGACCATGTTCTATACTTTATACAATAGTGTCAAACACTATACCTTGTTTAAAGTTAGAATTAACCTCATATCTATTAGTAACTAATTCAAACTTTATTTTCTTGTTGCTTGCATGCTTATAATAGTTCACATATTCTAATTAGGAGTTTTTAATTAATCACTTAGTTTCACTATTTCTATTTTATACACACATATACAAATCACAAAAACATAAACAAGAACTTTAACATTTTGTCTACTCTAGGCCAACCTACTTAGATTTCATCACCAAGGGGGAAGCTAACTTGATGCTCTGGTCAAGTATAAAATATGATTAATGTTATATTCTAGCTAAGAACTTGAAACCCTTATCACTTTGATGTGTGAAGTGTGGGGGTAGGCCCAATACCAAGCCTGTATCATTGCCACTATAGTCCCTTTCATTCCAAACTACCTAAAACTATCCTTAGACTGTTATCTAGTACCTTTCTTATAGCCAACTTCCAATCATATTTAAAATTATTCTTAATAATCTAATTAACAATTAGGTTGACCAATTAGTTAGCTTTACTTTTCAAGTTGTTTAATTTCTCTTTGTTTAAATTATGTGTGAAAAAGCTTACATTAGCTAGTGTCAGTACAATATTTTGCTTTATGTGTTTCAATTAGATTGGCTAACATTAATCTAATTAATTTGTTGTTCCCTTTAAGTATTTACTACTTTTTATTACTTATAAAGTTATCTTGTTTCATTTTACAAATATAATTTAGGCTTCTTAAAATCTCTTTCTATTGTACTGGATCAACCTAGTAGCTTTTCTACCTTTTGTACATTGTATTGGATTAACTCAGTCAACCCTATATATTTTATAGTCCATATTTCTGTACCGGATTGACCTAGTCGACCTTGTACTATTTCATTCACCTCTTTATCCTTTATTTTCTCACTTTTCTTCTTTTCCCTTCATCATATACTTTCTATTGGATAATGAAACTAAGTTATAGTCAACAAGCATGATAAATTTTACCAATCCTAATATGGTCTCCCATAGATAGAGTAGGGCTCCTCTTTCGGATGCTAGTAATGTTCATATTGACACTTGTACAATGAACTATGGGACCCCTCCTCATACCTATTCATAGAATAATCTTATTTTCTCATTAGAATACCAACTTGAGTTAGAGTATACTCCTGAAATACTTTTATTTATTTCTAAATTTCCTCAACATAAAGGAAAGGATCCTTCTACCATTTACAACCTCATGATTAGTGGTCAAATCAAAGAGCCTCATTTGCCTAATCCTACATTCAATACTATATTTGGAGGTACCACTTTATTTGGTTCTAAACTTCTTCCTTCAATTTCAACTCCTTCTTATGACATGACATACTCTTCTCTAACCTCTTATACCTCCATGCCTAGTATCTCAACTAACATGGTAGTTTTACACCTAGTGGACCTCTCATAAGATCCACCATATTTAATCCTTCCACTAGTTCATTTTTGTTATAGAAGGCAATCATGCTTCTAGTTCTTCTTCCTCTCAACCATTCACTAGTCCATATTTTTCTTCACAAGAGAGATTTACTACTAGTGCCTCAAATTCTCACAATTCTTCTCAAACTCATACCAACACTAATAGTGATTTCTAGGACACTAATACCAACACAAATACCAATTATAATGCTTCTAATGTTAATCAAACACATCAAATTTTGTTGCAAACTCTCAATCAAAGTAATACCTTTATAGCTCATAACACAAATCAAATGATGAGAATGCAAAACCACCCTCTTAATCTTCAATCTCATCCACAACCAATGGCTTGGGCACATATAACCATAATGTTCCCCCTCCTCCTCTTTGATATTCTCAAGGAAATCTCATTCCTCAACCTCCTTTAGTCAATAAAACCATTAATCATCTATAAAATGAAACTCTCACTACTCAAAATGCTAACATTGATATAAGAGGTATAACACTTACAATTTCTTATAATGGGTCAACTAATCCCACTCTTCACCTTAAAACATTTGGAAATATTTATAAGGATTAGGTAAAATTAAACACCTTTGCCACTACGAAGATCCTATCCAAAACCCTCACGGGTGATGCCTTGGATTGGTATATTCAACTTAGATCTCATTCCATTTCTAGTTTGGAGGACTTAGTAAATTCTTTAGTTCAATAATTCCAAACTAATGATATTCCTAAAAACACTTTGGCCCATTTTATTAATTGCAAACAACATGATAATGAAACTTCCCAAGCCTTTGTTAAAAGATGGAAGACTTTGTCAAAAAAATGTGAACATAACATGGTAGATGATAATATTTTTCATCACTTTACAAATGCACTCTTTCCTAAACTTCAATATCATGTTCACACTCTCTCTCCATGTACGTTAGAGGAGGCTATTGACCAATCTAAATGACAAGATTTCCTAATGCATCAATTCAATCCACCCCAACCTTTTGTGGGTCCTTGTTTATTACTTAAGAATAAAAGTTACAATATCACCAATGATTGTGTTACCAATTCTTATGACACCATTCACAATGTTCAAGCTATCATTCCTAACCCTTCTTCAAAACCAACTTATTCTTCTCAATAATATACTAATCCTCATTTCTCTTCACCCAATAACATAAATTTTCACAAACCTCTATCCTCAGCTAAATTTATTAAGCTTCTACCTAAGCCTCTTTCATAATAACTTGACCCTACCCATCCTATGAAATCTTGGTATGATCCTAACTAGTTTTGTTGGTTTCACGCTAGTTGGGGTCATTCTCATTAGACTTATAGACAAATTAATAATTTATCTATGTATTTTCTTCTTGGACATAATTTTGATCATGATTCCATTATTTGTAAGTGTCAACAAGCCTCTCAGATTGATTTTAAATACTATAAATCAAATGACAAAACTCAAGCCTTAAATCAAGAAAATACTCATTTGGATATCTATAAGGATCCTTTACCTAATCATCAACCTATCCAAGAAAATAAAGATAATCCCACCCCTTACACCAATAATTTATAAAGTCTTGTTAAACTAAATTTTGAAGAGAATGTGGTTAGCATGACAAATATGTGAAGTTTGGTGGCTTTCATTGATTCCCAACCTATCTACAGTCCTCCTTCCCATATAACATATCATGTTATCCAGGATTCTTCTCCAACTTATTTAAATGAGTTGTCGTAAGAAGATATTATCACTTTTGATGATCCAATTTATGATTCCCCCTTGGATATCACATCTTATTATATTTCTACCACTCTTCTATCACCTACCAATGTTAATGATAATCAAACTTCTACTAACACTTCTTCTTCCAACTCTCAAAATCAACTTAAACCAGCTAGTTCATCATCTCAACATGATTTACCACCTTGTTTTAAACCTTACTATTATTATTCTTACCAAAAAAAATCTCAATGTACTTTTTCTCCTCCTTTTGAGGACCTTATTAACCATTACACACCTATATCTTCTTATAGACTATGATGAGTCTCCCATCCCAAATTCTATTCTTGAGATTATGAGGACTTCCCCATGTCATAGAAACCATCTCATGTAGATCCTATTTGAGATGAATGTCCCTCACCCTCCCCTCGTAGGATGGGAGGCAACTTTATCTAGATCTAAAGATAGTATTTTACAACAATGTGAAGAGATGTCTATCAACATTGAAGAAACTATAGATACTTCTCTTTCTCTATAATTTCTTATCATATCTATGATTCTTGATGAGATTATATTTTATGAAAATGATCCTCCCTTATTTATTAACATCTAAATCAGTGATATCCCAGTCAATCATGTATTGATTGATGAGGTTTCTAGCATGTGTGTCACTTATCTTGATTTCATTAACACTCTTGGGTATTCTGAATGCAATCTCAAGTCTACATGCAACACATGCCAAGGATATGATAGAAGGAAAATTCCTCCTCTAGGTTGCATGTGGCTTCCCATTACCATCCCACCTATCACCATCCATATGAAGGTGATGATATTTAATATCTGTCTTTCTTATAATATCTTACTTGGTAGGCTATGGACTCACCATATGAGATCTATCAATTATTCTGCCTACCAATACATTAAATTCACTCATAATGGATCCATTTACAAGATTTAGGGTGACACTAACCTTTGTAATTTTAAACAATCCAAGATCATGGTGTATTCAAGATTCTTACTCTTGAGCCTTTGTCAAGTATTCCATTTCATGAGTCTCAACACTTTAAATTTCCTATTAATTCAACCCATAGTTACAATGGGCAAACTGAGATCATTGGTAACATTCCTCATAATATTTAAGATTTTAATGATGATGAGCCCCATGAGATTAATTTACAAATCAAAAATTTTGATCTCTCACCTCATCTCATCTCACAGCTTCTTGTTTCCTTACAGCCTTATCCTTGTAAACCTCCTTGTGATGACATTACCATAGTCTTGACCAAGACTAGGCATTATATTCACCATGCTTCATTGGATGACAAGGTTATCCCTACCTATGTCATTGATATTTATATGCCATATTACAATGATTATTATTCCTTAGATGATCCATTATTAGGGAGTTTTATATAAGCTCATAATGCTAAGATTACTCATTATCATTTTTCTTTACTTGAGTATTTTTGTGCATCTCATCATTTTCCTTCACTTATAGTTCTTTATTTTTGTATTTTCCCATTTATCACAAGTAGAGATGGTACCAACACCTCCAATTTTTGAGGATCCATGTATAACTATGCTCATGGATCGTGCTATGATTAGGTCTTACTATTTTGCTAGGTACCCTAGCCCTCATAGCTAGTTTACCTCTGAGGTTAGTGTAACTCTCCTTAGACCCTTTGTAGATCCCACTCCTCCCTCAGTAGAGCCTTCTATAATTGAGCCTTTTCATGCCTACCATAGTTTATCCTATTTTCACTCTTACTATTATTGAGCCTACTCCTACTTCCAATCTATTTCTTCTTTCATTGAGTCTAAGACCATGCCTTCCTCATCATCACCCTACCTTGGTGATTGTTTTCTTCCTTTGCCTAAGATGGCTCCTCTACCCACCAAATGGGCTGATGATTGTTCTTCAACTTCTTCCACTCCTATTTTACCTACTTTTATGAGTGCTTCTAATAAAACCACTCACAATCATATTTGTTGCTTCCATGGGATAGATAATCATTCTTTCACCCATTATTTCAAGTTGCATCAATATCTTGATACCTTGTGTCCTTATTCCCCATCATAAAAAAATCCATACCTCCCTCGAAGGTACTTCCTAAATATTTTCCCAAGTATGGTGAGGTATATTGTCTATGGCATCTCTATGGCACCCATCACACTAATCATTGTCGCATCCTATAATAACATCTCAAATATCACCTTATATCCATTCCCTAACCTTCTACCACTCCTCTCATAGTTCATTCCCATAAGAAGGATCCTCATTCTTCTCCCATGG